>OX578136.1:98733213-99225713 GCA_951213105.1 Amaurobius ferox
TTTTTCAAGTTGACAACGCGATTTAGACGCCATTTATTAGATGCATTCAGCCGATTTTGGTAAATATATACAATTTTAATACCACTTAGATCCAAATGAAGCTAATCATTTCCCCGGTTAGATTATACTACCACTATTGTTCCTTGAATTATTGTTTATTATGAGAAGTATTGCTTTGAAATATTTCATTTTGAATCATTTGCAAATGGCCAGGCACTTGATTTTTCATCATACACCTACACACCGATCAGAAACGTGTACCATTTAGCCGTCATTTGACGTTGCTCCGGCGCACCAGTGGGGGCGGACCACACTGCGCCCAACGAAACAACATCCATGTCTGAAGATGGAACTCGAACCCACAACCCGGCAACTGAACGATCGCTAGGAAACGCTTGCTTTGACCGTTCAACCACCGCGTCGGCTAAAATTCTATAGTGGTACGGGCATTTGTTTGTGAGTTGTAATGCTCTCATCTCACTGACACTTGCATACAGAAAATGAGAATGACTGTTTCAAAAATATTTGAAATGTCTTCAAGACGCCTTAAAAAGTGATCGTTTGTCAAAATCTCGAATTTAAACATTTCCTACAATGTAATATTTTCTCTATATAATAACATGAGAAAGTAAAAATATGATATTAATTGCGATTATTTCCAGTTATTCTCTTATTTACTCTCTTGACTTCATACTGCTGTTATTAGAGATAAAAGTGTTTTAAAGCCCCTTATCAAACCTGGAAACTTTATCGTACTTCTGCAGTATTTAACTTGTGTATCTAGTCCAGTATATTGAATCAGAATATATTGTTACGATGTATCCTCTGGAATCGTATGTGTACTCTCAGGATATAAGACGGAGTTCACATTTTTGAATAACAAACGCTTGTATTTTTTTAAAAGGACAAATAAGTGATATAAAAGACTAATAAACTGAAGCAATATACAGCGAATAGCTCAAATACCAAATAGACTACCTTACAAAATCACTAAACATCTGGCGGATATAGTAAAACAACAATTACATGCTCAACTAATTAACAAAATAATAGATTCTGTTATCAAAACACTGTAGTATCTCACAATTAAGTTTAACTCGTATCAAGTCCAACTGATCGATGACTTCCTTATATACTGTCTATAGAAATTTCTAAAATGTGCTCGTATCGGCCAAGAATATTCTATAATTCGAGAATGTTCTAATATATTTGTAATAAATTCGTTTTTCGTTCTGGCTTTCTTTCAGACATCTGCATGATTGTTGATTCAGTAGCGTTAGTCCGGTGAGCGCACATAAAGTAAAATATGCCGACCTGAATGCAAATAGTTAGTCCCTTCAAATGTTACGGGATTCGAATCAGTGACAAGACGATGATAATAATGATTTTCTCAAAGTCTGGATAATAAAACAGGCATCATTGATATAGAAAAATAAGCCTTTATTATAGCATGACGAGGAATATCAAAGGTAACAGAATAACATTCTGGTGAGGGAAGCATGATTGATTGGAACACCAAAGGTGCGACCTGTCTCTACGAAAATTGGCATGCCTCCCTCGAAAAAGCGCGTCACATTCATATATATCTTTCGACTATCACCGGACCACCCGGTACCAAGCCCCTGTGGAATCTTTCCCATGCCCTGAATGTCAGAAACCATCCTTGACACCCTGCATATCTCTTCCCTGCATTGATGACGACTGGAAAGGATGCATTTCTTGGAAATCAGCCTCTGATGGCAAAGATTTATCGTTCTATTTTCCAAAACTGCAGCACATGTGGTCTCAGGGTGTATGAACTCCAAAGATGTTAGGAAATGGTTCGAAAAAATAAGCTCGAGGAATACTGTATTCCTCACAATATTCAAGAACTCGTCAAAATTCACCAATTTGGCAATAAATCGCAATATCCAGCACTCATGTTCCGAAAAGTATGCTAACCCTACTTTCACGCAATTGGAATGGCTAGCTGTAAAGGTTGTTTTACCTTGGAGATACGCAAAACACAGTGAAGTATTTTGCATTTTCGTAACAAGATAGAATTTACATTTGTAGAATGAGCCCAATGTGCCTATATCATAATATACAGGGTGCTACTTAAATTTTTAATAGAAATAAAATGATTAAATCGTATCTATTGGATAACTGATAGAGCTAGGGTAACGTACATGGCAATAAAGCAGGATAGATGAAAAAGGCCAATTACAAATTTGTAAAGCATTGTCCAAATAGTAGAAATAAACAATAAAGCTTTTTTAGAAGGAATTTACTTCCCACAATATGGTTATTCACGAATTCATGAATGCAAAATAAACGTCATTTATATGTATGGAACTCTAATGAGCAGCTTATTCAAAATGTCCTTCATCAGCAACGATGTACATTTAAATTTCAAAAAGAAATTATTTCGTATTTTGCGTTGCAAGTATTTTACAGTCCCTGCTGATACGACTTTTTGGCAGGTATTTATTATGTTCCATATACGCGTTTAGTGAGTTCCTGATGATGATTTCTATTAAGTAGATAATCTTCTATGACTTCGTTGTTCACATGTTTATTCTATCTCGCTATGATGTCGAGTTCCTTTCTTAACTTTTTTAATTCTCCGCTAGGGGCTCTGCAATCACTTTTATTAGATCGGACAGGGTATTTTTACTATAGATAAACCTAACGTGTATGCTCATGACCTATTTTTGCAAAGTTATTGAGGCGATTAAGCACCATGTATTTAGTAATTTATCTTACAATAAAAAAACTATGTAGGTGTAGTTTACCGACTCTCTGGCAAAATTTAAAAAATGTCGCCATTTTGGAGCGATTTCTTTTTTGCGATATAAAAATACATGGTTGAAACAAGAATTTGATAAAATAGAATGCATACAATAATACAGCAGAAATTAATGGAAATGCAAGTGTAAATACATTAATTGCATAACAAGCTTGTCTCATTTCAATAATACAGTGAGTTTGAGTAAAAAGTCTAAAATTTCAAAACTATTTAGTGCATTATTTTTCAATTAATAATTCAAAGATTTATGTTTGTTTTGCAATGATTTGAATTTTAAAAAATCTTTTATTTACTTTTTATTGTTTGGAATTCAAAAAAGACTTTGGTTTACTTTTTTATAATTTAAAATAAAAAAAACTGTTTACTTTTCGATCATTACGATTTTAAAAAGGATATTTTAATTACGATAGCTTAAAGTTAAAAAAAAAGGTTTTGCTTATTTTCAACAGTTAAGATTTGAAAAACCTTTGTTTACTTTCACTAATTTGAATTTTTAAAATTCCTTGTTTATTTTTCGATAATTTGAACTTTTAAAAATTGTGTTTTTCTATAATGTACATTTTGAAACTTCTAGTTGCTTTTCAATAGATACATTCCAAAAAGTTTTTGGTTACTTTGAATACTTAAATGTAAAAACTCTCTATTTACTTTCAACAATTTAAATTACAATTATTCTATTTATAATTCAAACATTTATAACGAAGAAAGTACTCTTCTTCGTAGTTTATGTTATTAATTACTGAAAGTGCAGCATGCATCATGATTGGCTGGTATTCTTTTTATGTAACTACAAATATTTTGGGGGTCGGTAATGTAACAAGTACGAAAAATTGTTATAATAAAAGGTTACTTGACACAATAAAAGCAATAAAATTAATTTTTCATAGAAAATCGGAATTTTCAGTTTTATTGTGTTACCTTCCAAACACTATTCTATGATAACCTTAATTCGGTTTAAAATAAATTAATCTCTGATAAAAGTGAAAACAATTCTACACATATTCAGAAGCAGAGAAATATATTTTTCTATCGGGATTTCTAAAACGCTTTGACTTTCCCTTTCGGGTAATGTTATTTATCTAAGGATAAGTAAATGCACTTTAAACATTATTCAATCTTGATTTACTTCGCATTTATTCTGCGAAAATATGGAAGGGATTTTTACTAAAATAAATATGGTTTTTAAAATCACAGTTTCTGAAGTGTTTTCATTTCATGAATTTAAATTTTTATTTCAGCTTTATAGCCATTTTATTTCAGATGTCACAAAATATTAAAGAAAGAAGGGAAATATGATTTTTACTAAAAAGTTAATATATTTTTGAATATAAGAAAATAATAGTTATATCTGTTTTTATACCTGAATTATGCTTTGCTCCAATGTCTTAATAGAAAGATATATAAAAAATTATAAAATGGTGGAAATTCGAAATTTGGCTTGTTTGATCATAATGTATAAAGTATATTTTTGCAGTAAAACAAGTTATTTTTGTAATAAATATTATCATGATTATGTTCTTATAATTTGTTTTTGATTTTCTAAAGGAAAGTTTTTAAAAGTAAAGGTCTTCTCCTGGTATGAATTCGTCTTAAAAGACTTCTGACATTTTCTGATTTCAAAAAGCGTTCTAAATTTTACTTGATTTGCTCAAATTGTTTCTGAAGTACGGCACTCTATGTGAACACATGATATATCGAGATATTTGTAGCAAAGTTTTTGTAATAATGTCTATTCCAGTGTCCTTTAACCTGCCGCCTGATTTTGTGCAAACCGCCAAGGAACTTCTACGAATTATTTTCTATTGAATAAAAGCACATATATATTATATAATGACTACATTTTAAAATTCAGAAAAATATAATATTTCTCGGACGTTTCTTAATGTAGTTTTATATTCTACTTTTTAGAGAATCAGTGAAATAGAAATACCAAAGGATAATTTACAAAATACTTGTACATAAACAGTTAGAAATTCCCAAATCCACAGGTTTTTTCATACATCACGCGGCTATATGTAGTAGTAAACTAATGCAGTAAAGTGCGTAGAGAGTTTTTTTTTTGTTTTCATTGAAGAAGTTCACAAATTGTTTTGCACAAGAAGTGCACGAGGAGGAAAGAAGATTTATTAGGCAATCGCAGATATCTCAATAGTGCTAAACGTAGAATACCTTTCATGAAGAAAGCGTTGAGGAATAGTGTGTCTAATTTACATAACATGTTAGAAAAACACAGAAAAGTTTATGCACGCAATTTGGGAAAAGCTTCTGAGACGAAATTCAAAATCTGAAGCTAACTTCCCTACTATTATAGCAGTTGCAGTATGAGCGCTGCAACCGCATAATTGTGTTTTGTTTCTTAAGTAAAAATATACTTCCAAGATGAAATCGTTTGTTATATTTATCAGAAATGCATCCCATATTCATTAACAATAACATAAACATATCACGTAAAGTAATAAAAATAGAAATGAAATTATTCTGAAGGAAAATACTTTTGATAATGCTAAGTTAATTTCCTTACAAAATGAGAAGACAAAAAAAACTAAAATTGCAATTTCTTTAATAGAGAAAAGAGTCGGATGTGTAATAAAGAAATAAATCGTTTCTCAACGTAGTTTTTAATAAGAGTGAATAAAAGAACATATTAAAATATCTTGTACAGGATATTTTTATCAATCTGAAAATAGATTGTGAATTATTTGCTATTTTTATTGTTGGGTTTTCTTTATAATCAATCTTTTAAATTACAAAATAAATTGCATTGTGATTCTAAAACAAATACGTCTAAATTGAATTTTTATTCACACAAAATGTAGCTGAAGGAATAAAAGGAATCTTACGTTGAGCTTAAGATAATGATTTATTGTTTGAATGACATGGGGTTTTGTAAATAATTGATTTAATGAAAAAAAAAGCAGTTTTACGTTAGCAATTTATGCAAATGGAATTGCGGGTATATTAAAAATGTATGAAAAGTAAATTTATAATACCTAGTATTATTGTAAAAAAATAAATAGCATTTTAAAAATTTCCATTATATAATAATATTCACTGTATTGTAAATGAGTTTTTTAGCTGAAGCATTTTTAATGAGATTTTTTCTACGATAAATGCCATATTGAGTTAGAGTATTTTTCACTTTCCAGGATTTGAATAAAACACATAGTTTATATGTATATCTAAAATTATTATTGTACTTAAATCCCAATCCTCTCATTTTAAAACATATGTAGATAACGTAATTGTGGTTGTATTAGAATTTTTAAACAAGAAAGATCAATCATGCTTAAAGCATTGATTATGAAACACTTTCCAACTTCAATGCAATTTTATTTAAACATGTCTAAAATGCAATACATTCCTCGGTAATATTTTAAAACTTATCACAATACTACATTAATTTATTATATTTGAAACCTTAAACCTTCATAAAAAAAATTAACTTCATTAAAATGACGGCATTAAAGTATAAATTGCCTGGTTTAAACATCTCTAAAATGTGATACATTCCTCGGAAATAATTTTAAATTGTCATAATACTACGATAATTTATTATATTTGAAAGCTTCATCTAAAACAACTGAAATCCATTCAAATGACGTCATAGAAAAAATAACACGCCTGGCTCTCTCTATAAAAGCAACATTTCATTCATAAATAATTCCCCTATTCATGTCATTCATCACAATACTATAATAATTTATTTTTTATTTAAAAATTAAGACCATGGAGCTACAAGTAATTAAACTATATGCGTAAAACTTCATCGAAAAATATCGTCCTTCTCTTTCTAAAATCAATGAATATTTCATTCATATCAGCTAAGCAGACTCCATGGACTAAATGATTTTGTGTTAAAGAATTACAGCAATTCTAATACAACTCATTCTACCTATTTTGCTGTTTACATTTTACATACGTGAAAAATAGGCTTAGTTGTAGAAATAATCAAATTTGGGATGAGCATTTAAACACAAATATATTGTCATTGCGTTGTTTCAGTATGTAGGTGCACAGAATTTAGGCAAAAATAAAGTAGTTTTAGGACGGATACAACACTCAATATAAATTAAAAAGAACTTTAAAAATCATGATTTTGAGACAAGATGGATGCCATATATCATTTTGAAGTATGTCACGTGATCGTTTCACATCATGGTCACGTGATCGCTTCATATAAGAGGTGTTATTATTATTTTAATTTTTATTTAAAAAACTACTGAATATATTTCATTGAAATTTTTTTTATATATTTTATGGAACAATTTAAATATTGCCTAAAATTTTCGAAGCAATTTGTGAATTTTAAATCCGCTTAACAAATGCTTGAAAAATTAGGTCTCATAGGGCTCAATGTATTTCTTTTTTTCATCCCGGGTTCAATCCAAAACTAATTGGGTGATATTATTCATTTATATTCCCATAGGTCCTACAGACCGTCTGAACAACATACTAAAATTTCATTTTGATTAAGTCATTTTTACGGCAGTTATCGTGCTAACGGACAGACAGACAGACAGACAGACAGACAGACAGACTGGCAGACAGAATGAACAAAGTCATAAACACTTTTCAACTTTGTTGTAAAGTGTTAATAAAAAATGAATGCATTATTAAGTTTTACTGTAGAAAAGGTACATGCTAAACTAATTTATTATACACCATAAGAATCAATTTAATTATTTTACAAATATTTTCTTACATAAGAAAATAACATGACTGTTTGTGTGTATGTTTGTAATCTGTAGCGGAAAATTGAAGTTTTGGGCAGAAACAAAATTTAATAAAGATATATTTTAATTTCCCGAATCACATGCTATGGCGAAATGTTTTTAATTGGAATTAGTTTTCCGTTACAGTTTTCAACGATTTGTACTCAAATCTGTTTTTTGCCAATCAAAAATAGTATCACACAGTTTCCATTTTGACATCATCGGAATAAAAAAAAATCTGATGTGGGCAACTCATGACTTTCCTTATATAATGCAATTAATTTACTACTTTTACAGTTTAAAAAAATGTTATTCTTATAGTAGATACTTATATTCTTTCCAAAATATTGAATTTTCTTCAATTAGTCGTCATTTTCATTGATTTAGCGTCATTTTTATGAGCAAAATAAAATTATGAGCAAAATTTTATGAGCAGAATAAAATAATAGCAAAATAAAATTTTTTTCTTTTTTAACTTCTCAGTTGATTATTTATTGATCAATATTACATACTATAATTAATTTCTTAATATATCACTGACTGATGAGATGAGTTTCACTTTTAAATCTATTAGTGATAATTCAATTACGTCTGCTATACGCTTGATTGCTCCTACAGTGCAAACTATTATATTAATAATGCACTGTAACTAAATTGCAGCAACATGATTAGCACTACTGAACTTAAATTAGTATTGCAATACAAATATTCCCTAAATTAGACTAAGTATGGAAAAAAATTAGATTATTGTCAATTATTTAGCTGTTGTAATATAGAAGTTAAAGTGATTAAATGCTTTAGCAAACACATTAATTTAATCATACATTTTGAAATCCGCCTCCCTATGGCATTTTGTCCGATATATTAAGCTACAGTGTAAAAGTTTATGTAACTTATTACTTTTGCAGCAGCTTCTTCTAAAAATAAAACTCGAAATCCGTCTTTGTGGGAATTTAGTCTAATGTGTTTAGTTCCGATGTTTTGTCTAGACGAAATAAAGTCTAGACAATCTGTGAATTGCAGAAATCATCTATTTACATAAAATATCGTTGGCTGAAAGCATTTACATTACCCACAAAAACTGTTTTTTAGTTGAAATGTATGGGGAGAACATTTGAAGGAAAAAAATTTCAGATATTTTATTTGAATATGTTCACATATACATGGTGTATTGGTTGGTTGGACGGTCTGGGTCTCAAGAAAAACAACATATACATGGTATCCCAAAAAGATTGAAAAGCGCCTGAATTATCTACCTATTGGAGATACGTGGGCAATGTAAATTGCAAAAATGTTGAAAATAAGGTAGGAAATAAGACTGCTTTAATGAAATAGTTCTTCCATTAATTTTCAAAAAGTTACACTTTTTACATTTTTATACGACTCACTTACGACAAATTTAGTCAATTAGATTTCTTTTTAATTTTTAATGCAAGAAGATCATTAAAAAACCGCATAGCTGTATGTTTAAAATCAACTGAATTATAATAAAGGGAAAATCTGACTTATGCCACTTTTCCGCACCTTATGAAAGGCTGTTTCATCAGTGAAAATAGGGATCACAAACAAATTGACGATGGAAATAGTTTAGATAAAAAAAGTACTTAAAAGTACTTAATTATTGAAAACGTACGTAGTTATTGAAAAGTACTTAAGAATCCGTGATTGCACCATGAGCCTGCGCAGAATTCGCAAAAATGTGTCCTATGTATTATCATCCAGTTTTATCTTTTTGTGATATGTCACAAATTTACATTTCTAATTTGATATATGGTCCCTATTCACAATCTTCAATTTTCAATACAATATAACTCGCTCAATTTTAAAGATACAGATATGCGGATTATTTTAATGATCTTGTTGCATTAAAAATAAAAAAAAATTCTGATTGACCAAATTTGTCTAAGGGGTTCGTATAAAAATTTTAAAAGTGTAACTTTCTGAAAATTAATGGGGGGACTATTTCATTAACGCAGTCTTATTCCCTACCTTACTTTCAACATTTTTGTAATTTACATTGCCCACTTATCTCCAACAGATAAAGAATTAAAGCGCGTTTCAATATTTGGGACGCCATGTATGCAAGATTCAGCAATTATTTGTTAAATCATCAAATATTCCATGTACTAATAGCATAATTCATTTTGACATATGTAAGTGCTATTTTGAACTAGTTTTATACAAAGAAAATCTTTTAATATATGATGTTGTCCGCATTGTTTATCTCTGTTTTGTCCTAATTAGCACCGGAATACAAAACATAGAGATAATGTGGTGCTGGTTAGATTGTTATACGATTCAAAAAATGAATCTGCCTTTCTTGCAAAATGGCCCACAAATCCAAAATATGCGATTTAAAATAAAGTACTACATATGCTCAAATGTATTAATTGAATGCTTGTTTTATACATAATTTTTGACGATAAAAGGGATATGATCAACCCTATTACTCTAATATGGATCATTTTCGAGATATTTGATTTTTTACTTTCGCTGCAATGCATTGTAATGTATAGAGAAAGTATTGGAATTATGTCGAAAATCGCAACTCGAGTTTTCGACGGATCTACGCGTTCCGAGACCTCTAGAATACGAAAAAACTATTTTTAGCTTGACGTCTGTATGTGTGCCTGTGTGTGAGTCTGCGTGTCTGCGCAGATTTTGCATCCACTCTAACTAAAAAGCTAATTAACCGAATTTCATAAAATTTGGTAAGCAACTCAAAAGAGAGAAGCCCGACCCACCCGAAGGTACATGGAAAAAGATGAACCGTCATCGCGACCATAATCCTGCCGCCCTCAGCACATGCCCCCCCCAGCCCAGCAACCACCGGCGGAAGCACCACCGGCCGAAGCCGACACCAGCGGGACAGAGCCGACACATCCAACCCAGAACCCCCACCAGCCACGCAACGACACCATGCCCGAGCATGTCGTGGGAGACCGACACCAAAACACACCAAAAAACCACCAGCCAAACAAAACAGATCCTTATCCTCTGACAGGAATAACAAAAGCCAGGCCCCCTTGGCCGGTACAAATCAAACAAACATAAAATTATACAGTACACATGCACTTCAATACAAAATTCCCTAACCAGGAAAACAAAGTCAAGAAAAAGCATTTATTTTCAATACAATAAAACAATGCAACACGAGCCAATCCGGTGAAGACAAAATATGTAAATATCAAGTCAAAATCTATACAAAGTACAATACACAGTACAACCACAACAAACACTAGTCAATAAGACCATAATCAACTTTAGAAGCTGCGAAAGAATTTTTTTTCACATAAACAGGACAAGCAGCATCATTGCACTTGTGATCCAACATAAAATTTGAACCGTATCTTCCATTGTGTTTTACACAATTTTTACATTTCACCATTTCTGTACAGTCAGTAGCTTTGTGTTCTTTAGAACAACATTTAATACAAACAAGTTTACCAGGGCAAAATTTCCCGATATGTCCGTAGTTCCAGCACTTGAAACAGACATAAGGCCGCAAGTGTTCTCTGAAATTCACTTTATACCAACCTAAATTGATCTTGCTCTTATTTATTATCTTAGTAAAAGTCTCTGGATCTACTTCGAGTATCCAATTTGTGCCTCGTCTACTCTTAAAACTGTACTTCGCTTATACTTTTGCAGGATCGTCAATTTCAACATTTTGTTCAGCGATCCTCGCAACTAAATCTTCTTTTGTGTATTCGTCTTGGATATTATAAAGTATCAATTGCGGTTTTTTCTTTTAAGGTTTACTTATAGTATAGTTGCTCAAAGCATCCCTATCCATAAACTCCTGAATTAGAACGTCAAGATCTTCACTTTCAGATGTTTCTACCAATATGCCTCCCTTCCTAATCTTCTTCACCTTTTTCACGCTAATATTCAATTTGGTTGGATTCACCAATCCCTGGACTTCTTTTCTTGTTACTTCCGAAGATTGTTCTATTTTAGGCAATATTGAGACAACATGGGTAATTCTCTTAGCACTTAGAGATCTTGCCCTTTTTGTTCCAGGGGCAAAAACGGTCCCTTTTTCCCGTTTTTCTTTCTCAGCCAATTTATGTGCATAAGTAGGGACTCTTGTCCTCTCACTTTCACCTCTTTTAAATTTCTCCACAGCAATTATTTTCTGTTGCTCTATAACAATCTTGACCAAAATACCAAGTTCCTCTCTGATTTTAACTTGTGGGGCCACATTTACTTTTTGTGAGAATATTGTAGATATAATGTTCTCTTGAGCCTGTAGAGCTTTGTCCACATAGTGGCCAAAATCTACTTCAACTTCAACATCCGATTGTTCTGGGTAAGCATGTTCACTGCTTTCAACTACCGTTGCCATTTTCTGGCTAAATATAAGTTCAATCTCAAATAAAAGTTTATATTAGAGATTACTAAATCTGTGAGCACTGAAGGAACAATAACTTTCACTGAGTCGGATCTCGCCCCCAAAAAGGGGAGCCCCCCGGCCTCGCCAAGGCACCGACCCTAGGGCCAGACTTAAGAAAAATACAAAAGAAAAATTTGGTAAGTAAGTTATAAGTGGACGAAACTGCTGCTGATTTATTTTAGGTACGATTCAGGATAAACGAATCCGACTTTTTTTTTGCGAAATGCCCTGCAAAAGTCTGTATCCACTCTAGCTGTAAACTAAAAGACCGAATGTCACGAAATTCGGTTCATAAGTCGATTGTAGGCCACTCTGGTGCTAATTAAATTCTGGTACGATTGGGGAAAAAATAACTAGCCTTTTTTTGCAAAACGGCCGGCAAAAATCCTCAAAATCTAAAACAAGAAACTACGTATGCTGAAATATATACATTAAATGCTTGTTTTACACGTAATGTTTAACGAAGAAAAGAATAAGACCAACCCCATTACACTAGGACTAGCCGTTCTCGTGATATTTTAGTCTTTTCGTGTTTTCTCTACGCCACCCTTGAAAATAAGTCCAGTTAGCAAATGAGAATGAAAATTGAAACAAAAGTGAATTAAATTTAATTACATAAAGAGAACGGAAGTATAAGTTTGCAGGGAAAGTCATGTGCTTCCCACATCAGATTTTTTATTTTGAGGAACTGAAGACGTTTTGCACTGTAGTTACAAAACTATTTAAAACCATTTAATGAAATTTCTTAAAACATTTTAGTTAAGCTCTTTGATGATTATCCTGATGCTGATTCGATTTTGATATCATTCGGAAAAATATAACTGACTCTTTTTTGCGAAATAGCCCCCAAAGATAGTAAAAATCTGAAAAAAACGACTAAAGTTGTTGAAATATATTAAGTACTTGTTCTTCAGGTAAATTTTGACAACTAAGCGAATGAGACTGACCACATGACTAAAAGATGAACTGTTTTATAAATATTTTAATTTTGTATTTAATTTTGAGGAACTAACGAATTTAAAGTTAATTAAGTTGTCACATGTAAAGAGAAATTGGATATATGAAAAGTATGCATGTTATTATCTGCAATTAAACTCAATTTAATGTATAACGAAATAGAAAATGACAAAACGGATTTAAATCTGCAAGGAGAGTCATGTGCTGCCCACATCAGAATTTTTTTATTAACTTTCCTTTATAAGTCATTTTGTTTTTAATTTTTTAAAATAAAATCATAAATTGTTTTTGTTTTTTCTTTATATACTTTACAACATAGATGAAAAGTGTTTATGATTTTGTTCTATCTGTCTGTCTGTCTGCCCGTTCGCACGATAACTGCCGTAAAAATGACTTTATCAAAATGAAATTTTAGTATGTTGATGAGACGGTCTGTGAGATATATGGGAATGTAAATGAATGATATAGCTCAATTAATTTAGGATTGAACCCGGGATGAAAAAATGAAATACTTTGAACCCTATGAGGCATAATTTCACAAATGTTTTTTAAGAGAATTTAAATTTCACAAATTGCTTCAAAAATTTTAGAAAATATTCAAATTATCCGACAAAATATATTAAAAAAATTCAGCAAAATATGTTCAGTAGTTTTTTAAATAAAAATGAAAATAATAATTGCACCCATATTATACGAAGAGATCACGTGACTCACTTGAAAATAAAATATGGCAGCCATCTTATGTCAGATTCGTGATTTTTAAAGTTATTTTTAATTTATATTACTTTCCTTATATATAATGTATAAGGAAAGTATTGTGACGGGGTCAAAAATTCGACTTCGAGTTTTCGACGGGAGAGCACGTTTCAAGCAACCCTGATCACGAATCGAATATGTTTTAGGTGATGTCTGTGTGTGTGTGTATGTGTGTGTGTGTGTGTTTGTGTGTGTGTGTGTGTGTGTTTGTGTGTGGAGACGATATCTCACGAACGAATGGAGCGATTCGAATGAAATTTGGTACAAAATCACAAATCAAGAATACTGGAAGCTTATTGTTTTAAAATTCAATCGAATGTTCAGACCCCCCTCCCCCTAAATTTTCGAGTGAAATTTTGAAAAAATCATCAAAAAAACAAACCCTTTAATAAAGTTACGCAAATAGATATTTCTTATGTAATTTTTTCTTAGAAAACGATTGACATAAACTTTAGAACGCTAGCATGAACCGTTGTCGAGAACGGTTCATGCTAGCGTATGATATTGCACATTTTTCAAATAAATTTATAAAAAAATCCCATAAATTACAAAAAATATTAACAGTCGAGAAACGTATTTACTTTTCATATGCAACATGCGATAAATTGGGTGACATCATTCTCATGGATCCAACTCGTTCCATTCACGAGAAAAGTTACTTTGAGTAATACTTTTGTATTTGAACGCCAATGATCATTTATCTGCTGTAAGAATAACTTATTTCTCCATCCATAACACTTGACGAAATTTTGGCGACAAATTAGGCGGAATGTCGCCAACCTGGCGACATTTTTAAATGTCGCTAAATTAACGAAAATCTCGCCAAATGGATAAAAATGACGCTAAATCAATGAAAATTACGACTAATTGAAGAAAACTCAATATCTTGGAAAAAATATAAGTATCCTCTAAAAGAATAACATTTTTTTTAACTATAAAAGTAGTAAATTCATTGCAATATATAAGGAAAATCATGTGTTGCCCACATCAGATTTTTTAGTATTGCATTCGTCCTAAAACCGCTTTAGTTTTTTTTCTGTGCATATATACTGCACCAACGCAATTACAATAATTTGGAGTTTAAATGATCTTTAAACTTTGATTATTTCTACAACGAAGCCTAAATTCCACGTATGTAGTATATAAACACATCAAGCTGTAAGATGAGTTGCACAAGAAATGCTGAATTTCTTTAACCCAAAATTATTTAGCTCTGGTGTCTGCAATATAGCAGATATGAATGAAACATTCATTGATTTTACACAGAGAAGCAGACGATTGTATAGTATTGATTTTTCGATGAAGTTTTAAGCATGGAGATAGAAAGTACTTTTACCTCCATTGTTTTACGTTTTGAGTAAAATGAATTATTATAGTATTATGATAATTTTAAAAATATCACCGCTGAATGAAAGGAATGGAAAAAAGTTTATAAATGAAATATTCACTGCTTTTATATAGAAAGCCAGGTGATTTATATTTTGATGACGTTATTTGAAAAATTTCATTTGTTTTCGATGGAGTTTTCAAATATATTAAATTATTGTAGTATTGTGATACTTTTTAAAATATCACCGTTAAATGTACCGCATTTTAGAGATGTTGAAATAAAATTGCATTTCATTTGGAAACTGTTTCATAATCAATGCTTTATTTATGATTGATCTTTCTTGTTCTTATTTAAGCTGGAGGAAAGTATGGTAATAGTGTTTGTAAATGAATAATAGCTATGATGACTTTGATATTTCTGACTATACTGTTTTTTTTTTAAATTTATATATCACGTTATGTTGCACACAAAGTTATCCTTAAATTAACATGTTAACCATGCTTGTGAGGAATAGCTAATATTTTTTATAATAAATACAAAAAAGTAAGGGATGATAGAAGAAGAAACATGCGTATGAAAGTTTGTATTATTGGGCGTTGCACCCAATAATACATATGTTAACTAACATCCAATAATACATATGTTAACTAACATCCAATAATACAAAGCTGTTGACATTAACAAATATTTGTTTGTTGTTTTACTTAAAATGAAATGTAATTTAAAAAAACCTAGCTATCTCACGTAATTTGTTAACTTCATACATACCCGCTATTTTGAGTGAATAGCACATGTGCAAGTTTTGCTAGTAGATACAAACAAGTTGTTGTTGTTGTTACAATTCCCCATGGTACAGGAAAGCCTACACTAAGTCCAAAGACTCCTGGTCCATGGCGAAGGGTAGTACGCAGTTTCATTTTGAACTAGGTTCCACTAGGGCAGAAGACTGACTTAACCTCAACATCACGACACACATGCCCGGAGGTGGGACTCGAACCAACCACCCGGCAACGGAACGATCACCAAGGAAACGTCTGCCTCCTGACCTCTCGACCACGGCGTCGGAGATACAAACTAGTAGATAATATTTGTAAACTTAGAATTTCCGTAGTTGAGTTTCTTGCATCAAAGTTAACTAGGCTTTCAAATAACCGCGGATAAATTTGATGATGAATATGAAATTGGTAGCTCGGTTCAGTTTAGGCAAGGGGAGTTTCTAACCTGCGTTGGTGAATAAAGGGGTTTATTTTATATGTGCACACGTGTATATTGGAGAGGTGGAGATACAACAAGTCTTCAAAAATTATTATAAGTGTGGGAAAGAAATCCAAAGTTATACTTTTAATATTAAATTCATCAAGATTGACATGGCCGTTAATTCTCATATTAGTGAATTTAGTATTTAATCGTACATAATTAGTTGTGCCGCTATATAAAACCCTCCAATTATTTACCTTTCGTGTGAGTCCTGTAAGGAAATAATTAATTATTGTAATACTCATTGACTGCACCATTTAAACTTTAACAATAAAACATTTATTAACAACATCAAATCTAAATTATTTTATTACACCAATTATTTATATTATTCATTATATGCTTAACAACAATTAGTCTCATTAATTATTGCGGCGGATGGGACATATGTGACCAGTACCATTAAAATTACTATCATGTATCTATGACCTGTGATTGTTAATGAGCACATACCTTCAAATCCGTCTTGGGATCATATATGAAATGCTTGCATCAGTTATTTGCACCGCCATAACTCTTTGGTGTGTGGCTCCTTCTCGTACATCTGATTGCACTCCACCTTATATAGATCTAGCCAGTATTTCTGGAACATTTTCACAAGTCTTAAGTCATGTTGTACAAGCTATATGTGCACAAGTTGCACAAATCTGCTCACGTCCTTCTTAAGTTAAATCTTCATAATTTCTGTTTGATTCTCTGGTCACAGGCTGTGGTTCCCTCGTTAGGGGGGGGGGACTCCCCCTTTTCTTCCATTTGCCGCATTGAGTTTGACGTAACGATCTTCTTTTTTTTATTGGTTACTCCTTTAACCAATGGAACCAGTCCACATCTCGAAAGGCCCAGCTCATCCCCTATGTTATGGCCCCCAAAACTTATGGTCTTCTGACCTTTAGGTTCACGGGGCGATAAAACTCGGTGCCAGCCAGACTACAAGCTTTGTTCGCCGTTCGGACCACCATAAATTTATACATAAAACTGTCTCATCATATGTGAGATCTATTTCTGGTCTCACAGTAAGTGTCGCAAAAAAAATTATAAATTTAGAAAACGTATGGGGGAAAATTAACTAACAAAAATTATTTGTAATTTGAAGGATTAGAGCATAAGTTATTCAGAAATAAGACTTGATAACATTCTCTATGGACAAATAATAGTAATTCTCTCGAAGAATATTGTGATGCCAGAAAATAGACATGTTTCTTTATGATGTGAAACGTTCTATTGTGCAGGTGGAAGTGTAACGGGCCAGTATATAATAGCACAGCCGCAACATCGTAGCCAAAATAAAGACACTTTTATAGCCATATTTATGACAAATGTAAATTTAAATTAAGAAAGGTCACGTGAATAACTCTCCAGGCATGACGCCAACAGCTAACTACAAAGGGAGTGTCTGATGACGTCTCCAACCAATCAACGAAGCTCCAACGAATCTCCAACTAGCACTCTGAAAACGATGGCGTGCTAGACGTAACCTGTAACTTGTGTGGCACAAAGTTTTCTACTCTACAAAATTACAATTTCGATCTGAGCATTGAGACGACGTTCAGAAGTCACCAGGAACGATGTTGGTCTTCAATATGACTGATGACTAAGAAATATAAGGTCAGCGAAAAAAAAATGAAGTTGAGTTAGTGATAAAATGAGCAGTGCCATGAAATGTAATAAAGTCGAATTAAAAAATTAATGTCACCCTTTGTTAAAGACGTGCACAGTTGTTCGACTTCGAGATGTGTGAATACAAATCCAAAAAGGGTTTGTACCTATTCAATGTAATCTATTGTAGTGATTATTTTTGCAATCATTGCATAAAAACAAACTTGTTACAATTCTAACTGGCATCGCATATCAGATCCTTCCAGAGATTATAAATGCCTCAAATGCTCAAAATATTAATATATTTAATAAACTGATATATTTTAATTGTGTTTAATTATTGAACTTCTACATTAATAGAATTTGCCTATCAGCGTTTATAGTAGCTAAAAAAGTTACCAAACGACTCAATGGTATCCTATGTGTTTTTAAAAGCAAAATTCACTGTACGATAAAGGTAAAAAGTTATTAATACCTACTTTCAGGCACCCCAATTTGAGTATAACAAGCTTTTACACCACACGTATGTAGTATAGTTAGGGACAAGTGCTGTGGTATGGCTAGTATGGCACCATCAGACCATTGGAATTGGATGAATAATTAAAATAAAAAATAAGAAATTGGTATCACGTCTGTATTCAACAAATAAAATTAAGGACAAAACGTCTTTAAAACGAAAGGTCATTTATTAAAGCATCTTAAAAAACGCACAAGCATTTTAAAACCGCCAGAGTGCTATCGGGCTTTAATACGCCCTTCATCAGTGGCTATATGAATGGTGAAACATGGAATGTATAACTGGTTCATATATGGAGACCAGTTATACAGCATACATTCCATGTTTTACCATTCATGTAGTCACTGATGAAGGGCGCATTAACGCCCGAAAGCGCTCTGGCGGTTTTAAAATGCTTTGTACGTCCTTTAAGATGTTTTAATAAATGACCTTTCGTTTTAAAGACGTTTTGTACTTAATTTTATTAATTGAAATAAAGTTTTCTGCATTTAACAAAAAAAATTATAATGATTTGCCTAGCACTAAAATGCAACTACTGTAAATGCTGTAACACTAAAAGTAGAAGATGCATTCAGCCTGAAGAAACATTTTATCAGTGTCTTCATTAATGGCTTTCACTCCTTATCAGTCCTTACAATAAAGCGGACGAATTTGATATCATAGGGATGCAACGGAGTTCCTGCAAAACCTTAGACCAAATGGGTGCTTCTGCAGGCTCTATAACGAGGGATGCATAACCAGAGCTTGACTTCGTAAAAAGTCATACAGCAAAATTTCAGCCCTACTGAATATTCAGTCAGAACTTAGAATTGGCGCGCTGTTATATTCTTTGGTATACTGGAATTATTACGCATGTAAATTAGCTTAATTTTCTTTCCAAGACTCTTTAACTGGAAAATGATTTTATGCCAGATTGATAAATATAATTGTCATGAGTTATTAGAAATACCTTTTTCAAGTAGAAATTTAAGAAAGGAAAAAAATAATAAATAACAGGAGCCCCCCTCCACCTTTGTTGAACCTCAGACGTGCACATAAGAATAAAAAAAAGCTTGTACTCGGGATTTTCCGGTTGCTAAATACGATTTAGGCACATGGTTAATAGGATGCAAAAATCTGAACAAATTATTTTGCTGGCTTTGCTTACTGTTTTCTAAAAATGAGAGTACTTTGAGATCGAGAAGATTTCTCTTTTACAATTTAAAAGTTTTCCAATTTTAATTATATCATTAAAAAAGTTTAGACTTTGAAGTTTATTCACTGTTGGAATTTGATGTAACTTTCATAGAATATGCGCAAATGTTTTGAACGTTCAACGAATGCACGGCTAATTTCGTTTTTTTTTTCCACCACAAAATCGCCTGACCTACTTACAATGAATAACACAATAGTAGGACCATTATTTAATATCAATTATGTTGTCGTCATTAATTCCCTTGGGTATTACAGTGCGATTGATTACGACGCGGGGGGACAAGGACCGGAGGGAGCGTTATGCATTTAACATGACCGGCTTTCCACATGGCCTGTTTTTCCACATTCCGATCATTCGCCAGTAAGCATAGTTTTTTGAACTTTGCATGTGAGTTTAAAAGATGAATATGGAGGAGATAACTATCTTTGTGAAGATATGAAATCGTATACTGTGTTTGAACCATAATCAAACAGCAGCCGGTCTTGTTATGGTAAGTATTATACATTTCGCCTCCATAGATACCTATATTAATTCCAATAATCGCTTGCATAAAACATTTTTATAATTTACTTCAAATTAATATACTTGAGGGAAGCTAATAGGAATGTGATGACGGAAAATTGTATTATATATTATTACTAGGTGCTCCTTCCCATACTCGCTACGCTCCCCAACCCTCGTAACTCGCTTCGCGAGCCAGGAGTCCTACTCTTTGAAGCTCCCTGAGCTCATGCCCTTCCGTGTCGCCTGATACGAAGACGTAATACGCCCATTGGGAGACCATTCCTTGTTACCTGACATTCACTAGCTCAGGAGCTTACTTCGCCAGAGCTTTTAATCCGACCAGTGCACACGATCGTCTACGTGTTCAATGCTCACGGTCGCTTCCAAAGCCCCGGAGCTACGCCCTCCGCTACCGCTCATTAATCAGAGTTCGCAGCAGACGTGATGCACCCATTAGGGCTTAGCCCCCTTATTAGCTAACTTTCACCAACTCGCTTAGTTTGCTTTGCGAACAATTTCATCCATCTCAGCTGCTCCCTGAGCCTACATCAAGAAGTTTTGTTCTTATTATTATTATCATTATATAAACTTGAAATTTTGTAAATAACAAGTCTAAATTCTCTTGAAATTTATCACCTCTGAGAACAAAAACTTTGAAATTAAATAAAATATTTACCATCTTAGGACTGTTATTGAAGCACACAATTATTCTACACCGTTGATCATGACAAACTGTATTCATTACATTTGGACAAATCACAAACATTCTGCAAAACGCACACATGTCATTCACACATCATCGCAAATTATTTAATCCTGTCAAATTACCATGAATGTTCCCTGAATTATTTTAGGATACATATCACATTTGCCGAAATTTCCGTGAGATATAAGTTTTGTTAAGGCATTAGTAAAATTGTTCACCTCCTCCTAAAGAATGATAATTGCATGACGTTGAACGTGCAAAAATGTTAAAGAAAGTATTGGTCTCAACAGAGATTATGAGTTATCCTTCCATAGGCTACAACTAGGACTATTCATTTTAAAAGTATGATATATGCTCTTCATGACTGGATTGCCCACATCTTGCAGAACATCTATACATCCAACTCGTGTATGTTAAAGTTTCTGCAAGTTGCCACAGAAAACAGCGCATAATAAAATGTCATGTTATTCCAGGCTATTTAACTCACTCCATCTATATCTGTAGATATCATTTAGTCTAATTACTTCATAAATCGAACCTAAAAAATTTAATCTACCTCTTTTACAATTGCTGATGCTCTATGTTATACCCATTATAGAGTAAATTTGTACGCATTTCAGACTAAAGCACTACCTGTAACAGTTGCAGTTGTCACATTAATGAGGCTAAATTAGCTACATCTTTTACTATGATACCAATCAGGGTATGGAATACTGCCATCAGTGTATGTAAAGCACAAGTTAGTTTTTAATGAACACAATTGGTGTCCCTGACTGACACGTTTCAGACCCAAACCAGACATTCAACTCACTATTTTCAACTTTTAATGTATTTTTCATTAATCTATATTGCATATATTGTTACGACGTAGCCTCTTAAATTGTGGATGTACTCTTAGGACACAAAAATGAGTCCGAATATCTGGATGATTGATTCGTTTAGTTAAAAGCACCAATAAGCGTAAACAGGAACTACTTATAGCCAATGATACTGTAGACAATAACTAAAGACCGCAAAACAACTGTTATGTACAATAAAACAGCAATTGTATACTTAACTGACTCACAAAATAGCAGAAATTGCTTTAAAACTATTGACGTATCTCATACAAGCTGACTCGTATAACGTCATTTCCCTCTAACGCCTTCCTCATATATTCTCCATAAAAATTTCCAAAAACCAATGGATGCATCTAAAAAATTCCAATAATTTCTAAAACTCGCCAAGAGTCGCCCAGTTGGCGATATTTTGCAACATCTGGCACCAAGGTTACAAAAACGCCAATGTCAGGCAATCCTACCTTCACGTAATATAAATGGTTGCCTGTAAATGTGTCTTCTTATTATTGATGGAAATAATTCCCAAAAGAAACATTTTACGCATTAGCAATAATATATTTTTCATTTTCAAAATAATTAATTCAAATTTCATAAATAAATGATAAAGTTTACCAATTAATGAACGTTATATTAATATTTAATTGTTCCTCGATATATAAAATACCTTGACATTAACTATTCAATTTATTATGAAACATATATAATATCTTAATATCAATTCATCAATTTATTCGTTGCAAAGACAATAAACATAAGTTTTAAGCCAGAATATTGCTTTTAATACTCATTTAAGTTCTGTAAATTTATCGTCATTAAAGTGGATTAATCTCATTAAGTTTACTTTAGGAAACAGACGTCACATTTTTTTCCATGCAACTTTGAAATCAATTCAAATCTACTTCACAATTAACAGAAACGAATAAAAATATATGAAACAGAGAAATTTTAGAAAATATAATCAGCTTTATGAATAAATTTTACTTTTAAGTCGTTATATTTTCATTCGGAAAACAACACCAGTTTAAATGTAATTGTACACAGTTTGACTTAAATGAATTATCTCCTAAATAAATATAGAAATTTAAAATTTCCATGAAATGTTGGAAATAAACTTATACTTCGGCATTTTATTTATAAAAGCAAAAAGATAACATTCTTTAAAGTTTGTTTAACGACATTAAAATAAGTATTTACAATACATTTCCTTCTATATCAAATGAGTTGAAACTTTTTATAGCATGAGCTCGTTATAATTATGGCTTGTTTTGTATAGTATTGTTTGTAGTTTTTATAGCTTAGAATCCTACTGCTGTATCATATTGTGGACTTTCACTAAACACTGTTTTAAAATGAATTATTAATGAATATCAACCCAGATTTTGTATAGAATTTAAATGTATTCACAAGTAACTTAATCTTTGAGGAGATTTATTACATTTGGTAACAGAATTAATACGTTTAGAAGTTATATTTCGTTTATTGTTACACGTTATGTATTAAAATAAATATGCATTAAAGTTCTATAAAAACTTAAAATGCATAAAAATAAATTGCATTAGAATAAAATTACTTAAATTACAATAACAATTATTTTCAATGCAATGCAATATGAAATTTGAAACACTTGTTAAAGTTGGTCTGTGGACTAAATTACACAAATAGACCTATAATACGTCATATTCGATTAGTTGTATAGCACGTTGTATAGCTAGTAGTGGTATAGCAAGAGTAATGAAGCAATACACAAAAATACATTATTAAGGGATTTAATTTCCTGATGCCAAAAATAAATTTAACAAAAACACTTCTATCTTTCTTACTATTTCAAAATAATTTAATGTTACATTGAAATCAATAAAAATTATGTCACCTTATTAATTAAATTCTCGTAACGACCTCCTATGTGAAACTTTCACTTAACTTTAGGTAACGGACGTCAACCAAAACTAACATTCACCAGTTGGGACTACCACCTGTTGCACAATCTCAGAAACGTTCATGGCTCAAATTGTGCTCTGATAAAAATCACATAGACTTCCACATTCTATTTTGACGGCCAGTGTTCTCAATATCTGCATTTCATCAGTATGGTAGCTTGCTCAAAGAAAGACTCGAAATAAGGAGTTCTAATATGATCGCCAGCGCTCTATTGGTTCAGTTATCTGCATTCGGAAGAATTAAATCTTCCAATCTATTGTGATACATGACTGTGTACTGATTTATTAGAATCCGTTGTGTATTTTATTTTTTTCTTTAATCACATTTAAGTAAAATATATTTCAATTAATATCACTCTCAAGTGCATATTCATACATTGTTATATGGATTCATAAAATGAACTACAGTAAAAATGCATTTTGAAGGAGATAAAATGCAATGTAAAACATCGCTGATACTCTTTTTTGCTGGTCCTCAGAAATTCCTATCCAATTACGTTGATTTCAATTATGCGTTTTTAATGTTAAACCCGTTTTTCATTTATTCCTTGAGAAACGTATAAACCATGATTTACTGTATATTCAAACCATACCCTTGATGTATTCCACTTTTTATTATGATGTAACAAATATCTACAATATATTTACTGCATATTGACTATCCCCTAGGGAAAACGAAATTTTCAGGAAAACATTGTTATTATTTGAAGGTCTGAGTCGCTGGACTTTGGTGACAATTTGGTGAAATATCGCCAATACGATATGTTGATCATCCTTAAATTGCTTGTTGTTGGAGTGATATCCAGAGGGGTGTAATCCCGGGCCATGACTGACTCAATTACTTTGACCTCGCTCTGCGTATATGACGACATAGAAATTAAGAACCCGCTCATTCTGTTCTCGGGCTCTCAAGAGGTATCAACTTTGTTAACTGCGACTGCCATCTTACTCCACCTACGTCATTAAATTACCTTGAACGTCATTGGATTCTTTATGCACAGCACAATTTAAAATATTTGCGAAAGTTGTTTACACCTGTTTATTGCCATTTCAAAATTAACAAACTTTTTTTAACTGTAATATTGCCTTGTTTCAATTACTCCTCTCAAAGTTTACTCTGGATTCTGAACGAATATTAATTCCTATTACGTCAACTGACAACTTTTCATTTGTTGCCGGGCTGAGTTGCCATCCTTATAATAAGGAATCTTGGTGATACCAGTAAGAGTGAATTGTGAATAGGTCAGTGTCTTCATGAGAATCTAATCGTCTGTTTTATGAAATGCTTGAGCATTTAAATACTGTTTATTATACCCCGATAGATGTTTCGTGACCTTGTAAGATGGCTAAAGTGTTATTAGCTGTATATTGTTCTTGTTGACGCTTACTGAGGCTTGTAATGAACTGTTAGTCACCCGGAAATTCAGACTCGTCCTTATATCTTTCAAATACAGCCACGACTCTTGGGGACACGCACGACGTAACAATATTATATATGATGCATTAATAGTCATAATTGTCTATTTTCGTGTTGCAATTGAATGTCATATAAATACAGCATAGGTCAATCAAAAATCGTAAATAACATCAACAATACCATTTTAAATAACATGGGGCTGTAAATCTGAATAAGAAAACTGCACCTTAGAAGAGGCGAGTTGTCTACACATAATATAAATTCATAGGTTGGTAAAGTAAACTAAATAACTTAAATATTTACAAATAATATCTTATATAATATCGAAACTAAAGACGCATATTGAAACTACGTTATCTAAAGAAATGTTTCAATCTGGTAATCAAATTCAGAAAATTTTAACATTCATATCCTTCATCGTTTACCTACTAAATTAAGCCTCTGCTTTAAGTCGCAAGATAAATAAATTTATAATGTAGATCTAAAATAAATACACTCGACAACGAATTCATTTTCAAAATAAAATGCCTGAACTCGACACAGAAGTGAAATTATTACTACAAAAAGGGATACCTAATGTATATTCTTTAAAACTGAATAAAGATTTCTGTTACAATACTGTAGATTCAATTTTAAAATAAGTGTTAGTCCATTCCACTCAAATATTGAAGGAATGCTGATTTTGAGGCATTAAAGAAATGTAAATAACTCTTTTCAAGGTATTTCTAAACATATAAAAAGAACTGGCGTTTAGTTCCACTCGACTTTCTCATACCAAAATTCATTTTTAAATAGCTTGTGATCTGTTCCATTGCAAATTTTGCAAACAAAATTTGAAAGATATGTATCGGTGATCCAAATAATGGCAATTATAGTATGTTACTCTTCATCTTAAACGGCTTGAAAATTATTTCGATTGATACCAATATTGACAATGTAACACCTTGATGAGAAGGATTATGCAGTCAAGAACACAAAAATTATATCACGGCTATTTTCGCTAGAATGATTAAATCCGTTAAGTTGAGTGATTATTGAGCTATATATAACCCCAATGGTACGCAGCACTGCTATATGACTCTGATTTTAAGTAACAGATAAGTTTTCAAGTAATAAGTTAAAAATATAATGTTATTAAAAAAAATTAAAAATCATAAATATAGATGATAAAGCAATAAAATATATCCTTATAATGTAATATTTACATTCCAAATTGTTTTAGACCCCTGTCTTAATAATAAGACTTAAGCAATCAGATTATTTCAGGTTGCTGCAGGACGTCCTAAGGATATTACATATACACAGCCAAATGGTGGGTACTATATTGTTACTTTCCTTATATACATAATATATAAGGAAAGTATTGTGACGGGGTCGAAAATTCGAATTCGAGTTTTCGACGGGAGAGCACGTTTCAAGCATCCCTGATCACGAATTAAACATTTTTGAAGTGATGTCTGTGTGTGTGTGAGTGTGTGTGTGTGTGTGTCAGTGAGCTTGTGGAGACGATAACTGACGAACGAATGGACCGATTCGAACTAAATTTGGTACAAAAATCACAAGCCGTAAACACTAGAAGCCTGTTGTTTTTATACGCAATCGAATGTCCTGAACACCCTAAATTTTCGAATGAAATTTTGAAAAAATCGTCAAAGAATCAAAACCACTAATAAAGTTACGCAAATAGACATTTCTTGTGTAATTTTTCATTAGAAAACGATTGACATAAATTTTAGAACGCTAACATGAACCGTTCTCGAGATATTGCAAATTTTTCAAAAAAATTATCAAAAAGTCATATAAAATAAAAAAATATTTCCTATTGAGAAACATGTTCACTTTTCATATGTAATACCATGCGATAAATTGGGGAATATCATTCTCGTGGATCTAGCTCGTTCAATTCATGAAAAAATATACTTTGAGTAATACTTTTGTATTTGAACGCCAATAGTCATTTATCTGCTGTAAGAATAACTTATTTCTTAGTCCATAACGCTTGGCGAGATTTTGGCGACAAATTTGGCGGAATGTCACCAACTTGGCGACTTTTTAAAATGTTGCCAAATTAATTAAAATCTCGCCAAATGGATAAAAATGACGCTAAATCAATGAAAATGACGACAAATTATTGAAAATTCAATATCTTGGAAAGAATATTAGTATCTACTATAAGAAAAACGTATTTCTTTACTGTAAAATTAGTAAATTCATTACATTATATAGGGAAAGTCATGTGTTGCCCACAACAGATTTTTTACATCGTGGACGTATTTCTTAGGTTTAGTACCACGACAGCAATTCCGTATTACTAAAATAGAACTTCTTATGATATAATTCGGGGCTTTCTGTCGATATGGCACATGAACTTGTTCAAAAGTATGTTTACAGGATACAGTATGTCAATCATGACATGAATATAGGCTTACTCAGTTCCAAGACAATAATTATATAGAATTAGGGTTAGCATGAAAATCAAATTGAAATAGTTTTTATTCAATACTACTATGAAAATTCTTGTTTTAAACGACTTTGATATGTCAGCATATGGTTATGTAAGGAATAGACCAATTTTGATAACAATTTTAGAAATTCTGATAATATAACGTGTTACTTTTTATAAAATAACTCGAACTCAAATTATATAATCTAAAGAGCTAAAATTTCGCTGTTTCATATTTTTCTCTTTGATCATTCTTTTATTTTTCTTTAATCAGCATCAAAGCTCACATTTGCCCTAGGCATTTGAAAAACGAATAAAGGAAATGCTTTTCAACCCATGAAAGAAAAAATAACTTGCAAAACTTATGAGAACAGAAAATAGTTTTAAGCCCGTATTTGGGAAATCGCATATGGGATAGTGTTTCATCAAGAGATTAGTAAAGCAAATTATTCTTGTGTAAGTAAATACTTTTTTATGTATTTCTTAGAACTTTTACTTAAAAGAAAGTTTTTGTCATCTAATACCTTTTTGTTCCTAAATTTATGTAACAAAAATATATGAATAATTATATATAAAATATTTTATATGATAAATTTATTATGCTTATGTAAAAGTATAGATTTATATAGTGCATATATTTATATAGTGTATATAGTGTATCTATATATATAAAGAAGAAAAGTATGTATATATGTTTGTATATATGTATTATCAAACATCACGGGAGAACGGCTGAACCGAATTTAATGAAATTTGCTGGGTAGTCTTGAAATAGCATCACTTAAAATTTAGTCTATGTTTCAAGTTTTTACAACCAGGAGTTCTCGAAATATTAGTGAAAAACAAAGCTTTTGTTTGTCTCATCATCACAGGAGACCAACTACACCGAATTTAATGAAATTTTGTGGGATGCTTTAAAATATCCTTCCATGAATTTTGTACAAGTTTCGAGTTTCTAAGACTAGAGATTGTCCAGATATTAATGGAAAACGAAACTTTTTCCTAGGAGTTCTTCTCTCTAACTCCATGATTCCCAACGAAAGAGGTTGGACATCGTTGGTTTAAAACGTGAAAGTCAATTAAATCTCTGAGTTTTGTTGGAGTTTATTGAACGTATTAGTCACTTTTGAAAATCGCAGGTCTGTATAATGAATTTAAATGGAAACTCTATCACCATAGTTTATTTTCCACAGGCTTACTCAACAAACTTTTACGTCGGAAGCAGCTATGACTCATATGATGCAATGATTTTTTTTCTTACATAATGCAATGAATTTTCTTTTCACAGTGTAAAAACAATGTATAAGATTCACGGCCCTATATGCTCCAGTGTAATTTTTATCAGAGTTTTGTATCGTAAATCCCGAGCAATGCCGGGTAATCGCTGCTAGTACCTTATATAACAAGATATTATAAACTAACTATACTGCTAGGTTATTTAATTTAAAGTAATGTTCCAAATAACTTATCAACAATTGAGAACATTTCAATTTTCTTACATTTAAAAAAGTCAAGTTTTACTCCATGATTTAACGTGTTAAGCTTGTAAATAGTTCTTGCAAAAATATACAATTTTGTTCGAAAACCTTTTATAGAATATTCACGCTTACGATATTATAGGGGTTTTAGTTCTGTATACTTATACACCACTCATGCACATTACTTATTTAAGGGTTTAAAGGCTTGCAGGTTTAATGCAAACACTGCGGTCGCAAAAATGCAAAAGTTTAAAATATCAGTTGTAAAAAAAAGTTCAAATTAAAATGCCATTTCTTTCTTCCAGATATATCCTTATAATGTATAACATAGAAATACTGAGTGACCAAATTATGGAGAATACGTCATAATAATTAGTTATTTTTAATTTTTATAAGGGTTAATTCTAATTTTTGAAGCATTTATTCCCCATATACTATTTACAGTAGATCTCGATATCGGCATAACAAGCGAAGGTGGAAAAAAATACAAACACTAATGAAGTGAATTGCTCAATAAATCAAGGGTACAATACGCGATTTGACGATATTTTAACGTGGAATCATCGTAAAATCTCATATAAATGGTCGCGGGATAAACAAAATGGCTGGATTTGTAAATTATTCGAAGGTAAAGGTTATTTGAGTTTACAGAGAATGGGTCATCAGGTAAAACATATCAGTGCAAGGTTTGTGGTCGTTAACGCAAGCACAATATCTGTAGATAAACGGAGACTTGGCAGACTTATTCGGTTCAATATAAGAAGTTAACATTTCGCCAAGTAACAGATAATCTAAACCAGAAGCCGCACAAGACGTCGCCTCAAAGACAAGTAGTTGCCCATTACACCACATTGTGTGTGTTATAGAAGCTTATAAACTGATTAAATGGCTATAAAACGTCTATAATACCTACATAATAAATGTCCTCTCAGTGGGTAAAAGGAATATTTTAATGGAATCTGTGGGGCGCTAAATAAAAAGATACTTAAAAGTACTACTTATTATTATTTATAATAATATTGTTAAATTAAACTTATTATACATGGTCGTAAATTCGTACATATTGGACTTATTATTGAATTGGTACTTTGCATTGCTATTCACCCTCCAATTATTTATCTTTCACGCAAGTTCTGTAAAAGGAATTATTAATTAATATAATACTAAATGGATCACACAATTTAACTTTAACAATAAAATATTTATTAACAGCATAAAATACTTATTCAATTCATTACACAATTTATTATATTTTTTCGGCGGAGGGAACATGTGAGACCAGTATGGAAATGCCCAAGATATGTTTAGACCTAGATATTTTTTGAGGACCACATACCTTCAAGTCTGTCTTGGAATTTGATCATATATCAAAATGCTTGAGTCAGTAATTTGTACTTGCCATAACTCTGGGTGTTTGGCTCCTTCTCGTCCTACCGATTGCACTGCACACATCAATAGATCTAGCCATAATTTTTGAAACATCTACGGAACACATCTCTAGTCGTCGTGTATATTTTCTAAATCGTCATAATGTCGCACCGTATATCTATCTCTGAACAAATCGTTATGTCATAATGTCGCACAAGTATCAGAACAAGTCAACCCAAGTGTCGTTCTTAGGTCACAGGTTGTGACTCTATTTTCTCGTGGTCATTTATGTCAATCGTTTTCTAATGAAAAATTACATAAGAAATGTTTATTTTCGTAACTTTAATAGCGGTTTTGATTTTTTGACGATTTTTCAAAATTTCACTCGAAAATTTAGGAGGGTTCTGGACATTTGATTGCGTAAATAAACAATAGGCTTCTATTGTTTACGGATTGTGAGTTGTGTACCAAATTTCTTTCGAATCGGTCCATTCGTTCGTCAGTAATCGTCTCCACACACACGCACACACACAGACATAATTTCAAAAATGTTTGAGTCGTGATCATGGATGCTTGAAACGTGCTCTCCCGTCGAAAACTCGAATTCGAATTTTCGATCCCGTCACAATACTTATACATTATATATAACATTATATACATAACTTCCTTAATACATTCCTTATATACATAATGTATAATGTACTATGTATTACATTATACATTATGTATATAAGGAAAATAAAAATCTGATATGGGCAACACATGACATTTCTTATATAATGCAATTAATTTACTACTTTTGCAATAAAAAAATAGGTTTTTCTTATAGTAAATATTTATATTCTTTCCAAGATATTGAATTTTCGTCAATTAGTCATCATTTTCATTGATTTAATGTCATTTTTATCCATTTGGAGAGATTTTCGTTAATCTGGCAACATTTAAAATAGTCCCCAAGTTGGCTACATTCCGCCAAATTCGTCGCCAAAATCTCGCCAAGCGTTATGGACGAAGAAATAAGTTATTATTACAGCAGATAAATGACTATTGACGTTCAAATACAAAAGTATTACTCAAAGTATCTGTTTCCATGAATGGAACGAGCTAGATCCACGAGAATGATGTCACCAAATTTATCGCATGGTATTACATATGAAAAGTGACCATGTTTCTCAATAGGAAATATGTTTTTTTTTTAAATTTATATGACTTTTTGATAATTTTATTGAAAAATGTGCCATATCTCGAGAACGGTTTATGTTAGCGTTCTAAAATTTATGTCAATCGTTTTCTAATGAAAAATTATATAAGAAATGTCTATTTACATAATTTTATTAGCGGTTTTGATTTTTTGACGATTTTTTCAAAATTCCACTAGAAAATTTAGGGAGGTTCTGAACATTCGATTGCTAATAAAAATAATAGACTTCCACTGTTTACCGATTATGATTTTTGTACCAAATTTCGTTCGCATCGGTCCATTCGTTCGTCAGTTATCGTCTCCAAACCCACAGCCACAAACACACACAGACATCACTTCAAATTCTTTCGTAATCAGGGATGCTTGAAACGTGCTCTCCCGTCGAAAACTCTAATTCGAATTTTCGACCCAGTCACAATACTTTCCTCATACATTATGTATATAAGGAAAGTAAAAATGTTATTCTTATAGTAGATACTTATATTCTTTCCAAGATATTGAATTTTCGTCAATGAGTCGTCATTTTCATTGATTTGGCGTCATTTTTATCCATTTGGCGAGTTTTTCGTTAATTTGGCAACAATTAAAAATGTCGTCAAGTTGGCGATATTCCGCCAAATTCGTCGCCAAAATCTCGCCAAGAGTTATGGACGGAGAAATAAGTTATTCTTACAGCAGATAAATGACTATTGTCGTTCAAATACAAAAGTATTACTCAAAGTATCTTTTTTGAAGAATGGAACGAGCTAGATCCACGAGAATGATGTCACCAAAGTCATCGCATAGTATTACCTATAACAAGTGAACATGTTTCTTAATAATTTTTTTTTATATATATAACTTTTTGATTATATTTTTGAAAAATGTGCAAAATCTCGAGAACGGTTCATGTTAGCGTTCTAAAACTTATGCCAATCGTTTTCTAATGAAAAATTACATGTCTTCTTGAGTAACTTTATTAGAGATTCTGGTTTTTTGTCGATTTTTTCAAAATTTCACTCGAAAATTTAAGTGAGTTCTGAACATTCGATTGCGTATAAAAGCAATAGGTTTCCAGTGTTTACGCATTGCGATTTTTGTACTAAATTTCGTTCGAATTGGTCCATTCGTTCGTCAGTTATCGTCTCCACAGACTTACTGACAAAAACACAGACATCACTTTAAAAATGTTTGATTCGTGACCAGGGATACTTGAAACGCGCTCTCCTGTCGAAAACTCGAATTCGAATTTTCGATACCGTCACAACACTTTCCTTATACATTATGTATATAAGGAAAATAATAATATAGATCCATAACTTGTAAGGATGTCACTGTCCCAGTCGTTTATCGACACCGCAGGTATATAAACTGGTGAACCTAAGCTCTAACTTTTGAACTACTACGACGAGATTGCAGTTTATTCTCGTTAAAATGGATCCTATAATCGTCTCCCTCTGAAGCCAGATCATCTCAAAGCTACCTAGCTGAACGGCTATCTCGCTTTGTCTACTTTCTTATACGGGCTAGTATCTTGCGTGGTTGTGGTCGTGGTCTTGAAACTAGCGTCAAAATTTGTAGTAGAAACTGTAAATTTCTAACTGGGTGTTTTTTTCCGCCCCCATTAATGAGAATGATTCAAACCTGCAATGTTGACTTATTCAAAAGTCATTGTAAAGGTCTCAATGTGCCACAGAAAATCAAACTTTGTACTTTCGAACTGGTCAACCGTTTAAATCATTCAGCTGCTGGAACAAAATTCAAATTTCTCTTCATTGAAATGAGCCCTGCAGTCTTAATTAAGTAAATTATAATTTTATAGGAATTATTAATAGCAAAAGCAATGCAAACCTTTCAACTACGTAACTGGGTAAGCCACAAACCTAAATGTAGTGTTTTACTATGAATTCCTGTTTATTGGTATCATTTAAAATTGTGTCAAATCGTTAAATTTAAATTACTATAAAATATCGTTAAAATCTATGTACTGTATGATATTTTGCTTTAAAGCAAATATATTCAATATCAGATAATATAAATAAGAGAAAAAAATAATGTTGAATTGATAATTATAGTGAAAATCTACATTGCCCTGAGCAAATTTTTATTATTTTATATGGATATTTTTCCTGCATATTTTCTAGCATTTCTTTGCATATTTCTCTTGCAGTAATCTCTTAAACTTTGGAGCTGGTAAGAAATTGAACTGAGTATATGTGAACAATCCTGACAAGATAATATGCAGAAATGCAAATTGATTTGAGTAAGAGGAGAGCAAAGGAGAACAACAAAAGCAATAAAGAATATTTTCAAAAGATGTGGACGTGACATAAAAGAATATCTCTTACGTCTAGACGGTAATAGGATTTGTCTAGATCTCTCGTAAAAATAATCAGTGTGGATTTTCTTCAGGCGTTTTCGTAGTCAGTAATTGAAATGTTTTTTTAAATAAAACCTGGGGGATTTCACATAACTAATAAATTATATATATATATATATATATATATAAATTAGTAAATCCAAAGTTAGAATGTATGTAGTAACTCATAATACACTATTCCAAAATTTTCTGCAAAATACAAAGAAATAAAAGAAATTAAGACATAAAATATATAGTATATACATATACATCTATATAGTATATACATATATATATATATATATATATAGTATATATATATATATATATATATATATATATATATATATATATATATATATATATATATACATATATATGCGTGTGTGTGTGTGTGTGTGTGTGTATTATCTCTATTTTGCACAATACTTGAGTGGAAATAAATCATTTGTCATTTTCATACATTTAAGATATAATCTCAGATATTTACCTCCTGTGTTTCAAATATTTACTGACATACTATTAATATCTTGTTTAATTTTTATTTAAAAATTTTAAAAATTGCTATAGATACTTATGCATATTTCATGCGCTTTACTAAAAGCAAATCATAAGCATAATTAGCAAATCATAAGCATAATTAGCAAATCATAAGCATAATTAACAAATCTGTGCATTAATCATAATTATCCCTGTGCATTAATCATAATTAGCACATTATTCTATTAATGCACAGGGGGATACCAGGTACTGTGGCTTTTGAAATGAATGAGCTCGCTGATGGCGATTTGCTGGAAAAGTCCGTAAACAGCATAACGACTTTGAAAAGAAAGTTTCATGAACGTACATGTTAGATCTATATACAGTAAAAGTACCATGCCCTATTGAAGAAAAGTAACTGTAGCACCCCTAAAGAAAAATTTAAATAGTTAGGATAAAGAACTCTACAAGAAAACAAAGTGGACATAAAAACACTTACAAAATTATAGAACACTGTCTAATTAGTAGGAATCCACATCAGAAACGCATATATGAAGAATCATAAATACCTATCATACGTTATCGGTGGATCCATAAGGAGTCACAAATTATATGTATAAACGGTGTAATATTATTTTTTCGAATTCAAATATTCGTGATCGCGGATGAATTGCAATTTTTATAGGTTCTTCAATTAATTTTTCTGCATGTGAAAGTTGTTTATCGTATCATTCTTGAATATGACAGCAATTTCCTATAACCACATTGAGTCGTCAAATAAATGTCACCTGTAACAGTTTTATTGTCGATTTTTACTAATTAAACATTGCTCTGCAACTTTGAAATTGGCTTTTTAGTCTATATTTTACAATTTGTTGCCGATTTCGTTATCGCAACATTTTTAATTCTCCAATAGGGCACTGCAATCACTTTTCTTCAATCGGGCATGGTCACTTTACTATAAATAGACCTAACTTACACGCTTACAGAAATAACCTTACAACCTTATTGAGGCGAAGGAATTTTTTAGGAACTATGAATGTGTATAATTGTAGTGGTCCGCTATGAACTTAAAATGCAATTCTCGATAATTATAGTCGTAATATGTTTAAAGTCGTAATATGTTCAAACCACAGTACACCAACTTTAGTCCATCTGAAAGTGAAATTAGTAAAGATAATTATTAAAGGAGATGTCTTTTAGTCAAGACATGAACAAGTTTATCACCATCCTGATAAGAACAAGTACCTAAGAAATAAATACTCTATAAAACAAAAGTATATAGAGATTGAGTAAGGTAACAACCAGTTTCAAAGGCAATACAAGCCCTTCTTTGTCAAAATTAATGTATAAATGATCAGTACGAAACACGACATAATCTAGTGGCAAATCGAGCAAAACCAGATGCGATTGTACCTTTGTTGGTATTAGTGTTCTGTCTTATTAATACCGAAGACGAATGCTCACCCTTGAAATTAAAACCGTTTGATACCTCATTCAACTTAAATATGCTTTTAGACAAGGTTAAGGTATGTATATGCTATTAAAATGGACATACCTTTATGGAAGACATTAAAGGGTGGTAATTTCCCTTATAACCATAATAAGCATGAGTTCAAGAATGCTTGAAACGTGCTCTTCCTTTGAATGCCCTAATTCGAAATTTTGATTCCGTCTCAATACTTTCTCCATACAATATATTATATCCGTAGAGAATGTAAACACTTTTTGTAAATAAAAGATGGAATTACTATAATGCACATGATCAATCACAGTTTGAAGATATTTTGTACCTTTTAACTAAATACAGTTTAATTTGGGAATACTTGTAGAACACAACTATAGCACACTACATTTATCGACAACAGTCCCGACAGCAACCAAAGTCTCAGTTTAAGCCAAAATGAGTTTTCTATAGGAGGACTATATTTATTTTAGAGAATAATTTAAAGGAGAATAAATATAAAAACTTATAAAAGTTTTATAACTTATACAACACTTAATTAAATATTATAAATATAACTTAAAATATTTTGTTTAATCTAAACCATTTGTAAACAATACATTTCTCACTTGAAAACGTAAGAATATGCTCCCCCCAAAAATAAAAGTCAGGCAATATATATTAATAAATCTTTGCAAATTTTTTCTAAATAACATTCTGAAATATACAGTTAACAGCATTACTACAGTCATTAAGGTCTTATCAGAAATATATTTCAAATAATAAATACTTAACTTGTAATTGCAATTAACTTCTAAAATCAAACATAAGAAGATTAAATGCTAATGTTAGAAATATATATTAATCTTCATAAGTTTTGAATCAAGCTTTGAAACTATTTGCTAAATGAACTTAAAATTAAAAATAATTTCAAAGTATCAAGATTAGAAATGTTTGCTGATATCGAAAAGTTATCAAAAATATTATCAGCTTTACGATTATGTTGGGAAGAATACTTTAGTTTTTGGGAAGAATACTTTGAGACACTGATAAGATGTATTTTCAATTTATAAATGTAATAAATATCTTTAAATTTATAATATATACTCTTAATTGTAAAAATTGCAATAGTATGAAGGGATCATTAGAATTAAATGAAATTTTCCCCCCAAACGACCTGTATTGATACAAATCGACGATTAAATTTTCAAAGCAAAAGATCAATACTACGTGCCGGAAATCCGTATATAGTAAAGCCACCACACACTAAAATAAGTGCTTCTATACGACGTGGCATTGAATCAAACACATTTTGAATTTGTACCTAAGTAAGAGCATTCTAGATTGCTTCTATCCGAACCCAAAATCAGGTGTATTAGCTACGGGACGAACTCCACGAGGAAGACACCTACCGACGAAATCCCACGAGGAAGACGCCTACCGACGAAATCCCACGAGGAAGACGCCTACCGACGAAATCCCACGAGGAAGACGCCTACCGACGAAATCCCAGACATTTTCAATAGGTGACATATCAGGTGAATAGACAGGCAAAAGAAGAAGTTGCATCTGTTGTGCTGAAAAGAAGTCTTGAACATTCGTAGCAACATCTGCACGGGCATTGTTCTGTTTAAATACAGCTCCAGCAATGCTTTGAAGGAAGGGTAAGACTTCGTGCTCCAGAATTTCTCTGATGTACTTGTTACTGTTGAGAATACTCACAATTCTTAGCAGCTAAAATCGTCCAAGATACTCAATGGCACCTCGGACCATCAAGCGTAACGTTCGTCCAGTAGGACGCTCGATAACGCACTCCGGAAGGTGGCGTTTATCTTCCAAGCTCCTAACGTGGATGCGGTCATTACTGTACTCCAAATTAAAACGGAATTTATCGAAAAAGACGACTTGTTGCCAATCAGCATTCCAGCGTCTATGTTGATGAGCCCATTGTAGCTGCAGGCGTTGATGGTTTTGCCCCAGGGAAATTTTGTACAAAGGATTTGTTGCACGCAGTCCACGGTGCAGCAGACGCCGACGAATTGTTGGAGTTGACAATGACACATCTGTAGCGGGGCTCCAACTTCTACGAACTGTCAAGATGGAGCTGCATGGTCCATTACTGCCATGTGGATGAGGTGTCTATCATCCCGTGCTAACATAACATTTCGTCATTGACTGCCGGATTCGTGATTCGTCCGGATATCTTCTGTCCTCTAATTCCACACTCGCATCACTGTAATGGCATTGCACTCCATACAAGCTGCTATAGAACGATAAGAAAAAATTCATTCGCGAAATTTATTTTAACTACAGTTAAATTTTTTACAGTATAATTTTATTTTAACTACCTTCAGTCAATGCTTAAAACTTTAGGATTTGATTTGATTGAATTGGTTCACTGTTGGTCTTTGGTCCAGTGTTAATTTTGGTTCACTGTTATTTTTATACACATCAGAGTTTCTTTGTACTCTAGACCTAAAGTAAATTAGATTCTGCTGAACCTGTATGGACATACACAAAACTTTCCATCAGTCCAAGAAATCAAACCTCGGTTTCCATGACTCTAAAGACCAGAAAGTGAACCGTTTTACCACAGATGTGTCTTGTAATTAGTGAAAAGTATCTTGTGAAATCAAGATAAGTCCTTGATATAAGAAAACTTTTGTTAACAGTTTTCTTAGCTTCAAAATCATAGTATTTACAAAAAAGAACCGACTCACTTTTTTTAATTTTTTTTTTCAATAGAGAAGCCTGAAGTAAATGTTTTATAGCATTGAATATTTATCCTCCGGAAATATTTTTAAATGTGTCTCAATATATTTCTACCATGAGACGTGTTATAAATAACTCTTGACAATACCATTGATTTGGACAAAAACATTCGTTTCGGAAGAAAGTGGAAAAATTGCTTTCTTAACTTCTAAGACCCGCTTCAGATGCAGTAAATCTTGTAACAGACATAATCTTATGACATGTAAGATAAAATGCATTGTAGAAAATATTTCGAAATTTAAGATATAAGGATCCCTTTATTTTTAAGTACGCTAAATATATTTTTAATATATAGAGTAATCGTCTGCATTCGTTTTTCTCACACGCTAATATTCTTCACAGTTTAGGTCTATTAGTAACATAAGTATCAGAATGAGAAAATGGTGTTGTATTAGAACATTTCGTTTCTATTTTGTTTTTTTTAATAAATTTTAAAACTTTATTTTTTTAAGTTAGTGATGGTTCACATAAGCACATAATTCAAGCTTAAGCATAATTCAAGCATAATTCAAGCGCATAATTCACTTTGTACAGAAGGTAAGGCAAAAATAAGCAATGTAATAACGCACAAATTATTATATCACGCAGCATACAGCTGTTTTAAGGATACGTTAGATAATATTCCTCAGATATACGGAGGCCCATTTTGCCTTTTGATTTCGTTTTCATTGGTATTTTCACTTTCCCTGCAATACATGGTAATGTATAGGGAGAGTATTAGAATCGTATCGAAAGTCGCAACTTGGCCAATTTAAAATAATTTGTTTATAAAGCACCTGTTGTAACGAACAAAGAACGAAAAAATCACACGAAACTGTCTCAGCCATTTATTTCCAAGAGAATCACTTTTCACATAACTTTGTGTTAAATCATATGGCGTATTGTTATATCATATTCTCTGAAATATGTTTCAGAACTTCAAGAATTTTCAGTTAATCAGAATGATTCTGAAATACTAGAAATATTAATCAGTGCACAACTTTTAACTGAAAGAAACATCATTACTAAGGCATATGTCCAACAAACCATGTAGGATTATTTTAAAAACCTCAATAAAAATACAATTTTGTTTTTGTTTTTGTTTTTATAATTTCATTGTAAGCAGTAGGTTTTGCCGGTAAGTCAATTCAAATGGGTTTTATAATATGGTAATAAGCTAACAATCAAGGACATGGGGTACACTAAACAATAAACCTTTTTTGATATAAACTTTAGTATGGCTTGAAACAGACCCCATCTAGCGCAGCAAGTAGGAGCCGAAACTCGTCAAGACCCTCGAGGTTATTTGTCTTTTACCGCAATAAATGTAGCTTACAAAAATAGTAAATTTGATACCTTTGCAGAGAAATAATAGTTAAACATGGTGGAAAAATTGATTTAAACTTTAGTTTGACTTGAAATTGCTTGCGATGCGAGTTCCGCGAATACCAGCGAGTATAGAGGAAGTTGGCCAAGCGTAGCCAGCAGGGGGCCGGAGCCCCCCCAGTGAAGATGTTTTGCTAGTGAGTGAGTTCTTCTTTAAATTATATACTTAAAACTAATTATCTTATTATCTTATCTAACCGTCCTTATTTCCTAGGGGGGGTACATAAAAGAACACAGATTAGCTCTACATTAACTCACTATATTATTATTTTTTGATGGGGTAGTATTTAATAGTCTAGTAATACTGAGCACCTCATAGTTTACTTTTTTCCCCTAACTGAACCACCCAATTTAAAAGTCAACCTAAAAAAAATTATTATATGCATAGTAATATTATATTTGCTATTTCTAACAACATACTTAATCTTTATAATAATAGATTTATTCATTTTCGTTAATATTTTTATTTAACATATTTATCACGAATATAAATTTCGCTTGAAAAACGTATAAAATATATTTTATATATGCAGCTTAAAAAACAATATTGTGAATTCACACAAAATTAGTCTAAAATTCAAAAACAGTTATTCTCCAAAAAGTACGGAATATCAGCATTTTTTTCCATTTTTACGAAAAACGTAAACGTCAATATGAAATATTATTTAAAAAGTATTCGTTTGAGTTTTAGAAAAAGCTATTGAAAATATCAAAAAGTACTTTCAAAACATTCTGTTTGCAAAATTGACAAAATATTGTTCAATGTTATTAAATATAACTTTAGAAAATTCCGTATGTTATTTATACATGTAGGAATTTTATCTATATTTGGAAAGTCTGAATAAATATTGCGTGTACAATTTAAAATGAATTGACATAAATAAACTTTGATATATAAGAAATAATGGAGCTAAAACGTTATTTCTATTTTTAATTTACATGACAAATAAAAAAGCTATTTATTTTAATACTAATATAAAATTAAAGACTTTTTTTTTTAATTTTCAATTTATAGATAATTTCTATATACAATCTCAAAGAATGATTTACCGTATTTGATTGATCTTTTAATTAGATCTAGATAATACTATATACAAAAACTAGCACCAATCAGAAATTAAGCTACAGCCGCGAAAATCAACATGTATGTATCATTTGAGTAGATATGCAAATAATTAGAATTTGGGAGCAAAACAGCTTGACGTCCGTACATAATTTTCCAAGAATAAGCAGGCGGGGTGCATGCAACCCGAGAACACGGACTTTGATAAGTCAAGCTGAAAAGTGTAGACTTCAAATTAAACTCTAAAAGTTAACATGTGGTAATATGAGTAAAATGAAAACAATCAAGGAGGGGGGGGGTGCGATTCGAAAATACAAGTTAATTAAATAATGATGAGCCAAACATTACGAGGTGATAGTACACACCAAACCAAGTATTTTTTGCCGTTGTTTGCCGGGTCGGAAATGTAACTTAAAGGCACCAGTGGGCGCTTAATGGTTAAACCGATGAGGTGATACGAAAACAGAAGAAAGACTTAGAAGTTTTAAAATGATAATTAATAAACAATAATTTCAGTAACGGCTCGAAAGAGCAACCAATAACCTGAATGCAAATCTCACAATGGCGATAGAGGGATTGGCAGACTCTTTCGAACAGACCAGGCATATCGCGTACTTCGGCAGCAGCGTCCAAAATTTTGGCGACGAGTTCCTCTTCAGATTCAAGGGAAGTGTCATAGACGAGACTCTTGAGATATTCCCGTAAAAAGAAGTCAAGGTATGACAGGTGGTCCCATAGCTTGGCCCCCACAGATCGGGCGATCGTGGTGGTCAAGTTATGGAACCACCTTTCCCAATCCACCGGCCCGGAAAAGTGTCGTCCAAATAGTTCCTTACCTCTCGTCCAAAATGGGTCGATGCTCCATCGTCCTGGAACCACATACGCCGACGGATGTCTGATGGAACATCCTCCAGCAATTCCGGCAAGATACGGTATATTCTCCAATCAATTCGTTTCCGCATAAGATACGGCCCCATTAAGCGGTTGGTACTGATTCCTGTCCACACATTGGAGGAGAATCATCGCTGATGCGCATATGGATATGTTGCATGTGGTTTTACACTCGTCTACACATGTTCATTGTGGATATTAAATGTGCCATCACTGGCCATCACAGTCGCCGTAAAATCCAGCGCAAGCACTCTGTCCCAGGAACCAGCAGGCGAATCCCACACGACGAGGATAATCCGCTGCAGTCATTGCTTGGATTCGCTGGAGATGGTATGTGTCCACGTCTCAGACCGTAGGATTAGCCACAATGAGCAACATAATGTGCAACCGGAGAGCGGTATATGTTGTTGTTGTTGAAACCCAGACCACCCGACCTTCCAGAAAGGTGTAAGGTAACTGTTTGGATGGCGGGGAAGTGCCACCTAATTTAGACTGGAACCCAATGGGGGAGGCATCCACAGGGACCAGAGCGGTATGTGTAGAAAGCCCAGACCACACGACCAACCCGAAGGCTTATGGTTGCTGTTTGTGTGGCTGGAGAGCGGTATGTGTTGTTGTTGTTGAAACCCAGACCGTCCGACCTACCAGAAAGGTGTAAGGTAACTGTTAGGACGGTCGGGAAGTGCCAACTAAAGAGAGCGGTATGTGTAGAAGACCCAGACCGTCCGACTCGTCCAGAGGACTAAGAGCAACCGAGAGCGGTATGTGTTGAAGACCCAGACCGACCGACTCGTCAACAAGGACATGAGTAGCCATTTGGTCGGCCGGGAGAGCGGTATGTGTTGTTGTTGTTGTTGAAACCCAGACCGTCCGACCTACCAGAAAGGGGAGCGGTATGTGTTGTTGTTGAGACCCAGACCGTCCGACCTACCAGAAAAGGTGTAAGGTAACTGTATGGACGGCCGGGAAGTGCCACCCAATTTAGACCGGAACCCAGTGGGGGAGGCATCCACAGGGACCGTACCCTCCTTCCCCTACCACCAACCTCTCGGAAGGACTTTCGGACCCACATGTTTAACGTGATCGTACTCCGCATGAACACGGCGGCAGTTTTTGGCAGTGGCTGGAATCGAACCCGGGCCTACCGAGTGCAACTCCAGCGCGCTAACCAATGGGCTACCGCGCCCCTGGAGCGGTATGTGTGTAACTCTTCCCCATTCAGAGCCTGCAATAACGTGGATTGTGGCACATCAAGAGTATGCCCTATTGCCCTTGTGCTTATACCTGGTCGAACTGCTACTGTGTCCCCATTCGCCTGTTCCACACTTGACTCTAGCACTCCTTGTACGACCTGCATCGGACCTGGTAGTGTGGAAGGAATCCAGTTCACAGAGCTACTGATGCAAGCGTTCGAATGTTTTACGATTGGACAACCACCTTTAGGGGGAAACGTTCCCCGTACAGTCGTTATGCCTCTCTACCATTCCCATTAGCAGCGCCATACATGAGATGTTTATCGGTTTTTTCCCCATTTGTAAATTCCTTGTTCGTCTCAAAAGTTGGAGCTGCGAATAACTGCTGCAAACTGATAAGACCGTACATTCGGTGTTACGAAAATGTGCATAAGGGTTCTTCTTCTTCCCCAGATGAAATTTGCATATGTTGTTTTCTTCTATAACCAGAAAATAACAACCAGAATGCCAGAATGACGGTTTTAAGTTTGCGGAGTGGCCGCTTCCCAAGGAGTAATCACAATGTCTTTACGTTTCATTTCCGACAGGTAAAAAGAAATGCTTGATTTGGTGTGTACTACAACCTCATAAAGTTTGGCCCATCTTTTATTAATCACCCTGTAGTAGCAATGCGTTGCTTTCAAAACACCTCATAAAACAAATCAAACAGAGAAAATAAAACACAATGGTAAAGTCCGCCTTATAAGTTTAAACACAACTGAAAATTGGGGATTACAAGAGAACAATAAAAAATAAAACAAACTGACATTATTCGTTCATTAGATACTGCAAATCCTTTTATATAATCCATATCACGTATTTCTGTATAAATAATTTTTTTTATCATGACTTTGATACAAAATAAAAAATTGCAGGTTATAGACTGTCTCAAAAGTTCAAGCATAATACAAAAACATTCTAGTATAAAACATACATAATGAAGTTATTTATTACTTTCCTTATATACATAATGTATAAGGAAAGTATTGTGACGGGGTCGAAAATTCGAATTCCAGTTTTCGACGGGAGAGCACGCTTCAAGCATCCCTGATTATGAATCAAACATTTTTGAAATGATGCCTGTGTGTGTGTGTGTGTGTGTGTCAGTGAATCTGGAGACGATAACTGACGAACGAATGGACCGATTCGAACCAAATTTGGTACAAAAATCACAATCTATAAACACTGGAAGCCTATTGTTTTTATACGCAATCGAATGTTCAGACCCCCCCTCCCTAAATTTTCGAATGAAATTTTGAAAAAATCGTCAAAAAATCAAAATCACTAATAAAGTTATGCAGATAGACATTTCTTATGTAATTTTTCATTAGAAAACGATTGACATAAAATTTAGAATGCTAACGTGAACCGTTCTCGAGATATTGTACATTTTTGAAAAAATTATCAAAAAGTCATATAAAATAAAAATAAAAATATTTTCTATTGAGAAACATGTTCACTTTTCATATGTAATACCATGCGATAAATTGGGTGACATCATTCTCGTGGATCTAGCTCGTTCCATTCATGAAAAATGATACTTTGAGTAATACTTTTGTATTTGAACGCCAATAGTCATTTATCTTTTGTAAGCATAACTTATTTCTTAGTACATAACGTTTGGGGAGATTTTGGCGACGAATTTGGCGGAATGTCGCCAACTTGGCGACTTTTTGAAATGTTGCCAAATTAACGAAAATCTCACCAAATGGATAAAATTGACGCTAAATCAATGAAAATGACGACAAATTGTCGAAAATTCTATATCTTGGAAAGAATATTAGTATCTACCATAAAAACTACTGTTTTTACTGTGCAAGTAGTAAATTCATTACATTATATAAGGAAAGTCATGTGTTGCCCACATCAGATTTTTGATAGTATTTCCACGGTTTCACAACACTTCAAACAAACGTGTTTCCATTGACAAAATCGATTTTTAAAATATTTCTGTTTGCAGGGAGCACCATGCTTCCTCAATAGCCAATATAAGTTTCTTAATAGAGTCACATTGCTTTCCATTGTTGTAAATTTAACGGGTTAAGATACCCCAGACACTGTCAATAGGGTTCAAGTCTGGGCTGAAAGATGGTCAGCTCAAAACTTGGATATTTTGCTCTGAAAGCCATTGTTTGGAAGAATTGGATGTGTGTATAAAGACATTGTCGTACTGAAATTCCCATTCAGACCCACGAAGAAGCTCACGGAATGGAAGAAAATGTTTCTGAAGGGTTTCTTGATACTTCATTGAATTTTCTCTTCCTTGAAAAATGGCAAAAATGGTCGGACCATTAAAACCAAATGCGATCCAAACCATCACAAATTTACCGCCCTGTTGTCTGCTGAATAAAATCCGTTCCTCTTTTCTGAGGTCGTGCAAGTAAGAGTTCCAGCCATCAGGGCCATCCAAATTCCATTTTTTCGCGTCGCTGAATTACTGAGATCCATTTGCCTCCATAAGACATGTACTTTCGAGCCCATTCCATTCTGTCCTTCTTTTGACGCGGTTTTAAACATAGTTTGAAATCCATTTCCTTCGGAACATGTTGCTGCATTCCCTAATACGTCTATCATTGTATGCTTTGAGATGCTTACACAGAGGTTATTTTTTAGTTGAAGTAAGAGCATGTATTGTGTTGACACCAATCTCTGAATCCTTCGATCTGTCTGCATACTCATTACACGAAGCCGTCCACATCTTGGTTTTCTATCGAAATAGTAGTCCCTGGAAAGTACTTGATATATACAGCGCTTTGATCGATTTAAAGTAATAACAATTTCACGAGCAGTCTTACCTTCAAATTTTAACTTTAAACTACTTGAAATCTCCACTTTCGTAAACTGAAGACATTCGGCATTTTGATTCACGAGTAGAAGTTATATCTTTGCTTTCCTACCACTCAGGAAAAACATCAATGCAACGTCATCATCACACATTTGTAAAATTTTGCATAAAGTGCTTAAAAATTTGAAACAGTGTTTTTCTTATCAAACTTTTCAAAACGTGTAATTTTTAACACACTTTTAGTGCTGTTCACAAAAAACGGGTATATTTTATTTCATTTCAATTACATTTGGATTATTTAGTGCTACATTTTATTACATATTTTTCCTTTTAATTTTATGAGCATATTTATTCTGTTCGTAAACTTTTGAGATAGACAGTATTTTAATTTTACAAATAAGCACACTAATATAACTACGTGTATATGATCGTAATTTATCTACCATATTCTAATTAAGCGCATACAAGTAACACTGGAAAATTGATGCATTAAATAAACTTCGTTGCAAAAAAAATATGCAAGCATAAGAAATTAAACTGCACCCGCGAAACTTGGTATGTATATATCGTTTGCAACGACATGTAAAACATTAGAGTTTGGGAGTACTAAAATAATTTCTTAAGAAATAATGGCAACAAGAAAATGATATTTTAGTAAGTTGTAAATTTTCCTCTTGCAGCTATGCAAGCCGATATGTGCTGATGCATAACGTCACTTAAGTTATTTATATCCCTTTGCGGAAGATTTTGCACCAAATATTGCAAATGGTCAGCTAATTTAATAGCAATCTAAGAAGGCTGCAATTTCAGTCCCAGCATTACCCAGACGTGTTTTATTTGCCATAGATCTGTGAATCCGGATGGTCATGGTATGGTATTAAATCCTTAAAGTCATTGTTGAGAATGCCGTGCAGTATGTGATCGAGCGTTGTCGTGATGATAAATGGAGCCTGGGCAGCTTTAAGGCATAGCCAAAACAATCGGCAGCAGAATATTGTTGAAGTACAAGTGAGCCGTCAAATCGACTTGTATCATAACTAAAAGATTTCGGCTGTCCCACGAGTTGGCGCTCCAGACTGTCACACCACTTGTGATGTCTGTGTGTCACTGCATGATTCTCTCAAGCAGTTGTCTGCTGAGGGGGCCTGAGACTCTGCGTCGGTTACATATGCCTTTTCTGATCCACTGTTGCCAACACTGAGCAACTACCATATCGGTCCGACCAAGAAAATGTATGTTGGACCAACCAGCTTCCTTTAAGCACGTGATGCAACCTCTCTCTTAATTTGACAATTATTCGTAGCGCCGTCGAATATATCTCAAAGGCTTCTTTGACACAACTTGCAGTATAAAATCGTAATATCTAGTCCCAATTGCCCGTAAGAGAGACCACCCGTCGTTTTAGATGCTGCACGATGTGTCGTTCTTATGCGCGTTGCATGAGCTCCATAGCATCATTGGCGTTGTCAGTCTATTCAGTTGCATAACTCTTAAGACGACATTTACATGCTTAGTTTCACGGCTGTAGCTCAATTTTTATGGGTGCATATATTGCTTTGCCACAGAGTGTATATATAACATCTATACCGTATATCTCACAATGCAATGTTAGCTTAAATCTGTGACCTTGGCATGTTCGACATTTACAGCAATTTTTGAAAAAATATTATTTCGTAATCGTTTAATAATACAGTTCTTTTGGAAATCTATAAAATATGTAAATCTTCAAGTTTGATGAGGTATACAAATTACAAATAATTATATCTAGTTATTATACTTCGTTACGTAATACATCTACACATTATGTAAAAAACTGGAACTATAGAAACACGATGATTTGTTTCAAAAGTTATTACCTCAGCACCTTATATCTTAATTTTTGGATAATTACTGCTATAATTATGCGATTTAAAAAAAATATTATGTCTATTTCTAGTGTTTTAAGTAACTAACACGATAGCAAAGTTTATTACTCTCTATTTGTACTCTGGCTATGTCATTTTCAATGTCAGTTTATATACCAGTTTATATACCAGTTTGAATTATATATAGCCCGCAGACTTATGCGTTACTTACTGATCCGTTTGAGCTGAAACCTGATATTCTGTTAGAACATTTTGCCCTTTAGTTTTTCCATGCAACGTTAAATGGGGGTACTTTTGTTCTCTAGTTTTTTCATGCAACATAATGGTACTAAAAATTGGTAGATATATATTTTTTTCAATTAAAGGGTGTAAAATATATGATTTTAAAGATCTTAACCCATTAACGCCTAGTATCCTATTTTTAGAACGGTAGATTTCTTGACCTGTAATATTTTCAAAACAGCTGAAAGGGTGGGTGATATTATAGACAGGGGGTCAACTTTGACCCCGCTCCCCCCCCCCTCTCTACGTTCTCAGACAGTTTTTATTGCGCAAGTGTTATTTTTAATTTTATGTTTGACCAAATTTGCATCAGATAATTGTAGATCCAGATTTCTAGGAATATTTTGTTCCTTAAAAAATGTAACTTTGGTAAATGCATTTATTGATCTTTCGTAGGTTATTTTACAATTATGTGTCTTCAAAATAACAACAGAAGTATATGGGTAATAATATTTTATTGTATTCAAACTGCCTCTTAAGTGTTGCGTCCTATAAATAGGTCAATGGACACGTGTCGGTATGTATTTCTGTACTCCTGATATATCATATAAAATAATGGTACTGTACTACTGCATATGGATGCGGATTACAATTAATCTAGTTTTGTATCAAGTACATACTCTTTGAAAAATGATTTTTTTTTAAATTTTTATTATGAATTTGGACTTTTTTTTCGAATTTAGAAGAAATTTTGGAATAAACGTTTTAATGAACTTCAAATAAACATAAATAAATGAAAACTATTAAAGACATAAAAATGAAAAATGATTATGTACTCCATAAGTAAAATGAAACGAAATTGCTATTTCTGTGTGTTTTTCTTCGAAGAAAGACGTTTGAACACTTATAGTGTTGAAATAATAATATATTCCAAAACATGGAAACTTATTTTTTTAAATTCATGAAATTATAAAATAGCGCTCAACATCCAGATAAAAGTCAGCTCTTTTTCGAAGACCACCTGCGAAAGAAATTGACCAGAATTATATGAACATATAGATTAGACAAATTGGCAGAAAATGGCCTGAAATTAAAAGTTCACAATTTTTAAACTAATTCCAATTTTTAAAAGATCTCTCCAAGCGGCATCGTCCAGGAACCTGAAGAATTTCTACAACAAAATTCGCTACAATTCAAAGTTTGGATATTTTGCTACAAACGACATACCCAGACCAATATATTTTATTGTGTAGAATTACTTTTGAACATGGAAGTTTCCATATCAAAAGCCACATTTTATAACAATATAAAAGTTTAGGTTTTTTTAAAAACATGATACTATCTAGTTGCGTAACCTCCCAGGATTAAAATATATATAAATATGGGAAGAATGTATAAATCGCGAAATATGATCTAAAAAAAATTGTGTACTTTACATTGACAAGATAAGTAGCCCATGCTAACAAAATAATTATTCAATTTTCTACAATAGATGCTTTTATCAACGAAGCACAAGAGAAACATTGAAATAAATTTGTTTTGAAGTTTCCCTATATGAAACTAAGCCGTACTTTCTCATCATATCACAAAATGCAGTTTGTAAGCCTTTTGAAATATTGTCGAAATCAACCATTCACGTCAAAGATAGAAATAATATTTTTTGAACAAATATAAATATGTCGAGTATGAAGCCCCATTAAACATTCTCATACTCGTAAATTCATATTCCATACATAATTATGTCTGTTTGTATCATAAGCTCTATCAGAATGAATCAAACATGCTTCTAAAACTGGAATAATTTCGTTAAAAGCAGAATACAATACAAAAATAATAGTGCTGATCGGTTTCAAAGGGAAAAAACTTTCAAGACGTACAAAAAACGCAACCTTAACTCGTTAGATCGACAACTGTCGAAAAAAAAGTTAACGTAACTGAAGCAGGAAAAAGGAATTGCTAACGGCAAGAGAAGAAAGAGGTAAAAACAAGAAAGGAAGGAGCAAGAGGTACACACTAAAAATATATGGTTAAAAGCACACAAAAATTATTTTACTGCCACTAGGATGACACTTTTAAATAGATAAATTTCCAGTTACACACTTAAAAAGGTAACTATATGTATCCATATGAATGTGTTATTTTTTCACGTTTTATGAAAATTGCATGGAATAATAGGTATATTTTATATTACACTGAAAGACAGTTTTAAACAGATAAAGAGATAATATGAGATGTTGATTTTACACACCCTGCTTAAATGGGTCCTTTTTAAAGGACCCTGTTAAGTAGGTAAGCAAATGTGTAGCAGGTAAACGGGTTTCTCTAATAAAAGAATAAAATAACTCATTAATATGGATAAAGTCACATTTTTAAGTGTGTAACTGGAAATTATCTGTTTAAATGTGTAATTATAGTGGCAGTAAACCCAGATTTTGTGTATTTTTACCGAGATTTTTAGTAGTATGTGGGATACAAGGAATGAACGGTAAAATACAAAAAAAGAAAGTTAATGCCTAACAAATGATTCAAATTATTTGTTCAGTGAGTAAAACTACAAAAAAGGGAGATCTGTGAGAATTTTTATTAATTAGCTAAAATAATGGAATGAAAGTTTTGAATATACATGTTTTCGATGAACATGTCGCTAATGCGATACCGTGCTGTGAATTACAAAGTACTATAAAGATATTGCGCTGGAAATTTACTGCAGAGTTACCGAAAACTCAAATACTTTGTTTCTGACACAGCCAATAATGTCTAAAGTTTAATAAAGTATAAGAAAAAAATCCACTTTGTACGACAAAAATTCAAAAGGGTTTTTTTCCAAAAAAATAATAAAAACCTTTTATTTATAGAACAAACTATGATGTAGGCAGCACATGACTTTCACTACATTATTTATACTTCAGTTGTTTCACAGCAAACTAATGATATAAAAGTACCTTGGCACAATGCTTTAATGTTGAATTTTTCACTCGCAATTGGCATTTTCTGGTTGACAATGTATAAAAGTATCTGGAAACGCCGATCACAGACTTAACCTCAAAATATCCAATTATTTTATTAACTTGCTTCATATAAATTAAGCTGATACAATATATATGACGAGATTTTACATTCAAGTTAATATATTCTCTCTATAAACTTGCCTGGTGGTACATAAGTACGCACATGAATACACATAATTCCATCTATTCTGTTCGAATTTTTAGAATTATTTTAAAAACAGAACTTGATCCAATATCCAGTTATATACACATATGGGCTTTTAAAGAGCTAAAAATTTGTGCTTATTGTTCAGAGCTATCCCTTTTAGTTGTTGAGATATAGGCATTATTGCATTTGAAAAACCGATAATTTTCTATCTGTCTTCAAATTAATAAAACGATTTCTCGAAAACTATAAATGAATGTTTTAGAATAAATATAAACTTAGATACTAAATTTCCTAGTACATATTTTGATCACTTTCGATTTATATATATTTTTTATAGTTTAGAAAATATTTCTACTGAAAGTAAGAAAAATTAAATAAAAACTCGTTCGAACAGATACGTTTTAAAGATTTTCGAAAAAACAAATTCAAAATATTAAAAGATTGAAATTATTTTATATATTCATAATATGGATCCTATATCTGACAAAACAAGAAAAAATATTTACATTTTTACTTATCAGGTCCTGGGGTATAAACACGCTAAGTGTTTACGTTTATCGTAACTCTCAGTTTTCCACAACGGGAATTCATAAACCTAGATATTATTCACATCAAAACAAATTATTGTGATAAAGTCAAAATTTAAATCAAAAATTTTAATAGGTTTGTACATTCTGCGTATTCCTAAACATGAATCAGGTTTTTAAATATTTCCTGACAGTTTGTGGACACAGTAACTCTGAACGAAATTCAGCTATACCAATTACTCCTTTTTTACAATTATTTAAATCGATTAACATCAAGGTCTACTCATCTTAAGCGATATTGGAATCGGAAAATCTCAATTCAGTGTTTTATTTTTAAAAATTTCAAAAATCGAAAAAAAATTACTATACCCAAATATTTATGTTAAATCCATTGCATATCAAACTGTCATATGTTAAAATTAACGAAATTGTTTATAGAACGCTAGCAATCACCATTCCGAAGATATTGCATACTTTTTCCTTCTATATAAGACAGAAATAAAATATTACAAAACAAACATCTTCATTATTATCAAAGTAAATGTAAGTACTTTTAATCCTAAATTTATTTACACACTTTCTTAGAAGTTATTACTATTCTTATATCAGGTATGACGGGATGTCTTGAGTATGCATGGATATTCTTAATCTTTCGAAATATATTTTGAACTGCAGGCTCATAAGTATGTAATATGAATCGTCATCTTTTGTATACCAAGGCAACAAGATTCATTGAAAATTGGTTCACACTTTTCCGCTGCTTATGTGCAAAGGATGAAATTTCATAATATCTGACTGAATAATTAAAATATAATTCAAAATTACTAAACGATCACAACCCGATATATTGCATGCCATTTAGTCATTCCTCTGTATTTATTTTTAAATTATATATCAAAATGTTTGTATACTAATCTAAGCCAAATTTTATAATCTTATTCAGTTATTCTGGACTGACCACAATTTTTTTAAATTTTTTGCGAGACTTTGAAAGGACTTTATAAAATGTATTAAATTAATTCAACAACTAACAACAAAGTGGATAGAAAAGAATTTTCCAATAATCTAAAGTGAAACTGGTGACTCAGTCTTAAGCAATAAGCGAGCTGAAACTTCAAATGTTACCAGATTTTATAATTTAGTATCCAAGAAAAACAACCATTTCAATTTATTTATTTCACTAAAAGATTCAATGATACGGAAATAAAATAATTTTATTGCAGTTTTATGACGTTCTTTAATATCAGGCTCTGCGTTTTTACAAGCTAGCTAAAGTATTTTATATTGAATTACATTATTAATAAATCAGAAATACGTTCAGTTAATATAGCACATACAAAGTTATTAATCAATTAAACTGTTTTCAAAAATAATTTTATTGATTTTATTGTGTGCATTTGTGTTTTGACGGAATATTTAATATTATCGGGAACAGTCTTTTTTAGTTTCCCTGCAATATATGGTAATGTATAGGGAAAGTATTGGAATCATGTTGAAAATCGTAACTCGAGCTTTCGACGGATCTACATGTTTCGGGACCTCTAGAATAAGAAACAACTTTTTTAGCGTGGCGTCTGTGTGTTTGTTTGTCTGTCTGTGCAATGTATGTATCCACTCTAACTCAAAAACTAATGAACTGAATATCAGAAATGTTGGTAGGTAAGTCGTTTGGGTGTAACCCTGGTGCTGATTAGTTTTTAATGCGAATCGGGATAAAAGAACCCGACTTTTATTGCGAAATGGCCCGCAAAATTTGCCTGCATCCACTCTCGCTGAAAAACTAATGAACAGAATTTCACAAAATTCGGTAAACAAGTCGCTTGTGGGTTAATCTGGTGCTGATTAGATTTTGGTATGAATCGGAAAAAAATAACCTGCCTTTTTTTGCAAGATGTTCCGCAAAAATCGGTAAAATCTAAAATAAAAAACTACCTATTCTCAAATATATCCATTACATGCTTGTTTTATACGTAATTATCAACGAAGAAAAGAAAAAGACCAACACCATTACACCAGGACTAGCCGTTCTCGAGATATTTTAGTTCTTGCGTATGTCTTTACGCCACCTTTGAAAATAAGTCCAGTTACCAAATGAAAAGGACAATTGAAGTAAAAATGAATTAAATTTAATTAAAATAAAGAGAACGTGGCTATAAGTCAGCAGGGAAAGTCATGTGCTGCCCACATCAGATTTTTTCTTGTATCTCTCTATACAGTGTGTCCCCAAGAGATTGAAACACACTTTAATTCTTTTCCTGTTGGAGATAAGTGGGCATTGTAAGTTGCAAAAATGTTGAAATTAAAGTAGGAAATAAGACTAAGTTAATGAAATATTCCTCCCATGAATTTTCAAAAAGTTACACTTTTTAAATTTTTATACGACTCCCCCCTTAGACAAATTTGGTCAATCAGAAAATTTTTATTTTTAATGCAACAAGATCATTAAAAAAACCGCACATCTGTATCTTTAAAATCAACTAAATTATGATAAAGAAAAAAAAACTGACTTATGACACTTTCCGTATCATGTGAAAGGCTGTTTCATCAGTGCAAATAGGGATCTTAAACAAACTGACGATGGAAATTGTTTAGATAAAAAATACGGTTAATATGTGTCAATTTTTTTTATCACAAATGCATCTAAATAAAGCATTACACACAGACAGGGATCATATAAAGCAGTGGTACTCACTACGCGGTGGGTATCCTATATATTATCATCCAGTTTTATATTTTTTGTGATATGTCATAAATTTACATTTCTAATTTGTATATGGTATATATGTATTTGTATATGGTATGGTATGTATTTGTATATGGTATCTATTTGTATCCCCATTCACAATGTCCAATTTTCAATTAAATATAACTTGCTCAATTTCTAAGATACAGATATGCAGGGTTTTTTAATGATCTTCTTGCATTAAAAATAAAAATTTTCAGATTGACCAAATTTATCTTAGGGGGTCGTATAAAAATTTAAAAAGTGTAACTTTTTGAAAATTAATCGGAGGACTTTTTTAATAACATAGTCATATTTCCTATCTTATTTTCAACATTTTTGCAATTTACATTGCCCACTTACCTCCAACAGATATTTAAAGCGCGTTTCAATCTTTTTGGGACACACGTATATGTCTCTGGCAAATATCTTGTTAGAAGGTCTTTTGACTTGGAAAATTTTGAATTTGCTTCCTTAAAGAAGGAAACAAAATCGTCCTTAATAATAAAGTAATCGCAAACAATGTTTTGCTGTTGATCTTTTATAGATAGAGACATTACTTTAAGCATGCTAGCTCTTCAAAAAATTGAGCAATTGGAACATAATTTAATGTGATTATTTCATTTGGCAAGTGCATGATACTGCTTGATTTTCAGCAAGAATATATAGTAATTTTATTCGTAATTTTTTACCGTAAATTTCAATTTCTGTTATTTTTACCATAAAATCAATTAATTTTTACCTACGTACTGAAAGTCTCTATATCGAATTTCAGTAAAGATTTTTTTATATTTTACGATATCGTAGTTTGTTAGGAATAATAAAATTTTTTAACTATTTCATTTGTAATCTACTTTGAACTGTAGGTTCATAAGGATGTGATATGAATCGTCATCTTTAGTATACCGGGACAACAAGATTCATTGGAAAATGGTTCACAGTTTTCCGCCGCTTACTTGCATATAAGGAAATTTCATAATATCTTGCTGACGAATTAAAATGTAATTCAAAATTATTAAAGAGTCACAACCCGAGATATTGCATTAATTGTTTTAAATTATATATCAAAACGTTTGTATACTAATCTAAGCCAAATTTTATAATCTTATTCAGTAATTCTAGACTGGCCACGATTTTTTACTTTCCCTGCAATACATGGTAATGTATAGGGAAAGTATTGGAATCATGTCGAAAATCGCAACTCGAGTTTTCGACGGATCTACACGTTTCAAGACCTCTAGAATACGAAAAAACCATTTTTAGCGTGACGTCTGTGTGTGTGTCTGTGTGTCTGTCTGTCTGTGTGTCTGTGTGTCTGTCTGTGCGTCTCTCTGTGTGTCTGTCTGTCTGTGCAGATTTTGTATCCACTCTAACTAAAAAACTAATGTACCGAATTTCACAAAATTTGGTCGGTAAGTCACTTGTGAGCGAGTCTGGTGCTGATTAGTTTTGGGTACGATTTGGAATAAAAGAACTCGCCTTTTTTTGCGAAATGGCCCGCAAAAGCTTGTATCCACTTTAACTGAAAAACTACTGGACCGAATTTCACAAAATTCGGTAGATGAGTCACTTGTGGGTCACCCTGGTGCTAATTAGATTTTGGTACGATTCGAAACAAAATAACCTGCCTTTTGTTGCAAAATGGCTGCAAAAATCATTAAAATCTAAACTAAAGAACTAGGTATACTCAAATATATCCATTAAATGCTCGTTTAATACGTAATTTTTAACGACAAAAATAATAAGACCAACCCCATTGCACTAGGACTAGCCGTTCTCGAGATATTTTAGTTTTCCGTATTTTCTCTACGCCACCTTTGAAAATTAGTCCGGTTACCGAATGACAACGAAAATTGAATTAAAAGTGAAATAAATTTAATTAAAATAAAGAGAACGTTAATATAAGTCTGCAGGGAAAGTCATGTGCTGCCCACAACAGATTTTTTATTTTTTTACGAGACTTTGAAAGGATTTTATAGAATATATTAAATTAATTCAATATTTAGCAACAAAGTTGATAAAAAAGAATTTTCCAATAATTTAAAGTAAAACTGGTGACTCAGTCTTAAGCAATAAGCGAGCTGAAACTTCAAATGTTACCAGATTCTATTACTTAGTATCCAAGAAAAACAACCATTTCAATTTATTTATTTCACTAAAAGATTCAATAAAATGGAAGTAAAATATTTTATTGCAATTTTATGACGTCCTTTAATAACAGGCTCCGCCTTTTTACAAGCTAGCTAAAGTATTTCATATTGAAAGGTATTATTCATAAAACAAAAAATACGTTCGGTTAATATAGCACATACAAAATTATTAATCAATCAAACTGTTTTTAAAATAATTTTATTAATTTTATTGTGTACATTTGTGTTTTGACGAAATATTAAATATTATCGGGAACAGTCTTTTTTTTTTCCTTGTATCTCTCTATATTAAAAAAAAATTAGCCGCTGCTGCTGTGTGACAGATTTTTCTCGTTTCTCGTTTCTCTGTGACGTACAGGAAAATCTGTAACATGTAAAAATATGAAAATTGGTACATTTGTAGTAAAATACTACGGGAACGGGCTAAATTCCAGGGACCGGTACGGTCGTATTTTTTATCGCGCCAAATCGGCGATAAGCGGAGTACTATGTTGCGACCTTGGCAACTCTTTAACTCTTTATAATCATGGTAACCAAAGGCGCCAAACTCAATACCATACCGGTCTTTGATATAATACCGGGAACACACTGATATAAACCGTTTTCAATTTAAAATTTAGTTTAGGAAATATTTAATGTCAAAGTCAAAGGAAAAGTTTTTGAGTTGCGAGTTTGCGTCTGGACAGACTAGCAATAGGCAGACCTCCAATTTTTGTTGACGTGAACCTACATAGTTGAATTTTTGCAGGACGGAGCTCTTTTTTAACACTTTACAACAAAGTTGAAAAGTGTTTATGACTTTGTTCATTCTGTCTGTCTGTCTGTCTGTCTGTCTGTCTGTCTGTCTGTCCGTTAGCACGATAACTGCCGTAAAAATGACTTAATCAAAATGAAATTTTAGTATGTTGTTCAGACGGTCTGTAGGACCTATGGGAATATAAATGAATAATATCACACAATTAGTTTTGGATTGAACCCGGGTTGAAAAAATGAAATACATTGAGCCCTATGGGACCTAATATTTCTAACATTTTTTAAGCGGATTTAAAATTCACAAATTGCTTCGAAAATTTTAGGTAATAGTCAAATTGTTCCATAAAATATATAAAAAAAAATTCAGCTAAATATATTCAGTAGTTTTTTAAATACAAATTAAAATAATAATTACACATCTTATATGAAACGATCACGTGACCATGATATGAAACGATCACATTACCCACTTCAAAATGAGATATGGCATCCATCTTGTTTCAAATTCGTGATTTTTTAAAGTTCTTTTTAATTCATATTGAGTGTTGTATCCATCCTAAAACTACTTTATTTCTGCTTAAATTCTGTGCATCTACATACTAAAACAACACAATGACAATATATTTGAGTTTAAATTCTCATTCAAATTTGATTATTTCTACAATTAAGCCTATTTTTCACCTATGTAAAATGTAAACGGCAAAATATGTAGAATGAGTTGTATTAGAATTACTGTATTTCTTTAACACAAAATAATTCAGTCCATGGAGTCTGCATGGCTGTAATGAATGAAATATTAATTGATTTTATAAACAGAAGGACGATATTTTTCGATGAAGTTTTAAGCATAAAGTTTATGAATTGTAGCTCCATGGTCTTAATTTTTAAATAAAATAAATTATTATAGTATTGTGATGAATGAAATGGAGAAAGTTATGAATGAAATCCTGCTTTTATAGAGAGATCCAGGCGTGTTATTTTTTCTATGACGTCATTTGAATTAATTTCAGTTGTTTTCGATGAAGTTTTCAAATATAATAAATTATCGTAGTATTATGATAGATTTAAAAATATTACCGTGGAATGTATTGCATTTTAGAGATATTTAAACCACGCAATTTATATTTCAATGCCGTCTTTTGAATGAAGTTCATTTTTTTCAATAAAGGTCTAAGTTTTCAAATATAATAAATCAATGTAGTATCGTGATAAGTGTTAAAATATTACCGAGGAATGTATTGCATTTTCGACTTTTTTAAATAAAATTGCATTGAAGTTGGAAAGTGTTTCATAATCAATGCTTTAAGCATGATTGATCTTTCTTGTTTTAATTTCGATTTAGTTAATGAGTTAGTTATTCAATTATTTATACACTTCATAAGCGACAATTTTCCGTTTCTACGGACGAATATTTTATTCGTCGAGACGATTGCTAGCTTCATTCTAATTGGTTTCTGGCAGAAAAGTTAGAAAATTTTCAAGGACTGAGTTATTGATGCATTAAAAACTTTGAAGTGTATAAATATTCATTTCTAAACATGATTACAACGTTAGTAGTGCACTTTGGAAAATGTGAAATGGTGACAATCACATGACTCATCTTTTATTCTAACAAACAAACAGAACGTTTAGCAAATATTGCTGTCATAAACATCAAGATTTCATTGTTATGTTGCACAACAATTAACTGTTTTATTGTTGTATATACTTCTATGCTGAATGCGTAACACGTATTATGAAACCGTATAACGAACAAGCAGCAAGACCTATAGTTATGAAATTTTGCCGTTTCTTGCTAATACAGTAAGTTATCGTTCTTACTAGCAGGCGGCGAGAAAGGATTCGCGATGCAGTGTCAACGAGCACCAGTAAGTAGAATACGAAACCTACCAACTCACGAAGCGATATTCGAAATTGGAGAGCATAGTGATTTGGGGGTTGATCTTGGTGACATTTTTTGCGAAGTTAAGGAAGTTGGTGAGCGTCAGCTAATAATGAGACGAAGCCCCTACGGGGACATCACTCCTGCGGGGAGCTGTGATTAATGAGTGGCAGCCAATGGCGGGGCAATTTCAGGGGTTTTGCGAGCTTAAGCGAACATGAGACACGTAGGCGATCGTGTGTGCCGTTCGAATTGAAATAGCTCGCGAAGCAAGGTCTAGAGCTGATGAGTATCAGTTAACCAAAATTTTGCCGTTTCTTTCTAATACAGTAAGATATCGTTCTCAATAGCAGGCGGCACGAAAAGATGCATGATGCAGTCTCAGCAAGCGCCAGGACGTAGAAGACGAAGCCTCACAAATCACGAAGCGATATTCGGAGTTGGCGAGTGTAGCGATTTGGGGACTGAGTTTAGTGACATTGTTCGCGAAGTTAGGAGAGTTGGGAGCGTTAGCTAATAATGAAGAAGAAGCCCCCCCATGAGGACATCAGGCATGCCGCGAGCTTCAATTAATTAGTGGCAGTCAATGAAGGGCGGAGACCCGGGGTCTTACGTGCTTCAACGAGCATGGGATATGTAGGCTATCGTATGCGCCGTCCGAATTGATAATGTTCACGAATTGAAGCGAGCTCCAAGGCTGGTGAATGTAAGTTAACAAGGGATAGTCTCGATGAATACATTACGCCAGCGTAGCAGGCAGCACTTACCGAGCCAATACAAGTAGGATAATACAAGTAGGAAGCGAAGCCTCCAGACTCCCGAATCTAGTTGCGGGAGTGAACGGACGGCAGACAATGGATTGTAAAGTCCCGGAATTCTGCGAGAGTCAGAGAGCATGAAACACATAGGTGGTCGTACGCGTCTTCCTGATTAGGAAAGCTAACGAAGCAAGTTCTAGGACTGGTGAATGTCATTAAATGAGGACGGTACCCATTTGCTTACTACGCCTGCGTAGCAGCCGGCACGAACTTGCTTGCGAAGCGAGCGTCAGCAAGTTAATGGGTTTGTTGAGCATATTAGGCAGAGATGGAGCCCCCTACTAATTTAAATATTACTACAACTATATTTCAAGAATTGAAAAACTGGAGGGGGAAATGTTTGTTTTCTGAACAATATATTTGTGAGGTCGGTTTTCCACATTCACAAACATTTTAAATGTAGACTGATTATAAATACACTGCCCGATAAGTTAAAGATTTGAAATTTGGAACTAGTATAAATAATTCAATATAAAGAGCGGGAAAATTAGTAGCTTATTCTGCGTGTTCTTTGATTTAAAGTATTTGTTATTCTGTGTGTTCTTTAGGATTTTTCGAATACATACAAAACGCTCTTTTTCCGTCTAAATTGAGTTTGAAATTTTGGTACATGACCACATTTGTTTATCAATTACATTTAGGAGTAAGAAATATGCCGATAATTGTTTGAAGTTTGCTAATTGTGAATTTTTGATGTACAATGCGTACCCGTAAATAAAAATTTATATGCATTCATTTCAATTTCATGGAAATAAAATGAAACCGCTATCCATCCAAATTAAAGTGGATTAAGTGCCAAATTTGGCAAGCGGCCTTCCTTTAAGAAAAATGTTATAAGCATGTACAAAGTGCTTACACCTAGCCAGCTGAAGCTTTATAGAGACGGTATTGTGTGTGCATATTTATAGCTGACACTGAATAGAATTATGAATAGAATAAAAGGCTTTATAACCAGAAATTGGTTAAGTTAATTCTCTCTACTACTAATTTTTCTTCTTATTCATATCACATGACCAGCACATATTGTGATCATACCTTTTAAAATTTTATTTATAACATTCAATGAGATTTGTTAATCCTCCAGAATTATATTTATAATAATTCCTTTTGTGACTTTGCTGCAAGTTATTTAAAAATATTATATAAGGATTTAATTTCATTTATTATATTATTATTAAAACATTTAAAAAACTATACTAACTAAAATGTCTATAAATGTCTGTAAACAGAAATGATAACATATTCTTTAATTTTGTCATGATGTGGGATCGAAACCAACCGCCAAAAATATTTACACTCTAATAAAAAATATTTGTTTCATATTTTTTTCTGAATTCTTTATATTTCTAAAAATTCCCATTTTCTCTCTGTTCAGATGTCCTGGTTTCCACAAGAAATGTTTATATAAATGCATTAGAAATTTTATAAAATATTGAAGTTAAACTACCTCATTATTATTCTCTATATATCAATCGCATATGTTAGTAAAACACCCCTATTCGATATTCCCAGCCGTTCGATATGATTATCGAAGTAAGAACCTTGCTTCTTTAGGAATTTTTTTAAGAAACCCTGACTATTTTTCTCTTTGAAATAGTGAAGTACCTTGGAAACGCAAGCTTAAGACCCATACTTATTTTTACTGGGGTATTGGCTTTGAAGGAGATTTATGATCTAAACTCTAGCCCTAAAATGCTTCTGCCCCTCCCTCCACGATCCAATTTAAATAAATACTTTCAATGTCCGCATTGATCCAGTCTTTGCAAAATATAAGATGCACACTAATCAAGAGGGCCTATTTCATAATACATATGCTTTAACCTGAGTCGTTTTGTCTGAGGGTTTATATTGACAGTTCAAGCATATATAGACGTGTTAATGCAGGAGCTAAAATTGTTGATTCGAGATCGGTTAAAACCAGACATAAGGGACATTTTTAAAACAAATTTCAAAGCCCAGGTGAAATTAAATCGATAACATCCCGGATCGACCTAGGGAAAAGGCGGTAGAGATTTTTTTACTGGCGACAAGGCATGTCTGTCTTGCTCAACATTATCATCATATTGGCATTCTTTCTGGCCATACTGCATGCTCTGCAATCTCCATGAGAATATGGATAGGATGCATCTATCTCTCTACACCGCTCTCTTTGCTCGTAGTGTTTATGAAAGTTATTAGAAATAAAGGGCTCGTATGGATTATTGGATTTTTTCTCCATCTTTTTAATTGTTCTGTGTTCTTTGTTTGTGTAGGGAAAACTCTGTATCTAAAGTCAGCATGTACCTAGGCCCACCCAGTTTTATTTTACTAATAATTAGTTTACAACATTATTACTCTTCGATGTAACTATCAACATGGTTTGAAATCTTAGCAACCATTTTATATGAAAGAAAATGCAGTACTTAAGTAGAAGGAAAATTTTTGATTTTATGGTCAAAAGTAAAATTCTTCGCATTATTTTGATATAGATATTTTGGTGGAAAATGCAAAGTTTTTTATGTGTGACAATTCGTTTTGGTAATATCCTAAGGGAAAATATTATACATTAACAAATATGAATATTTTTGTTTCGGATGTGGAAGCCATTTCATAAAAAGTGGTTATGACTTGTACCTAGGCTCATGGCCATAGATAAACTATTATCATTTATGTAGTTAATTTAAAAAATATATATAAAGGGCTGAAGAAAAATTTTATGTTGCAAGAATAAATAGATTTATAATGTAAGTTTAGAACGTTTGTATGATACCGTTTGGCTTACTGAAGGATATTAGGGTTGTTGCTTTTCAAGTTGGTTTTTGGGTATCAGGCTTATGGTCAGTAAATGAATATATATTCCGGTATGATGAATATTTGAGTTCTTATTTAACAGATAGACCCAATCGAACTACAAATGATTCATAATGTGATAATATGATGATGAATAGGCTAGGCCTATTAATAATCATCGAGTGACAAAAAAAGAGGATACCTTTGCTGAAACTTTCAGCCTTCTAAATCTAACGCTGAATGAAATGCAATGCATAAGATCAGAAAAAAGTCTGCCCTTTCCCTAAAGCTGAATCTTGTATTGCAAAATGTAATGGGCAAAAATCTAGTAAATGTAGAATTCTTACTTATACACTAGAGAAAACTGAAATTGAGGTGGCAAAATTAAAGTGATGGTCGAAAAGAAAATTGTTAAAAAACCTACATTTCAAGCAGAAAAATAAAATTTGTGTGAATTGAATAAAATGAAAGAGACAGTTCTGAAAACATATATGCATTAGAAAATGATGATGAGGCATCCGGAATCACTAGATAGGATGGAATCCTCAGATTCTGCAAGTGATATGGATTCTATAGTATATCTGATGGAAAGGACCACATTGGAAAAGGAAGCTATTGCCTGACAAAATTAGATGGGAAGAAAACAAAACATGTTTATGTTGCAGACAGTAATTGATGTTTCCGGAAATCAGTATACAATAAAATACCTAAAACGAATCAGTAAAGAGCCAGAAAAAAGATTATACACCACAATAATACAACTTATGTGATTTGCAGAGATGATATTGTATTTAAGTTACCTGAATCCAAAACCATTGGAGTCTCAGAATGGCAATATTTACTACTTGATTTTGGCATCAGTTTTGCATCCTTACACTATTATAATCCTTACACATTAATATCCTTACACAAATATAATTTTACTTCCCTTATATGATTGCACACATGAGTCACTTTAATATTATACACAATTTTTACTTACTCATACTATGTAATCTATATATATAAAGAAGCAAAGTATATATGTATATATGTATGTATGTATGTATGATCCAACATCATGGGAGAACAGCTGAACTGAACTTGATGAAATTTGGTGGGTAGTCTTGAAACAGTCCCACTTAAAATTTAGTCCATGTTTCGAGTTTCTAACATCTGGGGTTGTCGCGATATTAATGAAAAATGAAACTTTCGTTTACCTCATCATCACGGGAGGAAAATTGCATCGAATTTAATCAAATTTTGTGGGTAGCTTTGAAATATCCCCCCATGAATTTAGTCCAAGTTTTGAGTTTCTAAGGCCAGAGATTGTCAAGATATTAATGGAAAACGAAACTTTTTCCTAGGAAATCTACTCTCTAACTCCATGATTCCCAACGAAAAGGGTTGGAAATCGTTGGTTTAAAACGTGAAAGTCAATTAAATTTCTGATTTCTGTGGGAGTTTATTGAATGTATTAGTCACTTTTGAGAATCGCAGGTTTGAAATATGAATTTGAATGTAAACTCTATCACCATGGCTTATTTTTTACAGGCTTATTCAACAACTAAAAGTATTAAGAAATCAGAATGGTTATTTAATTATCAGCATTTTATGAGGAAGATTCTTTTTTATGCAGCTATGACTTATATAAAGCAATGATATTCTTTTCTCACATAATGCAATGAATTTATTTCTTTCACAGTGAAAAAACAATGTATAAGTTTCATGACTCTATATGTTTCGGTGTAATTTTTATAATAGTTTTGCATCGTAAATCCCGAACGGCGCCGGGTAATCGCAGCTAGTATAGTATAAAGGAAGTATTGTTTTCGCGAAAACTTTCGAATTTGAGTTCTTGATGCCAATATATATTTTAAAACTTCCTGAAAACATATTGACTATTTTTTTAGTGAATACCCTCTGTCCGTGTGCGGACTAATTCTTGTGTACACAACACCGGCCACAAATATTACTGGAAGTTCACAAAACTTTATATCCGGCTTTGTTATCAAAAAATTCAGAATTGGATAGAATTTCTTGAAATTCGATGGAACGCTTCAAAATTTGTTTGAAACCTTATATTTCTATAACATTGCAGCATATTAAACAGGAGAGATCAATCATGCATAAAATATTGGTCATGAAACACTTTCCAACTTCAATGCAATTTTATTTAAACATCTCTAAAATGCGATACATTCAGCGGTGATATTTTTAAAATTATCGCAATACTACAATAATTTATTATATTTGAAAACTTTATCGAAAACAAATGAACTTTATTCAAATAGCGTCATCGAAATATTAATCGTCTGGCTGTCTATATAAAAACAGTGAATATTTCATTCATTAACCTTTTTCCATTCCTTTCATTCAGCAGCGATATTTTTAAAATTATCACAATACTACAATAATTTATTTTACTTGAAAACTTAAAACCATGCAGGTGAAATTACTATCTAACTCCATACTTAAATCATCAAAAAAGCAATAATATGGAATCGTCTTCTTCTCTATGTAAAATCAATGAATGTTTTATTCATATCATCTATACTGCACACTCCAGAGCTAAATAAATGTTTGTTAAAAAAATTCAACAATTCTTATACAACTCATCTTACAGTTTGGTGGGTTTACATTCTCCATACGTGAAAGTTAGGCTTCGTTGAAGAAATAATTAAAGTTTGATGATAATTTAAATAATGCATAAAAAAATAATCTCCAAAATACTGTAATTGCGTTGGCGAAGTTTATAGATGCACTTAAAGGAATCAAAAGTAAATCAGTTTTAGGACGGATGCAACAATAAATATAAATTAAAAAAAAACTTTAAAAATCACGATTTTGAAATTAAAAATAACTTTAAAAATCACGATTTTGACACAAGATGGATGCCATACTTTATTTTGAAGTGGGTCATATGATCTTTTCATATAATATCGGTGCAATTAATATTTTAATTTTTATTTAAAATACTTCCAAACGTATTTTGCTGAAATTTTTCTTATATACTTTATGGGATAATTTGAATATTTTCTAAAATTTTCGAAGCAATTTGTAAATTCAAAATTCGCTTTAAAATGTTTAAAAAATTAGATCCCATAGGGTTCAATGTATTTCATTTTTTTCAACCCGGCTTCAGTCTAAAACTACTTGGGTGATATTATTCATTTATATTCTCATATGTTCCACAGACCGTCTTAACAACATGCTAAAATTTAATTTTGATAAAGTAATTTTTACGGCAGTTATCGTGCGAACTGGTAAGCAGAGACAAAATAAATAAAGTTATAAACAGTTTTTAACTATGTTGGAAAGAGCTAAAAATTGACATAATCATTCATAGAAGGATTTTTCAAAGCTCAATCACCATGGGACTTGATAGTTTCAATCACTGCTGTGAAAAATAACCGCGACGCGATTTTTTTTTGTTCGTGACGTTATTAGACTCCTCTGTTAGGGAGGGGAGTAAGTTAACCCTTGGGAGTGCATTGTTAAGTGTGGTATCAATCGAAATATTTTTCAAGCCCTCTAAACTCATGAGTAAAACGCTACATTGTCATCATTTGGACCCATAATTCCGATTTTTCAAATTTTATTCTTGTAAAATTTGAAAAAAAAATGCTACCAAAAATATATTCTGGTACACGAAAGACGAGTTGAGCCACATTCTAGTTAATTTGGTTTACTTTTTCATTTGGTACATTTTACAATCTAATAAATAACTTTTACTCTTTAAAAAATTGCCGCTATATATAAATTACAATCAAGCGCACTTTTATATTCATTTTCCACTATATAGAATATGTTATTTCTCCTGCAAAAAATGACGGAAACGTCTTTGAAATCCCCCCCCCTTTCTAAAAATTCCGATACTTTCCTGTAGGCCGCCCAGGAATTCCAAAGAAAAGTAGTTTTTAATTTATGTAAATACCTTGTAACATATTACTTTAAAAATAATCCTAACTGTTTATTCCATTAAAACATATTTCTTCACTCATTTTATGAGAACATTTTCATTCGTCGAAAATTGTATTTTTCGACTCATTAGATTGTTTCTCTAGAAACTGGAGCATGTAAGGAACAAAACTATTTTATTGTTTCAAATCAAAGCAACCAACTGATATTAAATTTCTCTACTGCGAAATCGCGAATGAATAATCAGAACGATTAAGCCATCTTATTTGAATGTGAAAGGAAAGTTTGCATTCAAATATATTTCCGCAAGTCTCAAGAGATCCACTTTAGAATAGATGTCATCTTGGCGCAGATAAACTGGCGAATTTGCAGTCACGGTGTAGTAAATAGGATGTATTCTCTGCTCCAGACAGTGTACAGCGAATGCCGTATGGACATGTGTGGTCCTGCCAGTAGAGAGTGAAGGATAACTAAATCATGTCATGGCTTACGCAGATGTATTCTTGAATGAAATAAAGGAATTGTGGTTGGTTGACTTTATTGGCAAAGTATAATTAATTAAGGGATTTTTTAGGGTTGCCATTTTGTACGAAAACAATATACAGACGTAAGCTGCAGTCTTTAAACATATAATAATTTTAAAATGCATTTTAATTTAGATTTTTAAAATACACCTATGAATATGAATGGAAACCAGAGAATATTTAAAATTACCAAATTCTAACAATAGGCAGAATTTATACAAGAAGTTCTACAATTTTTTGTGCTTAGTCTAAAAGAATAGTTTTTACTATATCTACAGCAGATAGTATACGAGAATGTTTGTAAAAATTGTAATGGAGTTGAAAATATAAAATGAAATTTTAACGAATTTACAGTTTATGATACTTAAGCATATGAGAATACGAACAGACTATAAAAATAGTGGCACATATATGCAGTATTTAATCCAGTATATACATTCTAGATCTGAAAATAATAATTTCGTTTTTTTATACTTGTAAATACACATTATTCCATACTTTGATAAAGATATATGTCAAGCCAAAATATATTTCTACTTATCTTAAATCAATATAGACAAGTTATATTTTATCATATACATTCTAGATGCTTTTCAGCTTTTAGATTACTTTTTGGTTTGAAAACATTTGTGAATATTTTATAAAAGATTTTGTTAAATGAATTTAAAATAATGGCTGAATACCATTTTTAGTAAACAAAACTAAAACTATTCATTTATAATTGAACATTTTATGGCATATATTAGATTTGCAGCGTAATCGCAATACATGTATTACCTTAAATCATCTATCTCTCCGTCATTATGTTGTTTGCAGAAATGTGATTACATTAAAAAGTGTCAATGCATATTAATGTATATGCAAATATCAACAGTTAAAATTACTTTTAGAATAATCATTAAGCATCCTGTAAGAATTATGACTGCATAAATACATACATATTCGGAGTAATTATATGCCCTATTTAAGAGTGAATAAAAAATTCGTAAAAATATGTTCCTGCAGGTTACAAGCTACCACTTCTGGAATAAATTAGACTAAGTCTTGTATTTCTTATCCCATGTAATAAATACAGGATCATAGTATCTCCCAGGCAGTTTATGGAGGACGACACATATCTGATTCCAAGTAAGGATTAAAATAATATTGCAAGTCATGAATATGCCGAATGTAATGAGTGGACTAATGTTGCTTGGCACTATAGGCGAGATTTGTTGAATTTGAGATTATGTATGATTTTATAGCCATTTTGCAGTGGACAGAGATATATATAGTTTTAGTAATGTACTAGACTTTTTAATAAAATTTAAGTGTGAATTATTTTACATATGTAGATATACACATTTATGAATTGGATAATACTTCAGAATGTTTAATTAAATATTAGAAAAGTAATACGTTGCAAAAAATATATTTTATCCAAAAACAATTATTTGAGAAATATTTATACTTCCTAAAATAGAAATTTTACATAAAAATAAATTGATATGTAGGGATTTACCATCTGGATGGGGTATACTATTTAGAAATAAATTTATAATGTAAAGCTTTAACAACAATGTGATTGTCTCGGCTTTTAAGCAACCAATAGACAATTTTCATATAGACGTATATATATGGCCAAATGAATCCTTCCTTTATCTAATCCAGTTCAAATACTGTCAAAATAAAATCTTGCAATTTATTTTGTACTTATAAGTCCATTATTCTTGAAATTCGCCGAATCAATCTAAATTGTATTATAGGATTACTTCAGTCTCAGTAAGCGAATGTTGCTTTTCTTGCCTTTACGAATTATATCCTTATACATTTTATCCTTGTTTTATTCTTTATTAAACAAGGGGTTCCGCTCTCAGTTCGCTATTCTTCGCGAGACAGGAGTTTCACCTTATACTCGCTGAGAAAAGATGAGCTCACATCGCGAGCTCTTTCAAGCCGCATGTTATGCAGGCATAATATGCCCGTTAGAGTCATCCCCTTGTTTGCTGGAGTTCTCTACGTCCTGGAGCTTGCTTTTTAAGTTCTTTCAACAGGGTAGGCACGCAAACGACCACTGTCGTGATCCCAGTTGATTCAATCAATAAAATTTTTGCCCATATTGAAGATAACTTTCAATGCTTCAGAAGTGTATAAAAATAGAATAATTCATATACTAAATCGAACATTAAAAGAAAGAATCTGTCTTTCAAAAATTCAACTATGTAGATAATATGATTGCAAATATGCTTGTTCCTTCTATTGCTAGTTTGTCCAGGACGCGAACACGCAGCTCAAATACTCTTCTTGTGAAATTGACACTAAATATATCTTCGACTAAAGTTTAATTTGAAAAACGGTTTATTCCATCGTATTTTTCTAACATTCTTCTACGCATGTATCAAATTTCAAGGTTTCGCATGCCATAGTTTTTGCGATGAGAGACAGAGAATTTCGAGGGACGCAAGATTTGTCAAACAACGTTAGTGGCGGTGTTAACTATCACTTTTTAATATAGTGAGACAAAATTGAAAAAGCCTGAAGCCAAAAGTCAAACGCAAGACTAATAAAATTAACAAACGCGTTATATTAGATGGTGAAAAGAACTTTTGAATGCATTTGGTGATCACAAAAGGCGAGTTGCAGAATAGATTGCATTTCCGTGAAAGATTAACTCGTGCATTTTCGGTCACACTATGATAGATGCAAAGGGTCCTTTTAAATTTTCACCTGCATTCGTCCATTTCATTTTCCTCCTAATTCCTGGGCGACTGACAAATATGAGACTAAGAGCACTGAGTGGAAAATGAATGAGAATTGCAAATTTGTGAGGCCACAAATATGTATGCTAAAATGAAATGTAAAGACTGATTGGTTATCGTTGAAAGCAGTCTTTAATTAGTCTAGAGTTTTGATAGATTGGTTATTTGGCATAAACGGCTAGATTTTTTTAACCTTTTGCTTACGGGTGGGCCCATAAGCAAAAGGTTAGAGAAAGTTGTAAATTTATAGATATAAATATATTTAAATTATTTTATTTTATATTTTTAATTTCTATTACAATTGTATAAAATATTAATTAGATTATGTCGTAGACTGCTGACTACAATGCCAAATAAGAGATTGACTATGCACAGCATCCGAAATGGTCAAACTCTCATTTGAACGATGTGGTCAAATTCTAATTTAACGCTTAGCTATCAGCTTGTTCTCACTGAATAGGAATTCCAAGAAATTATGAAACTAGTGTCGGCTTACAACATTTTATTTGCACGGTGTTTTATATTGTAATCTAGTTCTCTTTTATTTGCGAAGAAAATAAAAATTTCTGTATTTATTATTTTATGCATTATTTTGTTCAAAATACAACTTTTCACCATTGATCCACCGCTTCGTGGAAATTATGCCAAGTACAGAAATAAATATATTTGTCTCAGCAGATAAAAAAAACATATAGTTTTATAGCACGCTGAAAAATTCTGGTTAATTGAAACTGCAGATCAGTGTTCAATTAACCTGTTGAGCCATGAAATGAGCTTGAGAAAGTAAGCACTGCAGAGAGTTGCAGTTGATGACTGAGGTCGGTACAATATCAAGATTAGAGCTTTTCTTTTATCACGATTTTAAGATGTAATGGCGATTTCAACTTTTATTTGCAATATGTTACATGGAAGATGTTTCCTATCTACAAAAAAAAAAAAGCAGAGGGAGTGGTCGTACAGATCTGAAACTGCATTTCAAACTACAATCTGAAGAAGGAGAATGTATTGGAATTAACTTCAAATATTGAAGACAAGTCATTAGTTTCAGTACTTCAAGGTATAAAATGCCAAATTGCTTGGTGAAAATTAGTGGTTCGGATACCCCCTAAGGCCTAATTCTTTACGGTCTGTACAACGTATATTGAAAGAGGTATAGTCCATAAGATCGCAATATATACTTTTCTCGATACAATGATATATTTAAAATAATTAAACATTCTGAATTTGTTCTTAAAATATTTTATAACTAAATCGGACTATTATTTGACTTCATTTCAGTTACCTATCAAAATTGAGCAGAACCGTGATTTGAATATGGGGCATGATTAGTACTCATCTGTACCGATTTTTAGTAATATTTCGGCCATGTCAGGTAATAGCAATCTTCTTAGTTTGAAGCAATATGGTAGAGGCAGCTACAAACGGTCCTCCGTAATATTATATTTTTCATTGCACGACAAGGGTCATACTAATGAGCTAAAAATCATAATCAGCAAAAAATGGAAAGAAACCTTTATCTGCTGATTGTCATTCATTTAATTGTATTTAAACAATTCAGCCAATGCCAGGTTTTATAAAAATTATTAATTCTCAATGTAAGTAGCAAAATATAGAAAAAAACAGCATGAACGCTAATACGTCACCCATACACACGGAACGATTCCATATGGTGGGCAGCAAAAGTGCAAAAATATACTTCGAGATATAAAATGCAATCTTGAATCCAAGAGAAAGAAAATTTCGGAAATTTTTGCTTAAATCGAAAATTTTGTCAATTATTTCTCTAGATATTTTAATGCATCTTAAAAAAATAATACTTCTTATGCTAGAATGTTTTGTGGATGATATGTTACAATTTACTTTTCATGGTATTCTTGTAAGATTGTTGCAAAAATGTCATACAGTAAGTCTGTTCATAATATGTTTCAAAAACAAAACACAATTATACACCAAAGCAAATTATCATGCCTAAATTTACAGGATTGCGTAGTCATACATAAATATTAAATCTTATAAATAATACTTCTTATGTTAAAATATTATATCAATGATATGTTACAATTTACTTTTTAGGCTATTCTTGAAATATTGACGCAAAAATGTCATATATTAATGCTTATTATAATATGTTTAAAAAACAAGACAAGATTATAAATCAAAGCAAACCATCATGCATAAATTTACAGGACTGAATATCCATACATAACTATTTGGTATAATTAAGGCGTCCGTTTGAAACTGGAAGGCAGCTTCCCTTACAAATATTTTCCTGGTGGGTCATAAGAGAGCAGCTCTCGAATATCTGTCATCTTGACGCAATAGTAACTTAAGTATTCGCTGTCTGGATGTAGTAAATACGGGGTCGTATTCTCTCGTCCATACAGTCCACAGCGAGTGACAAAGGCGGGATTCCGAGTTATGAGTGGAAGGCGATTGCAAATCTCAGGGGTCATGAATATGCATTCCAGAATGAATTACGTGGACTGTGGATGGTTGGAATAAAACAAAGATTGGGGATGGGGGGAATGTTAGATTTTCAATTTTCTACGACGAAATGTATTTATAATGAAGTTGTGAAATTTGCAAATGAAAGGTATATTTGATTGAGAATTTTAAATACACATCATTTATGAACAGTACAATAACTTTAATTGTGGAATAACAGCAAACATATATATATACATATATATATATATATATATATATATATATATATATATATATATATAAATATATATATATATATATATATATATATATATATAGATATATATATATATATATATAAATATATATATATATATATATATATATATACATATATATATATATATTTATATATGTATTTATATATATATATGTATATATATATATATATATATATATATATATATATATATATACATTTGTGTATATACATATATGTATACATATATAAATATATATATATATATATATATAAATATAATAAATATTTATATATATATATATATATATATATATATATATATATATATATATATATATATATATATATATATATATATATATATATAAATATATATGCGTGGCAAAGGAAAAAGTAACTTAAGTAAAACTATTGATTACAATGCAGGCATTTTGAAATTACAGTATAATTATTCTCAAACTTTCAATTTTCTACCTGTTAGAACTTGGTTAAGTAAAGTCAGAAAATGCAAATTAAGTATTGTTTATACTAATTTTTTAAAATTAAAATTAACTCATGAGCATTTTAAGCATTTATTTTATGATTTGCTTATTTCACGTACAAATTTCTTAAATTATCACCTTCTCCATTCACCAAATCCACATACTAAAATAGCTTACTGTGTAATTTCTTTTAAACATCATATTCTTAATTCTCTTAACTTCAATAATTTATTTGCAAAACATCAGCACTTGTTACCCGTAAAAGAAATCTAAATACAAAAATCCTTCAAATATATTTTACCAATTGGTAGAACTATTTACAATTACAATGAAGTTTCCAGGACATAAAACTCCGATGACCTTACATCATGTGTATGCAGCAATAAAAATCTTGCCCCTTATGTCTACTCCTCTCATGGACACATTATTACTGGGGATCTCAGTATAGTTCAGGATGATATACTTAGGGATATTATGAATAAAGGGTCTAAATTTCGCATTCCATTCCGCCATCACCCTAAACAGCTTCTTCAGTCTATATCATTTGATTTCGATAAATTCATATATCAACTTGCTTGTTCACATTTCATTCCTATTGAAGCATTCCATCTATGGAAGTATACTAACTTACATCTACTTAAAAATGTTATTATAAAAATTAAATTAACGAAGCCTAGGTATCCTTATAAGCAACTCCTATCTGCTATTAAAAAACTACAACAACATTTTGTCATAACTTGTGTAGATAAAGCTTCTAATAATTATGCCATCATTTGTAAAAAGTATTATGTTTCTCTGTTACAGAATTACTTAAAAAATAATCAAATTTTTAAACCCATTAATAATCAGTCTATCAAAATCAAAACTAAAATGCTAAAATTATATACACAATTAAATATTAATTGTAAGTTTTTTAAATTTCCTTATGTTACTTTGGTTCCTAAATTCTATAAATCACCTCTCAGTTTTAGAACAGTCACTTGTGGTCATAATACCTTTACCACTACAGCTAGTAAGTGCTGACTGTTTTAATAGAATTAATGAATCTCTTAAATTTCGGAATTCAGGATATTTCATTTTGAACAATAATTTTGATTTAGTAAATCACCTTAGCAAGCTTCCACATACTCTTGGTTTCCATACCTTTGATTTTAAAGACCTATTTAATAATATTGTCATTAAAGATTTATATAAAGTTATTATCTCTCTTTATCATGACTATCTATATTCCAATAATGTTGCATTTAATGTCAAAAACTTTCCTATGCTCTTGCACTTTGTGTTACACAACAATTATATTATCCAAGGTGATAACATTTATTTACAAACATCTGGTGAACCACGGTGGCTGTAGTACTCGCTAACATATATCTTTATTATTATGGATGTCATTTTACCTCTAATTCATATATTCTATATAGATATGTTGACGACTTAATTTGTATTATCATTGATGATTCCTATCCAATTAATATTGATTTTTACCCATCTAACCTAGAATTAATTCCTAATGAGCCGTTAGTCAAACTGTAAATTTTTTAGACCTAAATTTAGATACCCTCAATAATCATGTAATCACCAATCTATATGATAAAAAAGATTCTTACAACTTCACTATCATAAAGCTGCTATCATATCAATCTTGTAATTCTATTCAATTGTTTAGAAACATCATTTTAAACCAGTTATTTCGAATACATCGACTTTCTGACCCTCGGTTTCACTTTTTCCACATCAATTATCTTAAACGCATTTGTCAAAATTACCAATATCCGGAAGTATTTGTAAATAATATTATTAACAATTTTAAGTATACCACGTAATAATTTTACACATGCATTATTTATCTTTGATTGGATAATTCAATTTTGAGAATTCACCCATTCTTATCACCTAACTTACCACTTGGCCTGAGTCTTATACTGTTTACTACTTTCGAATGACTATTTTCCACTTGTCCTGAGTCCTATACTGATTACTATTTTTGAAAGTCTCCATACATATTATGTATCGTTCAAATGTATTCATTCCGGTGCCCACTCGCATTGACGAAGTGAGGTGAAATGCTCAGTCGCTTGTTCAACTTACTCGTGGTAACAATGCTTGTGATTTCATATTTCTGTCCGAGGAGGTATTATTTTTCTGATTTGTAATTCAATTGATTTATTTTTCTCCTTCCACTAGCCAGTAGACAGTTCCAATGGTGTCTATAGTTAAATACTATCACCATTATCCTAAACTGGCTATTCTATCGGTTTTAATTCGAATTGTATGGCTGTCCTGATGAGAATGCAATTTCGAACTAACCGCCATTTTTGTGTAGTTTCAATTGATTGTTCTCTATGTCTTAATCTTTTATCTTGAGCTAATTATTATTGTCTTTTCTCATTTTTGCCGTGTTTTCTTTTTATTTTCATTTATATTTATATTTATATACTTTTAATTGTGAATTTTGTATCATAATGCTCTTCTCATCCCCCTTTTCATTGTAATGATATGTTACCTTCTATCTTTATCCTTAGTCTTGGTCTATAGTTACTCATTTGTAACAGATATGCTAGAGATGGGTTTTTTCGTACATACAGTAGTTTATGCATAATTTCCGAACTTTCAATTTTTATATATATATATATTGTTATCTATTTAAATTCATATTAATGGAAATAGTTACAACCCCCCGAAATGAATAATAAAATGATAAAAAGTACATATTCAAATAATGAGTGAGCTAATTTCTTGAAAAATGCAGAAAATGCATGTTTGCGATGTAACGTTTTCAGATTCAATCCCATCAACAAACATACAGATCCATTAAATAAAATATAAAGGTATAAATTCGAATAATATTTATGCTTAACTACGTCTCCAAATTAATGTAAAGCAATTCTATGCAGAAACGGTCCCAACTTGCTAAGAACATCGGCCATTAAAAGTTATCATACATTTATTTACTACAAAACTTTCAACCTAAAGCATATTATATGAGAAACACAGACTTTAATTTTTTTTTCTGTTTACACATATATGTATCTAATTTAAGTTCTTTTAAAACCTACTACTACTTACTTAAGTCAATTAGACTTTAAAGTATAATTCGCACTTTAAGTTTTAAAACCTATTCCCACAACTTGTGCAATCAGAATGCCAAATTAAAGAAGTACATTTCAAATTTCCTTGGAATTCTCATCTCTGATAGATCATCAGTGAAAGTACCTCCCTAATTAAACTCTGTAGCTAAAAGGTTCTTTTTTTTTCAGTTGTCGGATTATCTAAAAAACTTTTGCGGGATATTTTAATGAATAAAACAGTATTCTGTACACATTTTCGTGTAACCTGTGTGCAAAATCGCAGTCTCTTACTAACAATAATAAATTGAAATTATGTAATTTTGTTCCAAAGTGATTATTGCATCATAATAATTCTTATAAAGTATAACGTAAAACCCCGTACTCATATATAAAATTCTTATTACAACAGCACATGACTTTCCTTGCATAATGCGATGACGTAACTTTTTTTAATAGCAAAATACTGGTGTACAAGATTCATGACAAAATGATTTTGTCATTGATTTAAGAGCTTTTAAATTAAAATTTGTTTCTGATTAGTCTAAACCGCATGACTTATGTATACTTACATGCAAAATACTCATCTAAATACAACTGGCATTTAATAAATATCCAGTGAAATAAATATTGGTGATTGCTTCAAAATACAAAATTATTGCAAAAGTATCTTCTCTCGTGACTGGAACAAACTAGATCTACGATAATGCTGTTAACACATTTATCGCATTAATAAAAAATGTAAAGAAAGATAAAACAAAATATACAAACAAAAATTAGAACAATGCAACAATATAATCCATGTTCCAATGATCAAAGCGTAATTAAAAGCATAAATCAGTTAATACCACCACGCAGATTTATATTCTATTGATAGATTTCTTATTCTTACAAATACTTGAAAACCAAAATGATTGAGAGATTGTTTAGAGTTTTATTCATTTGAATTGTTTCAAATCTTTTATTTCAAATTATTTTTCTACATTTTTGTATCTTTGTAACACTTTACAACATAGTTGAAAAGTGTTTATGACTTCAGATCATTAAAGGCTTTAGTTTGATTACTTTTACAAAATAAAGTTTTATATATATGGTAACTCGTCCCAAATCCACTGAATGAACGAAATAAAAGTTAATCATAGTCATGGACTTTTTACAATTTTTGATAATTAGATACTATTCATAAATCACTACGTTCTTTAGGAAATTCCTCATTCTGTCTGTCTGTCCGTTTGCACGATAACTGCCTTAAAAATAGCATTATCAAAATTGAATTTTAGTATGTTGTTGAGATGGTCTATGGGACATATGGGAATGTAAAGAATAATGTCACCCAATTAGTTTTGGATTAAATCCGGGTAGAAAAAAAGAAATTCATTGAACCCTACGGGATCTAATTTTTATAACATTTTTTTAAGCAAATTTAAAATTCACAAATTGCTTCGAAAACCTTAGGAAATATTCATATTATCCTATAAAATATATAAAAACAATTGCAGCAAAAATGCTCGGTAGTTTTTTAAATAAAAATTAAAGTAATAATTACATCCTTTATATTAAGAGGTCACGTGACCATTACATGAAAAATCACGTGACTCACGTCAAAATAAAATATGGCATCCCTCTTGTGTCAAAATCGTGATTTTTAAAGTTCTTTTTAATTTACATTTAGTGTTGCATCCGTCCTAAAACCGCTTCATTTTTTTTCTGTGCATCTATATACTGCGCCATCGCAAAATCAATATTTTGGAGTGTAAATGATCATCAAATTTTGATCATTTCTACAACGAAGCCTAACTTTGAGGTATGCAGAAAGTAAATGAGTTGTAAAGAATTGCTGAATTTCTTTAACGCAAAATTATTTAGCTCTGGAGTCTGCATTGTAGCTGATATGAATGAAACATTCATTTATTTTACATAGAGAAGCAGTCGATTCCATATTATTGCTTTTTTGATGAAGTTTTAAGCATGGAGTTAAAAAGCAATTTTGTCTCCATGGTTTTACGTTTTTAAGTAAAATAAATTATTGTATTATTGTGACAATTTAAAAATATCGCCGCTGAATGGAAGGAATGGAAAAAAGTCTATGAATGAAATATTCACGGCTTTTATATAGAGAACCAGGCGATTTATATTTCGATAACGTTATTTGAATAAAGTTCATTTGTTTTCGGTGAAGTTTTCAAATATAATAAATTATTGTAGTTTTGTGATAATATTAAAATATCACAGCTAAATGTAGCGTATTTTAGAGATGTTTAAATTAAATTGCATTTCAGTTGGAAAGGGTTTCATAATCAATGTTTTAGGCATGACTGATCTTTCATGTTATTTATTTGTATCATTTTTGTATGTTTTAACGTATTTTATGTCTATGTATATTATCTATATATTTCTGTGTATGTTTATATGTTGCTTTTCCGTATTTTTCCCGGTCGTCCTTTGTGACATTTTTACACTCTTTGGGTGGGCCTAGGTAATAAATGAACAACTCTGTCGCATAATAAATATTGTATGGAAATTGAACATATTTTGCGGTAGTTATTTTTTTTTTAAGTTTTATGTAATATATTTTAAAAATTTATTTCAAAATGTGCAATATCATCGCAGCTGTTCATGCTGTATTTCTATTTTAAAATTTCTTGATTTTTAAAAACAATTTTTTAATTCATTCGTAAAATGAGAGCGTCTCTTTAACATTGTTTCGAGTTTAAAATAAATAGGGTTCTAGTATTTACCGACTGCAATAATCGTACCAAATTGCGTTCTGAACTCTATAATCACTCGTGTGATATTGCATCCACAGTATCATATACTCACGAACACATACACACAAACATCACCTCAAAAACGTTGTAGTCGAGTTCAGGGTTGCTTTAAATACGTTCTTCTGTCAAAAACTTGAATTCCAATTTTCGACCTCGTCACAATAATTTGCAGAGTCCACAAAATATCAGTTACAAATATAATGTTGCTACGGTTACACAATTATAAAACATTGCAACATTAGTAGTAAACATCCCCTCCCTCACAGGAGATGAAAAATAACACAATAAATAATGTTTTAAAATAAAGCAATTTGCAGAGTCGACTTCTTCGAAAAGAACTCCCAATTACGTCCCAATAGCTCGACGATAAAGCTTCGACTGGCCAGTTTGGAGATTCAGAGTTCGATTCTCGGTTGGGGCAACAAGATTCTTTACAATGATGCCCGAACAAATCAACCCTATAGGTGAGTGCAAAGATATCGGAGATATGAAAATCCTAGACCGTGCGACTCACATAGTGGGTCTTTAGAGTAGCTAGCTGCACGGCCGGGAAAGGATACCTCCTGCACTCAGGAGGCACCCAAGGTCTACTATCCGGCCAAACGAACATTTATTTAGATCTAGAAGGATAACAATAGATGAAAAATATTGTGACTAAACATACAGTTTTACATTATATTTAAATTTGACAAGTACGTACATTTTCAAAAATAGGAAAAGGGTTATTGAGAATATAGATAAAAAGATCATTGAAAAATAAAATTTAGAGTGAGAGATATTAACATAATGAAAAATAGATTAAAGTTAAAGAAAATAATAAAATTTTAAAAGTAAAATTTAGAAAACATAAAAGAAAATATATGAAAGAGAAAAAAAATAACCACATGAAAAACAAAAACAGAAATTTAGAATAAAATTTAGAAAAGAAAAATTAGAAAAAATACAAATAAAAATTGTCAAAAGAGAAAGAAAGAACCGAGAAAATTAGAACAGTTAGCATAGCTTTTTTTTTAAACATAAAATATAGAGGGAACACAATAAGTTCATATAAGTTAATAAGATAATAAGAATGAAATAAATGGATCTATTGATCAAAATTTATTGAGAGCAGAATCTACTCATAAGCTCAGGCCACTTTATTAGAAATTTCCATGGACACAAGGATACAGTTTTTAATTTTATCTACTGAAGAGGGATTTGAACGAACTTTGGAGAACCAAATTGGTTTATTAGAGGGTAGGGCTTGCAGAGATGAAAATTTTTAGAAAAAGGACAATCGAAAATGTAATAGTCAACGTCACCGAATTTATTACAAATACAGTTAGAGGTGGATTTAATTTGGAAAAGTACAGTTAATCAAGAAAGGGACCATGACCAGTAAGAAAGTAAAAGAGGTATTTATTAAAATTTGTAAATTAGGATTCACGATAGGGAGTTAAGACAGGATTCAAGCCGGATCATCAGTCCTGGTGGAAATATAATCATTAAGATAATTTTGCCAAAGGTTAAGGATATGAGATTTACAAAATTTTGAGAGGAATGAGTAAGGAAAGGGAATAGTAAGCGGGGAGCAAGAGATAGCAGCAATTTTGGCATGGTAATCAGCAATTTTATTTCCAGATATATTATTGTGAGCTTTTACCCAAGAAATATTGGCAAGGAGAGCTTTGGATTTAATGGAATTAAGATAATTTTTGTCGGAGATCTGAAAGTGACCTTAGTACGACTAGTACGGATTCAGTAAACTTTAGAAGATTGAGCGCCGATTTCAAATTGAGAGGATAGCGACCATGCTGTGTAAAAATAGTAGTTTCAGGAGATTAACCTGCGGTAAAAAGAGCAGGAGGTGGTCAGTCAGATTGTCAGTTGCCTGGCAGTCCGACATTAGATGGTGGAGAATGCAGAGTTCACTTTGACTATAAGAACTTGCAATTTCATCCCAATAGCTCAAAGGTAGAATGTCGGCTGGCCAGTTTGGAGATCCAGGGTTTGATTCCCGGTTGGCGCAGCAATGTTCTTAACTGTCCCTATACATTATACTATATGTATGCAGGGAGGGTAATGAATGCAAATTAAAATTAATATTTCTCAAAATGAATACATAAATTAAAAATTTTATTTAAAATCTGAAGAACATAAATGCGATGTTACTCGTACATCTCTTAAAAATATCTCACATCACAAAGAAAAATGGCACAACTGCAAAACCAGTTTATCAGGAGAGTAGAACTGAACAAGAGTTTTCTGAAAGAAAACAAAACTATATTCAGATTTATTAAGGGATGTTTTGAAACACAAACATGTAATTGAACCACACTTTGCCAGCGTCACACTGCCATTAACTTGAAATCATTGAAATTTGATGTGTCACTTTTCTGTGCGATGAGCGATATCTTAAAGCTATTTCAGAACATGCTTTTCACCCAAAATTTAGAACTGAAAATTTCAGAAAACAACGCTATGATTACAATAGTATGATAAATTGAAACATAGTATTAAAATTAATTAAAAATCTTATACATATGTTGTTTTCAATTTTGTTATAAAAATCATATCCTTCATGCAAAATGATAAATCTAACAAAACCGTTGAGAAATTACACTCAACCACCAACTCAAATAATCACATTCCTCGTATTTTATTCTGGAATATATATTCATAACCCTTGAGATGAGAATTTGTTTTCCACTCCACACTCAGACCTATATTTTTCATTAGCTGTGAACTTCGGACAAGAATAGTATCTTACTACTATGGCATATCATAGAATTCGCGAGTTAATCTTGATCAGTGATCATATAATTTCCGAACCTGATATTATATGATATAAAACCAGATATAAGACCCTTCAACAAGATATCTTGCGATATGTTCACTAATATTCTTTTCACTTTCAAATGGGAAAAAACCATTATATAGATTAGTCGTCCTATTCCTCGATCACATATATCTATATACTAAGGCGTAAATTTAGTAATTAAAATTCAAAATGTACAGAACATAACAATATAATTTGTATTATGCTGTGTTTCCATTTCTGAAAAGACATAAATATTTTAAATTTACTGAGCGTAAATTTAATGAATAGTTTAATTTTTTAATTGTGACTGTATATAATTTGATAGCATGGCAAGCATATGTCATGTGTGTATCCATATTACTTTCCTTATATACATAATGTATAAGGAAAGTATTGTGACGGGGTCGAACATTCGAATTCGAGTTTTCGACGGGAGAGCACGTTTCAAGCATCCCTGATCACGAATCAAACATTTTTGAAGTGATGTCTGTGTGTGTGTGTGCGTGTGTGTGTGTGTGTGTGTGTGAAAGTATGCGTGTGTGTGTGTGTGTGTGTGTGTGTGTGTGTATGTGTGTGTGTGTGTCAGTGAGTTTGTGGAGACGATAACTGACGAACGAATTGACCGATTCGAACCAAATTTGGTACAAAAATCACAATCCGTAAACACTGGAAGCCTATTGTTTTTATACGCAATCGAATGTTCAGAACCCCCTAAATTTTCGAATGAAATTTTGAAAAAATCGTCAAAAAATCAAAACCACTAATAAAGTTACGCAAATAGATATTTCTTATGTCATTTTTCATTAGAAAACGACTGACATAAATTTTAGAACGCTAACATGAATCGTTCTCGAGATATTGCACATTTTTCAAAAAAGTTATCAAAAATTCATATAAAATAAAAAAAATATATTTCCTATTGAGAAACAAGTTCAGTTTTCATATGTAATACCATGCGCTAAATTGGATGACATCATTCTCGTGGATCTAGCTCGTTCCATTCATGAAAAAATATACTTTGAGTAATACTTTTGTATTTGAACGCCAATACTCATTTATCTGCTGTAAGAATAACTTATTTCTTTGTGCATAAGGCTTGGCGAGATTTTGGCGACGAATTTGGCGGAATGTCGCCAACTAGGCGAATTTTTGAAATGTTGCCAAATTAACGAAAATCTCGCCAAATAGATAAAAATGACGCTAAATCAATGAAAATGACGACTAACTGTGGAAAATTCAATATCTTGGAAAGAATATTAGTATCTACTATAAGAAAAACCTATTTATTTTGCTGTAAAAGTTGTAAATTCATTACATTACATAAGGAAAGTCACGTGTTGCCCACATCAGATTTTTTAAGATTGCGGAAACTTCATGGTGATTTAGTTCGAATTTAAGCAATGAAAACTAATCTAAATTTTAAAGCATTCTATATAGTTTAGAGTAATTTATATTTATACATACTTTTGATGTTTTCAGTATTTCAAATATTTGCAATTACGTCTTTTTCACTTTTATTTATTTATTTTATTTTTTACCTTAGAAGTTGAGTTTCTAAATATTTGAGCATTACTGTTGAACATAACAATTTTCCTAAAACTTGGCTGTCTACATTTAAACACGAAATGTTTAGACACAAAATGACGGACGTATCTTTAATTTGACTCCGGAAGTTTCTACTTTTAAATGAACAGAAAGTCACGGTGAATATTTCTGAGTATTTCAAATATTTACAATTACGTTTCTTTTTTTATTTTTACTTATTTATTTTACATTTTGCGTTAAAAATTCAGTTTCTAAATGCTTGAACATTCATATTGAATATAAAAATTTTCTAAAACTCGGCTATTCAGTTTAAAACACGAAGTGTTTAGAAACATGATGACGGAAGTACCTTTAAATTGTCTCAAGACGTTTCTACTTCTGAATAAACAGAGATCACGGTAAACATAATTTCAGTCCAGCTAACATTTATTTATTAGCGTATGATTCATATAGTAGATTTTAGTTTATCTGATTCAGATTAACTTAATAAAAAGAAGCATTCTCCACAGTTAGGAAGCATTTTCCATTGTTATGAAGCATTTTCTATTGCCATGAAGCATTTTTACTTACTAACAAGCATTTTCCAATAATGTAAGTATGTACACCTATCATTTGAAATGTTGTAATGCAACTAAAAATTGAAGGTATCTTCGAAATATCACTAATCTGTATACTAATAATTAATATTGCTATTATTTTAACAAGATAAATAATCTCTATACTGTAAAAATATTAAACTGTTACTAAAAGTTTTCTGGAAATTGGGCTTGAATGGATATTTCTAATAATATTCCACGACATTTAATGAGATTACTAGAAAAAACTGGAGTCCTTGTTTCCTCAAATTGTATTAGAAAACTTGCAGTGTATTTTGCACTGTGTAATGATTTATTTAAAAAATATCATACTTCAAATGCAAATACGACGTTTGTGACAGTACTGTTAATTAAGTACTGTTAATTAAGTGTAACAACTGATGTACTGTGTACTGTTAATTAAGTGTAACAGCTAATTTAAAAAATGATCCTTTATGGTTAAGATAAATATGTCACAAAAGTAACTAAATAACTAAAGTAAGTAAATAACTAAAAACTTGCCATAATATTTCTAGAACACTGATATAACACATTTCTCTTTTAATAATGTTCCATTTTTTTCGAGTAACATTTAAATCTTAATATTTTAATTATGAACATCTCTGCAGTTTTTTCGTGTAATATTATCAAATGCCATGAAAAATTATAAGAAAAATACTTTGAAGTTCAACTTTCTAGACATTTCAATAATATTATAATATTTTTGAAGTGCAGGAATACGAATTCATCTTTCTAAAGTAAAAGCAACATAAATTATTAATGCGGAGGTATTTTTAATATACCCTCAAATTGTAGCCGCATTTTCAGTAATGGAAGTTTCTTACTATTGATTCAATTTAATCCCACTCTGAGAAAAATTAGAAATTTCTAGTAACGTTTAAATGTTATCAAGAAAACGCCTTTAAATGTTATTACGGAAAACCAGAAATTCAAGTTTCCTGGAATTTTTGTAGTAACACTATACATTTTTTTTTCTTAAATTGTATATAGCAAAATGTACAGAAATTTCGGTCTCTTACAATTTTTAGGCATAAATTTTCTTATTATTGCTGTACTAACTAATCTGTCTCATTCCTCCTGAGTTAGAAGGCTCGGTTTGCTTGTGAAGCCAGTTGATATGTTTAATCAACGACTTGTTTCTATTTTCAGATCATTTAAGACTTTAGTTTGATTACTTTTATGAAAATAAAGTTTTATCTATATAGTAACTCGTCCAAAATCCATTGGTAGAACGAAGTAAATGTTAATCATAGTCATGGACTATTTACAATTTTTGATAATTAGATACCATTCATAAATCACTACGTTCTTTAAGGAAATCCGAATCAAGTATAAGGAAATACCCCCACCTGCCAAGAACACAGGAATTAAAAGTTTTGATGAAACTATTAATTACAAAACTTCATTTTCCAATTTAAAACTTGTGCATGAGAATCATAGTTGCTTAAGTGGATTTCTGATCGCACATTTTTGAACTTCATTTAAATTTCATAAAACTTAGAATTATGTTTACTTCATTACGAATCGTACTTTTAAATTTTCAAACTTATTCCCATAACTTTTGTAATCAAAAGACCAAATTAAGGACCTCAAATTTCAAATTCCTCATCTGCTCTCTCTGATAGATCATCCGTAGAAGCACTTTCCTAATTAAACTTTGAAGCTAAAAGCATTAGTTTTATCTTATTTTTTTTTGTGGGGGAGTTGGAGAGTTGGAAGATAATCTGAGAAACTTTTGTTGAGTACTTTTGAATGAGAAAGAGGATTCGTTATAAAAAAATTTCAGTGTATAATGGAATAGACTACAACTTGAAATACATATTTATATGAATTAAATGAAAGAATACATGTCGTAAGTATTGCACTACTGTTGCACACGCTGTACCCTTTTATTGCTTTCTATGCACTCGGCAGCATAGAATAACTGATATTTAAAATGGCAAATTAATTCCGTACCCCGTACGACCAACTAGGGTTTATACACGCACATGGGAGCCGAAGGGGTGCAAATCTCTTAACCAGCGAGGTACACAACCAGGGTAGCGAGGTCATGGGAATCATTCACCGGACGAGGATCTATCCTCGTCTCCCTCCTTGTCTGGGCCCTAGTCACCGACTGATTTAGGCTCAGGTCATAAATAGACACAGGTCGCCCCCACGTCAACTGAAACAGTCGGAGTCATGGACAACCGAGAGGAATGCCCTAAATCCGTGTTCCTCGAATTAATGATCTCCCTCAGATGAGGTAGGTAAGAGGCTACAGAGTCAAAGCTTTCATCTGCCCTCAAAAGGACTACCTCACACAGGACGGTATACTTAAAATTGCGTAAAAAACTTGCATTGCGTCACAAGTTTGCAGAATCTGTGAATCTTGAAAAGAACCTTTCTCCCCTAACTCGATATCGAATAAATAGTGGCCAGCCGACACTCTAGAATTAAACTACTAGGACATAAGTACAAGCTTTTATCATCGAAGCAGACTCTGCCTTTTCCTTCCTTTGATATTAGATTGACGTGCAACTGATAATCTGAATGACCACATCTTGCTATGTTTTCCTCACATTAATCTCCAGAAGCAATTTTTTCGCCAGGTTTGCTCCCTGCGCGCCGGTGGCATCCCGATTTCTCTTTCAAATCGCTGCTTTGTATCTCAGATTCCACTGAACATCTACTAATCGTACTAGGATCACTTTGATCACTAGGATCAGACCCTCACTAGGAGCAGACCCCCACTAGGATCAGACCATCACTAGGATAATACCCTCAACATCATAGCACTAACCTACAGGTTTAATTCTTTAGGGCGCCATTGTAATGAACATTGCTATCCATCAGGAAATCAAACCACAAATATTTGAAATGGCCTGCTGATGCTCTATCTTTAAGCTACTGGGATGGAATTACAAACATATATCGTCGATGTAGACACATCAACATTTATGGCAAACGACAAATTTAGCCGCCAGAAGTTCAGTTCATTGATTGTGTTATCTGCAAAGAGAGCGCAATCCTAAATTTGGAAACGCCTCTTACGCGCAGATTCTGAATATTAACTTGGCCGTTACAGCCCACTGCAGCCTCAGTTCAATCTTTGAAGAATTTGATACTGACTACTTGGTACACTGACTTTCTTGATCTCCATACAGTTTTACAAAATTGTAAGATTTTTCTTTCTTTTTCTTGCTTGCATTTCAGGTTCCGATTATTCCATGATGACAAGAGCATAAAAGTCACGACACAGATCATAGTTCTTTTAAATGATCTGTTATCTTAAATGGAAGCGTAATTCTAAGCTTGGGAACGCCCTTTATGCGGGTTCTGTGAGTATCGAGAATAACGTACTTTGGAATGCATAATACAGACTGGGGCATCCAGTTATGTTTCCCAATACAAATTTGAAATTCATCGAATTTATGCAGTTCTACTTGTGACTATAGGACACAATGTTTTATGCAAATAATCGACAACAAATTGCTTTATTTGTATCCATAATACCTTTAAATAGTTCTCAAATGCCCTTTTAAATGTATCGTAAAAGTTAAAGCCTTAACCCATGTGCCTTACAGTAAAATGAAACTATTCAGTGTGCGATTAGATTTACTTTCCTGTTAAGAGGGAGATCCGGACAAATACGTGACAAATTAGGAGTTGCAATAAACTCCCTCTTATCCGTTTCGTTTCTAAGTAAAACAGAAAAATAATTGAAAAAGTAATTTGTAGTAACAAATAACTAGAATTGTTTTACGACATAAAGATTAGATAAATGTCAGAGGAACTACTATTATCAAAATTGTTTCGAAAAGCGAAATTGCTTGATTGTAATTTGTTTTATCGAAATTGCTTCTATTCATCATTGTCGTAATTCCCCATATTTTACAAATTAAAACTAAAATATTGCTAAATTGTGAGTGGTTTTGGGTATATCGTGGACGTGTACTCAATGTAATGCTAACAATTCAATTCATTTTCATTTTACAAAAGGATAATTATAACATATTTATATTTAATAACTGTAGTTATCACTACGAACTGCAAACAACATACTACGAATATATAAGTCGTGTCATTAAAGTGGTCGTAAGTCAGTGATCGTTTCTTCAGGATACAAAAACAAGTTAAAATATTTAAATATCTACAGATTTTACTTAGAGAAGCAATAAATATGGGTATAATTACAAATATTAAATTTGTAAATCTAACTACTTTTAGTACGGAATATATAATTCGGACGGAATAAGGAACTTTACATTTACATTTATGTGCAAATTCCTATTGCATAAATAATGGCATTGTTATTCCAAAACTATTTTATTAAAATATTTATTTTAATTCTACTAAAAATAATTATAAGAGTATCTGATCTCTCTATACAAATTTATCTTTACAAGTAGATCTGAAAATTAAAACACCCTGGTCCTGTTTGTATAAATTTTTACAAAAAATATGAAATTTGATCAATTTATGTTAAATGAAAGTGCTATGTAATTGGATCAACATATGTCAAAATGAGACCGTTATAAGATTGGATCAACATATGCCAAAATGAAAGCGCTTAAATGGTTAAACTTTAAATTGGCTAAACTTTACATGAGTTTGAAAAATATTTGCCAAAATAATACTGATGATTTCAGAAATTACACTGCTCACATCCGAAACCGTAACACCATGAAGAAATTGATGCAGCCTTATGAAATTTACAAAATACAATTGTAACATGGATATGTGGAACTGATCAACAAATCATACTTCGAAAATGAAAGCATGGAACTTTATTGACATTAGATGAATACGAAATAGTACCGCCGCAAGCGGCTATACAGGATTGAATGCAATGAGAGACACCTCGTCAATGAGATGGTCAATGGTGCGCTGAGAGATGACATTCCACACAACATGCAATTGGGTTTGTAACTGAACATGGTTTGCTGGAATTGGGAATTCTCTTAACGGCGACCCATGATGTCCCAGATATGCTAAATTGGCAACAAATCTGGAGAATATGCTGGCCAGGGTAGGATATAAAAACCTTCTAGACTATTCACAGTTACCCTTGCACTATGTGACCTGGCATTATCCTGCTGAAAAAGTAGTCCAGGCGTGGTTGACAGATATGGCTGTACCACAGGTCTCACAATGTCAGAGACGCATCGTTGTGCCATGATACTGTCAGAAACGTGGACCAAAGGTGCTCGTTCACCAAATGTTATACCATCACAAACCATGGTACTACTTAGGCAGCTGTGTGGCGACTGATAACTAAAAACTTCCTTGTGGGGTTGTTGAAAGCGCCGCCATACGTGAGTACGGCCATCTGGCACGCCAAAACAGAATCATGATTCATCCGTGAACAGAATGTTTCACCATTCTGTCGACCAATTGCATCTCATTTGGCACCACTGGAGGCGAAGTAACCGGTGAAGACGGTAGGTGTCGAATGGTAGGTGCCGAACGTCAGGTGTCGACGGTAGGTGTCGAACGGTAGGTGCCGAACGTCAGGTGTCGGCGGTAGGTGTCGAAAGGTAGGTGTTGAAACAGTAGGTGTCGAAAAGGTTGTCTACCTCAGAGTCATGCGTCATGCAAATGGTTTCGAATTGTTTGCGTCGAAATCACGTTACCTGTAATGTCGGATAAATGTCATTGTAACACGGTGGCTGTGGTAAACGGCTCCCACGCAACGCTTCTCAGAAGCATACAAACTTCCCGTGGTGTGATACACTTGGAAGCTGTACTACCTGATATTCGTGTCGTTTCGTTGTCTCTCACGAACAGTAATACACACTATTGAACTGTGACATAATAATTCACACGACCTAATAGTTCAGTGATCCTTCGAATGCTCAATCCACCCTTACGTAAAACAATAATTTGTTGCCGTTCCGTTGATGACAACTGAACGTATGCGCTGCGTCGACGTACTCTTGGTATACTGCGATAATATTTACAACTTGAAACCAATGACGCTACAATTTAGATGTGATATCGCTACTCTTCGATCTGATGCTTTTATGCTGCTCGGCAAGGTGTTACGTCACTATGCGCAATGAAACTGTGATCATTTGCATATCTCGCCTTGCTGTTCTCATTGCCCTATTTACGTAAAGCTACACCAATAACTTTGTGGTGTTGCGATTTCCGTTATGAGCAGTGTATAATCCAGTCAAAAATGTAACTCCCAGTAAAAGGCGCCTGCTGTATAAACTCATTGTGTTTAATTCTGTTGCTTAGCAACATGATATCCATTTTTATTCCTAATAAATTTGCAGAAAAATATCGTTTGCATAATTCTATCTCCATGGAAGATTCGGAAAGATAGAAACTCGATGGGTTAAATTTCAAATGGGGATATTTTTATAGCGCCCACAAAATTTCAGGAACTTCAGTGCAGTCGTTCTCCCATGATAAGACAAACAATGATGAGGCAAAAAAACAAACCCACAAACATATTTTCAATTTTATTTATAAAGTCAAGAACTATCGCCCTATATACTACTCGTAACCACTTATTCAACGTGTTCACAAAGAAATATCATATTCACAAAACAGTGACTTTTTCGCAATACACCAACTATAGATCATCTGCATAATTCCTTGATCACTGAAATAGCAACGTTATGTAGACTATAAAAAAATACCAGAAAACCAGTGGAGCACATTTAAAAAGGTTTTATATTGAAGTTAGTTGAACACATTGAGTTGATACTTTGAAATGGAGCTAATAACCCACCATTATTGTCTTGTTATCGTATAGTAGCAAAACATTGTAATGTGCCGCATTAAAACTTATCATTGCCTCCTTAGTACGAGTTCCTGGTATAAAATATATTAACATAATTCTACACAATTGACTTTACCCATGTTGACTTATATTTATTAACCATCTTAAATTCATAATTAGATTACAACAATTATACTTATATATTCACGGAGGAGACTGAACATGTGTGACCAGGCATACAAAAAAAATTCCTAAACTGGCTATGACCTTTTGTATATATTGTTAAGTACATGCCTTCTTGTTGTCTTTAGACGTTCATGGATCATTGGTTGTTAAACCACCGCATCATCACTGCACTGTATGAGTAACTTAATGCAAAATCGTCAGAGGCATGTATGGAACTTAATACATCTCGTCTATTCTGAGTAAGCTGCATGAGAACCTTGATGCATCTCTTTTTGCACCTGAGCCGACTTTAATTCATATCTGCATATCGACTCTAACTGCTATCAACTATATTCTCCAACTGTATATTACATCTCTGAATCCCTCACTACATTACTGATCTGTCTTTTTCATATTTGTATTTATATATCTCTAAATCTTCTGTCGGTTGCTACCTCTTTTTGCCTGAGGTCTGATACGCCTCTTCGGTTATCACTGGTTGACCTCAGGGTTCAACCATTATGACACATCTTCCATATTGGTTGAACTTTGAATCAATCTCGTGGATTCACTTTATCTCCCTTTTTATGGCTTCCCTGTTGGTAAAAATCCTTTATGTATTCTATAGAAAATACCAGAAAGCATTTATGTATTCCATAAATAATACCAGAAAAACTGAAAAATCAAGGAAAATTCTTGACTTTCGGTTTCAATTTTTGAACTTCTCGGAACTTGCTAAAAGTAGTCAAATTGGCAATATATATTTAACTGCACTCAAATTAGTGGTATTTTGCCAAATGTGTCGCTAACTTCTTGTAATATCCAGACGTCACTGCAATGACAAATGGTTATATAGTGATTCTTCCATTACAGCTTGATAAGTTTTAGGACAGAAAAATAGATGTAGCAGCAGCTAATTGCTACTAAAAGCATACAAGTACAACAATCATTGGGATTGACATAATCATTGGGACTAACGCAATGTTACACTCATTTCATCGAAGACTAAACTAGCATGATGCAATTTATCACGAGAAATTACGAAAACATTTCCGGAGTAGTTACAAAATCCACAGAAGATGGAGTTGGTGTCTCTTCGTAGAGACTATAGGTTATTTCTTATACAAAAAGCATCAAAATTTTAAAACTTGAGAAGTAAACAGCACTCATAATTTTAAATAGTAATACCTGTATATCAAGCAACATCCCCGGACTGATTCCTTTATTATAACATATTATAGGCATCACGCAGTCACCAAAATACACTGAAAGAAATAATTTTTGGTATATACCTGAATTTTTGAAGTCTATGTTAACTTACAGGAAAAACAAAAACTGCAACCATGTTCATATTTTGGAAACAAGCTGTACTGTTTGCTGCTCTAAGAGTTTGATTTTGAAATTTGTAACTCCTGTTAAGGGTAGTTTTACTAAATATATGTTATTATAAATTTTATATTTTTAAATGTTTTTCTATAAAAAAAGGAATTCATAAGAAATGGATTTTAATTCATCAGTTTTCTATGTGTGCTTCAAAATTCCCTGCAAACATTTATTCTAAATACTCTCTCTAAAATATGCATCTTTATTCATCGAATATTTCTCATTATCAATGCATACGTTCTTGATTCGCCATACTAGATATATTTTACAAATATCGGGATACGTATTATAAGTGGCGCAGTAGTCTCAATTTGTTAAATAACTAACATTGTTTTAATCTGTTCCTAAATGTCAATGACTGTTAAAAATTTTCAGAACATCTTTTATGTTAAACAGTCCCTCTAAATTAGTTATTGACATGGTATATATATCGGTTTTCATCCTATCCACTCAGGCATTTTTTAATTCGTCATAGTGAATACATTTTACAAAATTATTAAAATGTTTTCAAATTAATGCAAAATTCTTTAATTAAGCGATTGATATTTAATTCCGCAACTAGCATGATGTCATTTTAATTTTTCACTTTCCATGTATTACAAAGTATCAATAACACTTCTATTTCATAACATATAGTTTATACCCTCTTTGAGCTATACATTCAGACCCAATCAAACATAGCATGTGTTAAACAATCTTATTTCATCATATTTGATACATTTTACAATATTCGCAATACGTTTAAACATACTTTATTGAATAAAGGACATCTGATTATATGCGACTAACATTTTAATTCGGGAGTATGTATGTGTTCTAAAATTTCGGAGTAACTCATTGACAAATAATATCTGTAAATTATTCATTGAAGCTTAATAACAATTGATCTATATATGTTTAAACATTCTTGCCTCGTCGTATTTGATGCAATTTTAAAGATTATCTAGATATATTTATAAATTAATGCAACATATTTTATTAACCAATGGATATCTGTTTATTCATTATCATGATTTTAATTCACTATTTTTCTAGCTTACAAAGTATCAGAGTTTCGATATTTTAGAATAAATTATGCTATATAATAGGTTCTAATATGCATTAAAACTCAGTAAACATTGCTTTTCACCCGCTGAACATTGTTGAATGGACATAATTAATACAATTAACAAGAATCAGAATATGTTTCAGAACTAACATAAGTGACTTTAATAAGAAAATGATATGTGGCTCTAAGTAATTTTTAATAAAATTCTAGTAATTTCTAACACAAATAGAGTGGTGTAATAAGTAATTTGTCTGAGAGCAATCTGAGAGGTTTAATGTGATTCCTGCTGTTGAACAAACTAAATGGTTGTTACGTATAGCTCAAACTGCTGCTAAAGTAATAAAATTAAATAACTTCGTTAAAAGCAGTAAAAAGCGTAACATACTAACGTATTTCTTTATTAATTAAGTGCTAAATTAAGAAATAAGTATACAATAAACTCCCGATTATCCGCGGAATGGGGTGGCGCGATAGCCACGGATAAGTGAATTTCGCGGATAATCCGCAAAATAGCTGGAAAAGGACAAAAATCCACACACAAATGCATTTAAACCATTTTTAAGAATCATAATATAGTAGCACATACTTACACACATAGAGTTGTGACTTCATAAACGGTATCCTTAAGTTTTTACAAAAAAGTCGGTTAATTGTTTTTGTTTTTTCGTTTCGATGCTCCTCTTCTTTATTTGCGATTGAAGTTTTTTTAACAGCATCTTGTCGCAAAGTGATGAATCGTCCTGCTCCTCTATGTATTTAATAATTCCATCAATGTGAGTTAGCGCTTCATCATGGCTCATTTTCTTCTGCATCCCTTCTCCCTCATCTTCATCGTTCTCAGCCGAAACCACACCTTTTTCTCCGGCTATGATTTCTTCATAAGATGTTCGAAGCCTGGATCGTTTGCGTCGCATTTGATCCACTCAACGATGTTATTTTCATCCACGTTACTTCCTCCAGGTACAGAGTTTGCTAAATTAGCCAAATCAGATGCAGTAACTTCCTCGTCTCCTTCCTCCTGTGGAGACTCTAACGTTTTTTCCACATTTGACAAAATTTTTCTCCAGGACTTTACTAAAGTCGTTATCTTGACCGTATTCCAAGCAGTGTTGATGTCATAAATGCTGTCAAGAATCGTGTAGTGAGATCGCCCCCCTCTTCAATCCGTTTTTTCAATAAGTTGGTTCGATACCTTTTCTTCATAGAAGCAATAACTCCCTGGTCCATGGGCTGGATAAGTGCTGTGACGTTAGGTGGAAAAAACTGGACGAAAAAATTTCCATCTTCTGATTTCGGAACACTTTCTCCTGGGTGAGCCGAGGCGTTTTCAACCAACAATATGGATTTTTCGGGTAGGTTTTTAGACTTGAGATGCTCTCTCACTTGGAGAATGAATTTTTTTCGAACCATTCCTGAAATATTTCTTGAATCATCCAGGCTTTGTTTGGTTAAAGTAATGAACTGGAAGGTTTTCAGCTCTTGTACCTTTAAAGGATCTAGGTTTTTTTACTTTCCCAATCACTACGAGTCTTAGTTTGTGTGTTCCCGTGACATTACTGCAAGACATTATCGCCAATCGCTCCTTACTGATATTATGTCCTGATGCTTGACGCTCTCTTTCAAACGCCAGTGTTCGCGTCGGCAAACATTTCCAATACAGTCCAGATTCGTCAGCGTTGTATACTTGTTCATAGGAAAGCTCTTCTGATTTTAAAAATTCCGGAAAATCATTTTTAAAGTCCTCTGCTGCCTGATTATCGCAACTTAATTTGTCACAGTGAAGTCCGAAGTGTAATGAAGTCCGATTTCTCTAATCCCATGGCGTTGTTTGAATCTAGTTAACCAGCCTGATGACGCATCAAAAGTCCCTTCCATTCCAAGCTTTTCGAAAAATTGCTTAGCTTTTGCAGCAATAATCGGTCCTGAAATGGGTGTATCCTCACTTCTTACTTGACTCACCTATTTTAATAATGCCGCGTCCAATTCTTCATAGGTGCTGGTTTTCCTTTTCTTCATGGACGATGAGTTAGTTGTCCGATGCGGAAGCAAATTGCATTAGTTTATCTTTTTGCTTCATAATGTCTAAATGTAGACTCTCCAATGCCATACTTCAAGCTCATTTGTTTTTTCGATGAACTATTTTCAATTTTTTATCAACTCTAACTTATCTTGGATGGATAAGACAAATTTTTTTCTCTTTTCGTTCATCGCTAAAATTACAAGTTTAAACAGACGCGAGCAGATCGTGCAAACAGATTGACCGCAACGCACTAAGGTGATGTGGTGTCAATTCTGACTTGAAATGGCAAGCGTAAAGGAATGGGGAGGTACGGAAAATAAACTCGACCAATTCGTCACGACCTTCACTCTGGTCCGAAACCTGACAAACGGCATATTCGTCCATTATACAGGTTTTGGTGACCTTGCGGGGGAGGGGTAGAAAGGAATAGGAACAATCCGATTGTTGCTCTAAAAATAGATTTTGCATTTGTTGATCATGAAAGGCGTGTTGCGTGTTTATTTCTCTAAATGTCTCATTCCGTAAATGATCGTCGCAAAAAAAAAATCGCGGAAGACCGCGCGGATAATCCGCCCGCGGATAATCGAGAGTTTACTGTTCCACAAAACTACTAGACAATTTTTTTTTTATAAAATCAACTGTTATCCCCAGTTATTCGTGTTTTAAAAGATTTTTCACGTTTGCTGATCTCTCTCTGATCAGCATTCAAACTCCAGAAAACTCATCAGCCTATTATAACCATGATGCACGCGTATTGGTTCCTTCCCAATATTTTCTGATATGCAAAATACATTCCAATCCTGTTACTAATGACATCGCATCTGTTGTCATAGGTAACATGTGTTTTCCAAACACTTCGTTCAATATATTTTATTGTAAAAGTTGTTATACCACATGATATCTCTGACTTGAAGGATATACTCTATTTCTCTTAGCAATACAGTCAAATCCAACGACCATTGATCCCAATCAGTTAAAACATTCTTGGCTAAGAATAGATAAAATCATTTTACAACAATCAAAATATGCTCCAAAATGAATGAAACATATTTTATGAGATATTACGTAATTGACTATTGTAAGACCAGAAATAGATCTCACATTTGTATTGGTGAGACAGTTTTATGTACAATATTTATTGTGTCTGAAAAGGCAAACAATACATCCAGTCTGGATGACGCCAGGTTTTACAGCATGTGAACCCAGAGGTCATATAAAACCATAAACCAGGAGTGTCAAGACAAAGGGGGCCTAGCGGGCCCTTACAAGAACGTGAAGTAGCGACATTGGATAAAAGATTAACCAATGGAAAAGGTGCTTGTTGCGTCAGCTGAATGCTGCAAATCAGAGAAAAGGGGGAGTAACACCCCGAGAAAAAGAGAGCCACAACCTGTGACTTAAGAACGACACTTGTTCTTAGATAGAGATACGTGTGCGACATCATGATAGAAAGACGATACTAGAATAGGAGTTCGATATTATGACTAGAACGATATGATTTGGCGAATACAGAAATGACTACGGGAACGACATATGTGGAGTGTTGCGTCATCAGTACAATATGATCGACAAAGTTACGGGGCGATACATTACACTACGAGTTAATGCTAGTAATAAGGACGACATCAAGTGCGTGCTGCTAACAAAGTCCAAGACAGACTTGAAGGTATGTGTTCCTCTAAAAGATTACTAGGTCTAAACATATTTTAGGCAATTTAAGTGGTCTCATATGTTCCCTCCGCTGAAATAATATGATTAATTGTTGTAATTGAATAAAAGTACATATGTTTTTAATAAATGTTTTATTGTTAAACTTAAAATGGTGTGATCCATTTAGTACTATTTTAATTAATAATTCTTTTTTAGAATTCGCACGAAAGTTAAATAATTGGAGGGTTAATAGCGGCACAACAAAGCAATGTACAATTTAATAAATAAGTCCACTATGTACGAATTTACGGCCATGTTAAGATATATGATATGTTACTGATAATTAAGATAAAAGCTTAACTTTAAGTATCCTTTATATTATATTTGGTTTCTCATAGCTATAATAAATTTTACTCAACTAGCATGATTTTATTTCTTCAGTTTTCATATCCAGATTGGTAGCAGCAATTCGAAAGTTTCAGAAATACATCATTCCAAATATCTATTCTTGCAGACCAATAAAGCAAAAATGTTTCTTTGTCTTATACAGCTTGATTGAGCATTTTGACTAATCATACTTTAGAAGCTTACAAGAATCTAAATATATTTAAGATTTAATACAACAGACTTCATCACGAATAATGGAATAATAAATAACAGACATCTGGTAAACTTATTTTACACTGTTCCCTTCTCAGATACGAAAAGTCTATATTCCAGATTTTTAAAGAAACAAAATATAAAAGCTAATGTGCATTTCGCTGGCATTGAATCAATATGCATGTATTTTATTAAATACACATCAGAATCATAAATGAGTCATTTGCATTTCGTAGTGTCAAACATTACCTTTTAGGAAACAGTAATCTATAAAATCGCGCATATTATAATATATCTACTCAAAATGTGAAATCTACCTCAAATACGCTATTTTATTCAAACTATTTACAAAGTTTTGAAACGTTATAAGTTTAAAAAATAAATATATTTACAGCAAATGGACGTAACAGCATAGAATCTGAATATACGAGAAAATAGTCACCCGCAGAAAATAGTCTTATAACAGATAATATTTCTGTATAAAATTAGTTATATCTTAATTTGCCTGTTTCGAAACCAAATCCACAGTTTTTGACAAATTTGTTTTCCAAATTTGATATGATTATTATTTTCGTCGCTGTGGGTAACTCCGTCTGTGTTTTGAGTTTGTAGACCCAAGAGTTGGGGAAACATAAACAAGAAAGATCAATCATGCTTAAAGCATTGATTATAAAACACTTTTCAACTTTAATGCAATTTTATTTAAACATGTCTAAAATGCAATACATTCCTCGGTAGTATTTTAAAACTTATCACAATACTATATTAATTTATTATATTTGAAAACTCAAACCTTCATCGAAAAAAATGAACTTCATTCAAATGACTGCATGGAAATATAAATTGCCAGGTTTAAACATCTCTAAAATGGGATACATTCCTCGGTAATAATTTTAGAATTATCATAATACCAAAATAATTTATTATATTTGAAAACTTCATCGAAAACAACTGAAATTCATTCAAATGACGTCAGAGAAAAATAAAACTCCTGGCTCTCTCTATAAAAGCAGCATTTCATTCATAAACAATGTGACACTCATTTCATTCATCACAATAATATAATTATTTATTTTATTTAAAAATTAAGACCATGGAGCTACAAGTAATTAAACTCCATGCTTAAAACTTCATCGAAAAAACCCGTCCTTCTCTTTAAAATCAATGAATATTTCATTCATATCAGCTATGCAGACTCCATGAACAAAATAATTTTGTGTTAAAGAAATACAGCAATTCTAATTCAACTCATTCTACATATTTTGCTGTTTACATTTTACATAAGTGAAAAATAGGCTTCATTGTAGAAATAATAAAATTTGGATGAGCATTTAAACTCAAATATATTGTAATTGCGTTGTTTCAGTATGTAGATGCACAAAATTTTAGCAAAAATAAAGTGGTTTTAGGACGGATACAACACTCAATATGAATTAAAAAGAACTTTCAAAATCACGATTTTGAGACAAGATGGATGCCATATATCATTTTGAAGTGGGTCACGTGATCTTTTCATATCATGGTCACGTGATCGCTTCATATAAGAGGTGTAAATATTATTTTAATTTTTATTTAGAAAACTACTGAATATATTTCACTGAATTTTTTTTATATATTTTATGGAATAATTTGGATATTACCTAAAAATTTCGAAGCAATTTGTGAATTTTAAATCCGCTTAAATGTTTGAAACAATAGGTCCCATAGGGCTCAATGTATTTCATTTTTTCAACCCGGGTTCAATCCAAAACTAATTAGGTGATATTATTCATTTATATTCCCATAGGTCCTACAGGTCGTCTGAACAACTTAATAAAATTTCTTTTTTTTTTCAAAGTCATTTTTACGGCAGTTATCATGCTAACGGACAGACAGACAGACAGAATGAACAAAGTCATAAACACTTTTTAAGTTTGCTGTAAAGTGTAAATAAAAACGCTTCTATAGTAATAGTATGCAGACGACTTTATTTGAAGAAAATGTCATACTGCTTAATAGTGTAATTAAATTACCATGTTTATGCGACAGACTGTTTTCATCTCATTTATATTATATTCATACCAATGGCAGAGAGAATATATCCCTTCTGACTTGTCACAAACTGGCTTCATAGAAGTAATTGTTATTGCGATGTTGAGACTGTCATTTCACGTGCTTTCAAAATATGTTACATACATCCACTTTAAATACAGAGAAATTATGAAATATCTTAACAAACAAGAATGCAATATTGGCCTATATACTACTACTTACCACTTGGTTTCAACGGATCTCCCCAGATATTTTGCATTTAATATGATACAGCTAGAGATGCTTGTATGAGTCATTCGTTGAATGAAAAACCTCACTTTAAGAACTAAAAAGTTCCGTTATTTGTCTGATAATGAACAAAATATTAACTTAATGGCATCTTCGACCTACTGGCATCTGTTCCGATTTATATCATAATTTCTCTCTTTGAAGCTGGTTACAGGTATGATGTGATCAGATACACCTTATCAGAAATTCAAGCAATACCCACCGAAATAAATTATTACAAACCCATTAAGAAGCATTTAAAGTATTTTATAAATAGTTTCGGTTTTGTGGATTTCTGACTTTTCATCTATTCTTTATTTAGTTGTACCCTTTGCGATACCTTGCTTGAGAAAATTATTGCATTTAAAACAACAAATTAGATGCCAACTGAAAGATATTTAGGTGTAGATCTATAATCTACTAAGGCAACTCAGATGGTGCAATTAGAAACATTTTGTTATTTATTGCGAAAAATGTAAAATCTGTTTAAGCATAAACGGCAAGCAATAACTAAAAATTAAATGCATAGATAAAATTATTGATTCAGATTTTTTTTATTGCGATGGATTTGATTAAGAGAAGTATAGAACTTATAACAAAGGGGATTTAGGATGGAAGATCTTCTGAGATCTGTATAATATTTGGTTATTATTTCTGTCAGTTTACATTATAATTTATGAATCATTCTGTTATGTAGACAAACCGCCGAGCCAAGAAGCATTCTGCGGTAATGCAAATTGGAAGGATCAGTTTCGAATCATGATTGAAAGAGCCATTCAGACAAGAAGTTGAAAGTCGATTTGGAAGTTGGAAGTCATGTTAAATCTCTACAAGCCGTAGTCGCTGTGTGAATGGAATGCTAATGTGTTGGAAAGTGCATTTCCATTGATGAGTGTTACTAGTGTTGTTGTTGTTGTTGAGACCCAGACCGTCAGACCTGTCAGAAAGGTGTGGAAGACCCAGGCCGTCCGACTCATCCAGAGGACTTGAGCAACTATTTGAACGACCGGGATACCAGAAAGGTGTTGAAGACCCAGACCGACCGACTCGTCAACAAGGACATGAGTAGCTATTTGGTCGGCCGGGCCAGAAAGGTGTAAGATAACTGATTGGACGACCGGGAAGCGCCACCCAATTTTGACCGGAACCCAATAGGGAGGCATCCACAGGGACCGTACCCATCTTCCCCTACCACCAACCTCTTGGAAGGACTTACGGACCCACATGTTTATCATGATCGTACTCCGCGTGAACACGGCGGAAGTCTTGGCAGTGGCAGGAATCGAACCCGGGCCTAACGAGTGCAACTCTCGCGCGCTAACCACTGGGCTACCGCGCCCTGTGCTACTAGTGTTGGTATGATCTTAAGTATCTAGTACCCACTAGTTGTCTAGGATAAGATTTAGATTTCCTTGGATGCAGTTTGGTAAGCATAGACTATTTATGTTCTAGTCCGCTGATTAGTGTAAAGGTAATGATATCATAAAATCCGGTCGAATTTCAATAATGATCTGTAAGATGAAATACGGAAATACGCAATACCGGTTGTTTGGTATATGTCTATATTTGATGCAGGCAGTTGCTGTAGTGTTTTGTGGTGTGTACAATAAATGTGTTTAAGTTTAAATATTAAATCAGTGTGTTATTGAAACTTGGCCCCAAAGTCTCTTTATCACTTAATCTAAGATTTGAGGTCACTATCGAACCGATTAGGTCTCGGTACGTTACAATGGCAGCCCAACAATATAGAATAAATAACCAACTTCATATGAGCTATAGTCTCAGACTTTTCATTGACCCCCAAAACAGGTCAGATTTTACAGTCTTTACATGTGGATGTGTCATTGAGATTGTGCAATTAGTTAAAACATGTCAAACTAATAAACATACTACGTTCTTCCTTTATAAAGGTTTGTCTATTTTTCCCTTCCTCCAATTTATCACAATTCTATCCTTTCTGCCTGTAATTTGATGGTTATATTTTTTCTGGGTTTTATTTTAAATCTCATTTCTTTCGCTTTCGTAAGCAAAAGCGTACGTCATTTTATCGGACTGAGTTGATATATTCATAGCTGGATTTCATCCCCAATGGCTGGTGCAACCCGCTAACAAATTTTCGCTTTGGTTGTTATTATTCTATTCGAATTTCTCTTTGCAAAGTTTGTCTGTTATCTGCTAAGTTTGACTGTTGTTTCTTACGATTGTTAAGAGGACATATTTTTTACTCTGATGAGAAGAACAATCAAAACGTACTGTAAATAATTGTAGTACGTAACGGCCCTATGTCTACATGTTCTTTGTTCAATTAGAATGTTATGGTCGTATACGTTGTTTAACATAATGTATCTACTTACTTTTGATTAGACAATTACGAATTCTCAAATCCTTTCCATTACATTTAGTTTCAGAACAATCAAGAGGATTAATTTACTCTATTATTTATATTGTCCCTATTTTACTACTTAGAACTACATTCTACCTCTTTAAAATCCAAAAAAGACAGCTGAGAAATGTTGTTGCTCAACGATATGTTGCTCAATGTTTTCTTCTGAAATGTCAGTATTTATCAATTTGGTACTGATGCAATTTGTTATTTTGAGAGTTTGGAAATATGTAAGTATTTAGAAAAATAAATTGTTCTTTTTATATATATGAAAATCGGCTTACAAGAATTTTGCAAGATTTGAAGATTCCAGTGTAGAACATTCTAGAAATTGTATTCAAGTGGCCAATCAAAGTTCCAGACATTTTTATATGTTTTGATAACATGTGTTAGAAATGGGTTCTAGGAAAACAAATATTATTTAGCAGCACACACATACCGCTTTGTTTTTAATAATGATAAATATTCATCAAATACTATAATCATTTGCATCGCTATTTACTTCGCATTTATATAAAACTCACCGACTTCGAAGAGTGGCCCAGCCTAGTTTTAAAAAACTCACTGGTGTCTTTAATAGGCTCTAGAGACGGTCTTTGAGCCCGATACCCGTCCGCTATGTGGATAAATGACAGTTAACAAATCACTCCAAATATGATAAAATCGGAGTAATAGAATTAAAAATTGGGAAATATATAGATCAGTTTATCCCGTGACCCGTAGCTGCCTATCTGCTCATAAAGCTGGAGAATTACGACTAACTACAGGCCTAAAGATTGCTCATTCTGAACAAATACTTGATTCCAGGTGCACACATATATTTTTCTACGAAAAATACATAGAATTCTAGAACAATTTGACGCCGCACCAAAAGAGATAGATGATGTTCTTTCTGTTAGACAGAAATCCAGAAAACGCATTATGGATGATGATCAAAGTTTATTGGCAAGTGTTTGAGGGACTTTGTGGTTTTATTGAAATTGAAATAGTTTTAACAATCGCTACAAACCGATTAGTGTATTAATTGCGCAAACTTTTAATTCAACATTAAATATGTAAAACTAAATCTAATAGGTATAAAAAAATTGCTCCTCGGCATTTCTAGACCTACTTTGAAATGATTTTGTACCAACTTTCGTAGCTGTATGTCGCTTGGAATTTACGTTCAAACATATGCACACACAAACCATTTATTATTGAATTTGTTTAAAAAAAACTTTCAAATATGAGCACACGGGGTTTTGCAGCTCAGTATGTATCACATCGTGAGGGAACTCACGGGAGGGAATATCTTAGGATTCAATGGCCTGCATCAAAGCCAATATACCACACATTGTCGATAAGAGACTGATTGCCATAAGGTTATAAACTAATTACCATGAGATTAGATTTCAGATGAATTTTCATTAGTTTTACCACAGAATTTAGCACTTTTGAGCATTCTTGAATTTATCTAGTTTTTATAATGCTACAATAAATCGATATAGTGTTAAAAATCGATATTATTACCAAATTGTATTAGTCATTACAGGACTTTTGAAACAAAATACATTCGGCCAAATAATTTCTTGTTATTAACTACAAATTTTTTAAAGGTTTAATCTTCAAAAATTTTAAGAGAAAATAAAAATGTGTAAAAGATAGAAATGTGTAAATGACAGTAAAAAACAGAAATCACATCATTACATTTCTGTGTGAAAATTAAAGTGTTCACTTATTTTTTAACCAAGAAAAATCGAAATACGTTTAGCTAGATTTATTCTTAGAAATATCAAGGACATTTACATACCCTACTTTATACAATCTTCATTTGATGTCTGCAGTGAATTACATCTTATTTGTCTTCCGCTAAAATGGGAGAAGCTGGGAAATTGCTTGAAGTGTATACAATACGGCGAATAAACTTGAGAGACCCGGATGTACCATATGCAGTTATTGATGTTTTCGACGAAATAAAGCGCAGATTTTTAGTCACCGTTTTATGGCAGTCTTGGCCCTGAAAGTTATGATCCCAATAAATACACGTCACACAAATTGCAGGTGTGGTTGGAGCAAAATATTCCAGGGCCAAGACTTATTAAGCTGCCCTCGAAATTGAAAGAGCCAATAATGTAAAGATGCAACATCGCACTGAGGAACATCCAATGAGAGCATGGATGGCGTATCTGAACCCCAGGCCAAATGATGCGGCTGCAAGGTGGAAAGTCAACGAATATAATTCAATGATTATTCAAGAGTTGAAGAGAGAGAGTCGTGATTTCAAGCAATGTTATTCAGAAAGAATAGTTATTCATTTCAGAGTGTTATAGAAAAAGACGAAATCTGACTCCAAATGACAGAAAAAGAATTGAAAAAGGTGACAGTCACGCTGAGCTACAGACCCGAAATAAAGATGTATGTGTCAATCTTCATGTATGTTAGGTCAATTTTTGATCTTTGGAATAAGATTCAAAAGATCTAGTCTCACACAGTGCTTTTCTCCTTCTTAAAGATTTGTTAATAAATTCATGCAATTTTAATCATAATAATATAGAGGGGGGTGAAAAAATTAAAATTCATTTTAAAAGTTAAAATATGGATTTTAATGTGCAGTGTTTTGATTAAATGATAATGTTAAGGAACTTAAGCAAAGAAGTAGTGGTGCGTTTTGTGCCAAGATATCAATGTACAAATGGTACGATCCACGACCACATTTTTGCGGGTAAGATTAATAATTTAACCCACAAAATTTATTAAAAAAGTAAACCTAGTTCAATGTACTTAGTAATTAGAATGGATACACGACAATTTCAATAAACTATTAAATTAAAGACAACCGATCATAGGTTTAAAAAATCATTTAATAAAACCACCTTTCTCGATGTACATAAGTTTACAAAATCATAAGTTACAAAATCATAAGTTACAAAATCATAAGTTACAAAATCATAAGTTACAAAATCATAAGTTTACAAAATCAAAGGGCTTCCGAGCATCACCACGCCCTTCATCAGTGGCGAAATAAAAAATACATTACCAACAAATGCTTACATGTAGGCCCAATCGGCAGGCAAAATTTATATATTATTCATTTACGTTTTTACAATAATTATATTATATTATTTTATAAGCATGGTACATACCGACAGTACGTTTAGCACTGCCAATATAGAATTTGAAGTTATTAGCAGGAGTTAAAAGGGGGGACTACGTACACCCCAGCCTTGCAATTAAAGTTATTTTTGTCCTTATATGTATACGTACAAATGCGATTAAATAACGTAGTAACAGTCGAATGAGCGGGTTTAAACTTAATTTCATGGCAAAAATGAATAAGAAGACGGAAAATCGGCGTATGATACGAAAGACTAGTTTTATATGGCATAAGATCAGAAACAGGCATTAGGTTAGTATTAGATTGTATAAAATTACGGCGAATATGAGCAAAATTTTTACAAACTCAAAAAAGTAAGCTGTCTCATGACCGATGTTACAGATGAAGTCATTTCAGTAGGTAAAGCCGATATAGAAAAGCAAACGTTAAAGGCATGATTAAAAGGCTGGGAGATACGTTGCCCCCTCTAATATCCTGATAATAACTTCAAATTCGATATTGGCAGTACTAAACGTACCGTCGGTTTCCGTTTAGATGAACATGATTAAGATGTTAAAAATAGTAAAATATCTACAGCTCTTGCCCAGTAGGATATTAATGATAATTGTCATCCCTGGTTTGAAAATATCTTTCCTTTTAATCAGTTGCAATAACTCACGTAATATTTTACTTTATGAGTACTTGTTTATTTATGTGTAACTTGATTCTATTTGTAATTTTGATCCAGTTCAGACTCTAAGTTATGCTTGGCGATTCGTTCTCGACTCCATGAGGGCCAAACCTTTACATAGTTTTCTGTAACTTTGCCTTTTGATGTAATTTGTGATTCAACGACATTCGTTTTGGTCATGAACCTTCTTCCACATTGTATTTGTATTTAATAATTATTTAAATCTTAAATATATTCTTTATAAAATAATATAATATAATTATTGTTAAAACGTGAATGAGTAATATATAAATTTTTCCTGTCGATTTGGTTTATGCAAGCATTTGTTGGCAATGTATTTTTCATTTCGCCACTGATCAAGGGCATGGTGATACCCGAATGCGCTTTGGCTTTGTAAACTTATGTCGAGAAACGAAGTTTTATTAAATCACTTTTTAAAGCTGTTATTGGTTGTATTTTATTTATTAGCTAATTCAATGTTTTTTCACCACAAATCTCAAAATTAAGTAATTCTCTTGTCAGAAGTTTTCTGTATAATTTTTACTATAATTTTAATAGACATAGTTTCCACAATAATGCTATAATTTATCATATTAAAAATTATAAATATTCGTTAGTTCTTCTTATATTTGTCTTTTATGGCTCAATTAAACCAATGCATAATTTTTTATGAGTGAATAACTCGATTTTTTATTTACAAGTAATAACGATGTTATATTATTCAAATTTGACATAAAATTTTAAAACTGATTTAATCTTAAAATAAATTCAACATAAGGCAAGTTTATCTGCTAAAATAGGAATATAATATTTTATGTCTGCTAATTCTATGCATATGTCTGTCAATTCTATGCATGGTTTTGTTTTTGTTATATGTTCTACTATAATAAAGGATAAATTCTTACTAAGTCACAAGATCTCTTGATCAACATGACCAATTTATTAACATAGATTGGCCACTGCATCCACTTTGAAATCTCACTGTATCTGAAGCATTACTTAATTACAGTAGTTTGAGATGTATGTAATACCAAACTTGTTCAGAATGTTCTTGGAAACTAATGTTGTAATATAATTCATCAGGTGAAATTCGATAGATTTTGGATAAACAATAATATTTTAGAAAGAAATGGGTACAGCAACCATACATTGCATGAAAAGCATATTGATATATGACGATAATATTAAGATCCTGTGACAAAGCTGCAAATTACTTTCTTAACCGTCTTAGAACATATATCAGAATAGGGATCAAATATACCCCGACTATATAAAATATGTATGACTAGTCCGTAGATTATGAATTGCAGTCTTTGAAGTTAGACATATTGAATAAAACTCTGTATCATGTTTAAAATCAAATACCGATCTGTCATTCCTGACCTGTCTAAAATCATTTGAAAACATTAAATTCATGAAGGAGAATTTCAATCACATAAATTAACCACATTTTTACTTTATCGTACTATTGAATAATATAAAGAAAATATTATTTTCACGAAATTTTTCAATTACGAGATTTTGATTCCAATATATGTTTTACGATCCCCTGAATACGTTATAATTATTTTTTGGAGTGATTTATGTCTGCCAATTTATATGTCTGTGGTGGAATTCTTGCTTACACAATAGCTGCCACAAGTATTATTGGGCTTTCCAGAAACTTTATATTCGGTTATCTAAAAATCTAGAACTAGATAGAAATGATAGATATGAAATTCGAACAAGAACTTAGAAATTTATTAGAAATTTTATATTTTCTTCACATGACCGCATAGGACAAAATTTGACATAATTATGCATAAAAAGAGTTATTTACGACTCACAATGATCCCGAAAATTTTTCAATCAGTGTTATATCGTTCATTTTCATAAAGTTTCAATCATTGATTTGAAAAATACCCGTGATACAATTTTTGTGTTCGTGACGTCACTAGCCCCCTACGAGGGGGGAGTCGCCCCCCTGAGGGTACATTATCAAGTATTGTATCATTCAAACAAATTTTTCAAACCCTTTAAAATGAAGAGTGACACGCTATAACTGTAATCAGTTGCACCCACAATACCGATTTTTCAAATATTTTCTTGTAAAATACTTTTCTTGTGAACTTTGTACGCTTCCTTTGATGTTGACAATAAATATCTCTTAAACTAAGGATTAAATCGAAAAACGATTTATATTAGCGTATTTCCCTAGCATCTCTCTGTAAATGCACCAAATTTCATACTTTTGTATGTTATGGTTTTTGCGGTACAATACGGAGAAATAGAAAAGATGCGAAATTTATCAGACGACGGCGATGATGACGCCAACTACTTATTTCGCAATATAGAAAGATTGATACAATATATTACCATCTATATCTCAGTTATCAATACTAAATCGAATTTTATGGATAAATGATTATGAGCTAACAAATAAGGGTTACAAATGAGCTGATTATTAACGTTCTTCTCTGATTAATAGTGAGGCTCATATCACTAAAATTTTCACAATATTTATAAAGAGTTCTATTTTTAGTTTCTTTTACTATTCCATAGAATATTTTTTTGTTTTTCAAAAAATTGTCAACTTTGATATTGAAAAAAATCCTAAAAATATTTCAAACGCCATTGAAAAAATATTCATATGTATGCATGCGTGCTTATGTATTTAATATGCATACGGGCTTATGCATTTAATATGCATGCGTGCTTATGTATTTAATATGTATGCGTGCTTATGTACCAATTTCTCAAATATTTTGTTGTAAAATATTTTTCTTGTAAACTTTACTCTTCCTTTGATGTTGACAATAAATACCTCTTAAACTAAAGATTAAATCGAAAAACGATTTATATTAGCGTATTTCCCTGACATCCTTCTGTAAATGCACCAAATTTCATATTTTTGTATGCTATGCTTTTTGCGGTACAACACAGAGAAATAGAAAATATGCGAAATTTATCAGACGACGGCGACGATGACGCCAACTACTTCTTTCGCAATATAGAAAGATCGATACAATATACTACCATCTATATCTCAGTTACCAATACTAAATCGAATTTTATGGATAAATGACTGTGAGCTAACAAATAAGGGCTAACAAATAAGGGTAAAACAAATGAGCTGATTATTAACGTTCTTCGCTGATTACTAGTGAGGCTCATATCACTAAAATTTTTACAATATTTATAGAGAGTTCTCTATTTTTAGTTTCTTTTACTATTCCATAGAATGTTTTTTTGTTTTTCTAAAAATTGTCAACTTTTATATTGAAAAAATCCTAAACATGTTTTAAAACGCCATTGAAAATATATTCATATGTATGCATGGGTGCATATGTATTTAAGTCTATATTGGATGTATCTTTTTATCGTGGCCACGATTACTCAAGAAATAATAAAAATAATGCACTGAAATAATTATCCTTCACAGTCTGTGAAAACAGTGATAATGACCATTTGAGTCATGGTCTACGTGTGGTGTTGCCCCTGCAAACATCACTTCAGTCTAATCAAAAAGAGAATCGTTTTCAAATTTTGTGTAGCTGTATCGTTACAAAATTTTTTCTCTGTAGATAAATGATATATATAGAAGTAACAGAAAAGATGTATTTTGTAATTCGTAGGCTTAAAATATGAAATATTCAAAAATTTAAGTTTTCATAACATTATATTTTCTTTGAAAAAAATCTATATTTGAAGAACAATGAAAGTAATATCAATACAGGGCACTGATAATTAAAAATTCGTTTTTACGTGTAAAATGTATAAAAACAGCGCATTTTTATCCAAGTACCATCTGAATACTCATAGTACCCCGGCTTGTTGCCATATACATATCACCAAATATGTTATTAAATAATTAAAAATAAATACATAAATAACTTTTAAACGAAATAAAGTATAATTTAAAGTTTGAGTTAAAGTATTATATTTCTCGCAATTCTGTCTATTTAATGCAATACGTGTGCTATAAATAGATGAAAAATTTCAGAATATGATTGTAAGCAAAATTTGTGTACCAACTCACACTTTGAACATTTTTTTAAAACACTTTATTCTCATTCAACAATCGTAAGCTTCTAAAAATTTTTAAAAGGAACTGAAAGTGCGTAAAAAAAATTCTAAGAAGAAAATCTCCACCTGCATCATCAATTTTTGAGAAAAGTAGTTAACGCGTCTACTTAATTTTGACAAGAAAATTGAGCATGCTCAAATTACATCTAATTACATTTAGTCTGAGAACAAGCAGAGGAATTAACTTACTCCATTCTTTATACTGTCTCCTTTTACTGCTTGGCAGTGAATTCTAGCTCATTAGGACCTGGACAAAATGAGAGCATTTTGGTGGTCGTTGAAACGCACACAAATAAAATAGAAAATAAATGCCAGCATTTTTCTTACACGAACTGATTGGAATTGAAAAATCGTGCTCATTCATTTATATCAGAAATTTGTATCTAGAAATAATTAAGCAATATTGTAAAAGATATAAAAATATTGGACATTTTTATTTTAATGTTTGTTCTGATGTTCTTTTTTTTATATAGATTATGTTTTTGATGTAACGTACTAATAAATGTTTGATGGGGATACGAAATATTTACTCATTATGTTTATTAAATACCATACAATACAAATATAGATCTTTATTGTGATAACAATCTAATAATCGTTAATTATTTAACTATTTTTACATTACATACAGGGTGTCCCAAAAAGATTGAAACGCGCTTTAATTCTTTACCTGTTGGAGATAAGTGGGCAATGTAAATTGCAAAAATGTTGAAAGTAAGGTAGGAAATAAGACTGCGTTAATGAAATAGTCCTCCTATTAATTTTCAAAAAGTTACACATTTTAAATTTTTATACGACCCCCTTTAGATAAATTTGGTCAATCCGAAAATTTTTATTTTTAATGCAACAAGATCATTAAAAAAACCGCATATCTCTATCTTTAAAATTGAGCGAGTTATATTTAATTGAAAATTAAACATTGTGAATGAGATGAATATGAACCATATATCAAATTAGAAATGCAAATTTGTGACATATCACAAAAAAAAACTGGATGATAATACATAGGATACCCAACCGCGTAATGAGTACCACTGCTTTATATGATCTCTGTCTGTATAATACTTTATTTAGATGCATTTGTGATAAAAAAATTTTACACATATTAACGTATTTTTGATCTAAACCATTTTCATAGTCAATTTGTTTATGATCCCTATATTTACTGAGGAAATAGCCTTTCACATGGTACAAAAAATGACATAAGTCAGATTTTTTCCTTTATCATAATTCAGTTGATTTTAAAGATACAGATATGCAGTTTTTTAATGATCTTGCATTAAAAAGAAAAAAAAATCTGATTGACCAAATTTATCTAAGGGGATCGTATAAAAATTTAAAAAGTGTATTTTTTTTTTAAATGAATGGGAGGACTATTTTATTTACGTATTCTTATTTCCTACCTAACTCTAAACATTTTTGCAATTTACATTGCCCACTTATCTCCAACAGGTAAATAATTAAAGCGCGTTTCAATCTTTTTGAGACACCCTGTATACATTCATTGATTAATAATAATTCATGATTAGTCATTTATATCAATTATGGCAATGCTCCTGAAATGTACATAAAGACTCCTGTATAAATTTTCGCTCAAAAATAAAATTTCAATCAAACTCGAGCTGACACAAAACTGATATTTCTATAAATAATTTTATGATCAACCAATATTGTGAAAATTAGGCCAAAAATCTCACAAATATGTAAAAGAAAGGAACTGACAATGTCAAGAGACTATAGGAGTTATAAAATCCCTAATTACTGAAACTCAGATCCAGAATTTTGGGAGACGATATAGATATTAGATAAATATACAGATATAAACAATATTATATGATACCAGGTATAAACGAAGTGGCTCCAGATACCACAATAAGGGTGCACTTAGTTGTCACATAACGGGAGGTTGAGCAACTAGAGGGTCCAAAGGTGGCCCGTCACATGCTAGTAAGGATGAAAAACTGTCTTCAGACTGAAAGAAGAACGACCCTCATAGTGACCACTCTGTGTCAAATAAGATTTGAAAATAATTGAGAAGCCAATAGGAAGATATTGAGCATCGGAAAGTTATATTAACTACACTACGTGATTTATAAATGATTTGTGAGTGTGTCATATACGATGAGACTATACCAATATGTTTCCGCCAAGATGCTAAACCGCTCAAGTCTCATAGACACGCCAACTAGAAGATACTGTGGGCTGTGATATATATTTTATTATTTACGACGAGAAAATATTTATTTAAAATTTATAATATTAAGAGGATGTAAAAATGTATATCAGTATCATCATATCGTCCGCTCCCAAATATTAAAATTATTAGGTGCTGTAAATAGGTATTTGTGGAATTTTGTGAATTTTGAATAATAATTTGGAAGATGTTTGAAAATAAATAATATTTTATGGAACATATTTATTTCTATTTAAAACTCAAAGTAACAATTTGCCTTTAAGAAATTTTTATGCAGCAACTGTAAACATTCAGAAATTTAGAACGTGCTTGTTGGGTGTCTTTTCCATCACACACTTAACATCACACTTTCTTCAAATTAACTTACCAATTTCCTTTAATTTACCAATTAAATATAGGGTAATTAAAATTGTTTAATTAAATATTATTTTTATTCCCTTTGCTTCCATGCCCCAGTTTGACCTATTTTTTTTATAATTTTGGATCTCCACAAAACTGCTGTTTAGAACAATCTGCAAAAATACATATTTCGTTTTCTAACTTAACATAAAAGGTTGATTAAAAGTAATTGGTAAAGTAACCGTAATGTAACAGGTAAAAAAGTCTAATTAAGTAATTCAACCGATTAATGTTTTAATCACTCTTTCATGCTGTTTAACTGACGAAATATTTATTTTTACAAATAGTCCCTTAAAAGTGTTCATAAGTAAATTATTTATTCATTTTTATATGCTTGAATAACTACCACTTATGTTTCGAAATAATTTCTTAGTTTTCTAATGAATTTTATCATATACCAAATGCATAATGAATATGCAAATTAAATGAAGTCATTCTGCTTTACTGCTGTACTAATGTACACAACAAAAAAAGGTAAAGTGTGCAATGCATAGTTGAAAATATATTTTGTAGTTATCGTCACATAAAAAGCAAAGAAATATTATTTGTATCTAAACTTAGAAGCTACAATTTTGTGCAGAATAAAATCAGTAATTTGTTCCTTTTTAAAAATTTTAGAAATGCATTTCCAACTCTTAATCTATCTGTGCATACGTAAATGCTCCACCCTTAGAGTGTAAATAATTACGATATGGTTTCATTCGCGAGATGTAGTTCTTCTTCATTGACCCAGACCGTCCGACCAAAGTTGTAAGGTATCTATTTGGACAGTCGGGAATTCAGCTCAATTTACACCGGAACTCAGTGTGTGTAGGGATCCACAGGGACCGTACCCTCCTTCCTCTACTACCAACCTCTTGGAAGGACTTACCGATCCACATATTTAACGTGCCCACACTCCACATGAACACGGGGATAGTGTGGACAGAGCCGAGAATCGAACTCAATGTCATCCGAGTGCAATCTCGGCGCGCTAACCGCTGAGCTTTCTCACCCCGCGAGATGTAGTTGTAAATTTATTTTTAAACGATGTGAATATAAAATGTATGACTTGATTTTATAAAACTGGCACGTAGTTTTAGCGCTATCTGTTTGCAGGCATTCGATAAAACTGGCACGCAGTTTTAGCGATAGCTGTTTGTAGGCATTCTATAATATTGGCAAGGCTTATGTGAATATTCTGTGGAAGCTATAATCGACTTATACACAAGTTTCGTCTTTGTACACCCGTTATGGATACATTGACTAGGTGGTTTCTATATTAAGAGAACTCATATTGAATATCAATTTAAAACATTTTTATTAAAATATAAAAAATCATAAACATAATTTTTATTCAAATTATAGGTATCCCTCATACAGAGCTAAAATCATTGGTTCACTACAAAATAAATGAGTTTTTAATTATTTATGACATTTTGTAGACTATTGTTACGAAAGTATTCTCTAGAATCGTGGATGTAAACACAGGATACAAGAAAGAGTCAAAATTTCTGGGTAGCTTACGTTTATTCACAAGCACAAAGTAAACAGGAACAGTATACAATCAAACAGCACTTAAATGTGAAACCCATTGTGACGACTCAAATGCATCATATTTTAGTATTTTTAATTTTGATCTTAAAAATTAAACTTAAGGGTGGACTTTAGTCATAATCCTTACAAGATAATTTCCATAATAAACTTTCTTATGTCGTTCCACCTTTGCCATAGGTAAATTCCCTGACGTCACACACATGAAGACTATGAAAGCACGTAAGCATGGAGTTAGAGAGAAACAGATAAAACTCCTATGGATGAAACGCTTGAAAATGCAATCATGCTTTGAGAATTATATCTATGTGTCGATAGTGTTAGTAAAGTAGCTGCTATTGTTAATTGACATAACAGAAATGCGTAGTATTTAGTACATGTATTTTTAATTATTTTTAAATGAAAGGTTCCGTAATGATGAGTATAATTAGCCTGTATTTTTTCATAGTTGTAGGATAGAGTGCAAAATATATGGAGATTAAAAAAATCCGATGTGGGCAGCACATGACTTTCCCTGTAGACTCATATTCACGTTCTCTTTATTTCTTCAATAATTCGTTAAATTGAGTTTCATTGCACACAAAAAAAACATTATTTTATATTACATTGAATTTGCACTTTTACTTCCATTTTCATTTTCATTGGGTAACTGAACCTATTTTCAAAAGTGGCTGACGAACATGCGAAAATATAAAATTTCTCAAATACGGCCAGTCCTAGAGTAATGGAGTTGGCCTTATGTCTTATTCTTTCATCGTCAAAAATTACGTATAAAACAGGCATTTAATTGATACATTTGAGCATACGTAATATTTCATTTTACATTTTGAAGATTTTTCTGGCCATTTCGCAAAAAAAAGGCAGGTTCCCTTTTCCTGAATTGTACCAAAATCTAATCAGGACCAGATTAACCCACAAGTGGCTTATACACCAAATTTTGTGAAATTTGGTAGATTAGTTTTTAGCTAAATAGATACAGATATCTTTTGCGGGCCATTTCGCAAAAAGGGCAGGTTCTTTTTTTCCAAATTGTAATAAAATCTAATCAGTACACCAGAGTACCCACAAGTGATTTATCTATCATATTTTGTAAAATTTGATGTATTAGTTTTGTAGTTATAATGGATACAAACAATTTTTGAGGGCCATTTCGCAAAAAAAGGCGTGTTCTTTTATCCCGAGTCACACCAAAAACTAATCAACTAATTAGCAACCAGGGTCACACATAAGTGACCCTGGTGCTTACCTACCAAATTTATGAAATTTGGTTCATTAGTTTTCTAGTTAGGGGGGATACATACATTGCACAGGCAGACAGATAGACAGACACAGACGTCAAGCTAAAAATAGTTTTTTCGTATTGTAGAGGTGTCAAAATGTGTAGATCCGTCGAAAACTCGAGTTAAGATTTTCGACATGATTCCAGTACTTTCTCTATGCATTACCATGTATTACAGGGAAAGTAATAAATTGAAAGATAAAATACTTTTGAATACGTTGGAGTATTCTTTATTGTTTCAGTTGTACTTTGCATTCCAATAATAATTTATTTTTACAAAATGGACAGTTTAAAAAATTATTTTAAGCCATTCGCCCTAAAAATGAATGCAATAAATGGCTACTTATCTCAGCACCACCTGAATTATTGTCACAAACGACATTGATGTTTTCTTAATATGAAGTTTTAACTCCTTACATTCACCTGCATGCACGTAAGCCTCCTAAATACACTGACTTCCAAAAGTTAAGCAAGAAATGCAAATTTTTATTTTTCGAAACCGTATTTGAATTTAAGTGGCTGAAAATCGCTACGGATGTAGATCGCAGTATGCAAATATCATATGTTACAGCCTTTCGCGATTAACTGTCCGGATATATGCTAATTAGGTAGTCGTTGAAGACGCCAGCATTCTGAAGGGTTTAAGGAGGTGCATTTAAATGCTGATTTTATAACTTTTGTAGGATTATTTTTGATGATATTCGTATTTCTATGGCTGAAAGAAAACGAATGACAGATAGTGAGCGCTGGCGTGTTGTCGCACGCATTGAAGCAGGACAGTCGATCAAAGATGTCACTATTTTCTTTGGCGTTGATCATTTGATAATTTATCGATTATGGAAACAATTCCAAACGAGTTAAACGTGTTGTTCGGAGACCTGTGTCCGGTCATCCAAGGGTTACCACCCCCTCTGGCGATCGGTATATTGCTATTGTAGCCAAGCGAAATCGGCGAGCGACCTCCACAACTGTTACATCCATGGTTGCAGCGGCACTTGGTAAGAGAATATCTGCTAGTACTGTACGAAGTCTCCACGTGAAGGGAATGTATGCTCGTGTACCACGTTCTTGTGTTCCACTAGCCGTCCAAGCCAGAGGAGCAAGGTTAAAGAGGTGTCGTCAACATGTCGATTGGACTGCTTCAGATTGATGCAACGTCCTGTTCACGGATAAGTCTTGATTTGACCTGTAATCAGCTGATAAGCGTATAAGGGTCTAGAGAGAACGAGGCACATGGAATCAGGCCAATAATATCATAGAACATCATGTATTCAGAGATGGCAGCGTCATGGTGTGGGCCGGAATTTCAATGGGATATTGCACAGAACTGTGCATCCTTAAAGGCGGTTCTGTGTCGGCTGCGCGGTATGGGGATGAAGTCCTAGGCCCCGTTACGAGACTCTATTCTGCAGCAGTTGATCGTGATTTCCCCGTTAGAGACGATAATGCCCGTCCCCATCGACCTAACATCGGCGACGAATACCTGGAAAGTGAGGGAAGTGAGAAGAAAGTGAATACCATTTTTCGTATGGAGTGGTCGGCGTAATCCACGATCTTAATCCCATTGAAAACCTTTGGGATGCCCTTGGGCGTGCTGTCTCTGCACGTTTACCTCCTCCAGTCTATCTCAGAGAGTTGAAAACTGCCCTATTGGAGAAATGGCTATTGCTTGTATCTGCGATGGTGAACTACCTCATTGAAAGCATGGAAAATCGTTGTAAAGTTTGTGTGATGGTCTGGGGTGGTCACATACCATATTAATGTAAGTTTTGTGTGGTTTGTTTGCCTTTAAATATCATTTTGTTAATGACCCAAATGTGACGTCACCATATAACTGACGAATTTTTTTTTTTCATCTTCACATAATTCTTGTTTTCTTTAATGCATAAACACATTTGCTACCTTCATGTACAATTCTGAGTTAATCAAAGCTTTACTTTTCTAATTTTGCTAATTTTACCGTCCGAGCTTCATTTTTGGAAGCAAGTGTATACATGCGGGCATAACAGCGGCCATCTTGACTCCCATTTGAAGCGATGGCTGTACCTGTCAAATAGAAGGATACTTTCTCGTCCTTTTCTCGAGATCTCGATAAAATCAAAACATTCTAGACTACATCTTGAATGGTTGATTCAATTTTTTGAAAACAAAATCACCTAGTTTATAGTTACATTGCGTATACAATAGGAGTCATTAACTTAAGCGCACTATTGAAATAGCACTGACAGACGATAACTCACTGAACCGGTTGGAGTCAAAATGGATATTGCGCCAGCCTATGTATTTATGAACCATATAAACCCAGACTTTGATGTGCTTTTATGTTGATTATGTATTGTTATTCTGATTTTATGTAGTTTTGAGTTGTCAAGTTTCTGTTTATTAAAATTGTTAAGATTTGATAGTGTTACGTAATCCTTGTTAAATGTATTCCGATAGATCTATACGATCAGCATGGCATATTAAATAATGCCTTCCAACTTAGAATGACCAAATGCAACTAAATACCTGTAGCTAACTTCTAATATGCACTTACTCACATACTGCTGCTTTCCACCCGATCTACAAAAATTACAAAACCAGTCCACTACAATCAATTTAGAATATTTATTTTTTATTAAAATATGATGAAATATGATTCATAATATAAATCATTAATGTAACTGTAAATTTTAATTATAAGAATCACTCGTATTGAACCAAAGCCATTGGCTAAATACAAAATATTTCAGTTTTTAACTACTCATACCCTTTTCTAACTATATGACTTAATGGTTATTACAGTTTTCTCTATTTATCTCTGCAATCAAGTTAGATTTACCCTAAATAGAGATAAAATCTTCTATTATTAATATATTTTAAAAGTTTAGCACTATTACAGTATTTATAGATCAGCATAGATGAAAATATCAGGCATTTACATGTTTCGCTGAGCAGCTCAAACCCAAATCACTTTCAAACATCCAAATCCAGCCACGCTCAAATTAAAACTAGTATTTCAATCCAATTTTTTTAACTAAAAATCCGTGTCACCTCTATGTTCAAGATACACTTAAAGTGGTGGGATTTACATTCCTCTATACAACTAAAATTTACAAAAATTGTTCTTATGTGTATACATAGTGAGTCAAGCCTGCTTGCCGTTTTATAAGTAAAATATTGCCCATATATCCAGTCCTATACCCTACAGAAACCTATACTCTGATCAGAATTCTGCATTTTTTATTTACTTCTTGATTAAAATTAGAGATCCGGGAGGATAGACACAGTCATCCTCCATCAGCTGAAATAAATAGAAAGACAAATAACACACATGCATATTATGTATACCTTAAAAATTAATCAACATATCTGATGTCTGAGCAATATATTATTTCAAATGTCTAGGCAGTTATGATACCAAATGTCTAGGCAACATATAATGCGTCATATCTAGGTAATATATTATAAAATGTATCTAGACAATATATGATGCCTTATTTTTTCACTTGTTGCCTTATCATTTCAGGCATTATATAGAAAACACCTCGAATTCGAGACAATTTCGCATTACGCACCTTGCCGGTTTCTTTACTTACAAAGTAGACTAAATTAAAACCCTTATCAAAAATACAGATTTAAAAGACATCTCTGTTTGACGAAAAAGTACTTAAAACATCCACTTAGTTTTGATAAGAAAATTACGTGTTCTTAAATGACATATATCTAGTTGTGAACTGTCCTAGGAAAACAACAAATTTAACTGCATCTTTTTTCTTATCAAACAGTGAATTATTTATCGTTATTACACAGAATATGAAAGAAAAAGAACGATAGAAAAGTAATTGTTAATTATGTGAAAGCTAATCTAGAACAAAATAAAAAGAACTCTTTAAAGAACTTGTTACTTTGGACAAAAAGTTTTATAGAAATTTTGGTTTCTCCAGATCTCTTTTGCTGACAAACGGAGGTATCTTTTTCAACGAAGTGGTGTTTTTATATTATTTTAATACTTTTCGCAAAGATAGTTATCAAGATGATTGCGCAACAATAATATAGCAGGTGTAAGACAGGAGTATGTGAGACAATTTTATGTTTATTATTTATTAGATCCGTAATGTTAGACAATGGCATCAGACGAAAGGGAAGGAAGCCAGTTTTACAGCAGCCCTGATTCGAGATGTCAAATAGGTCATAAATGTAGGAGGTTAAAGTGAAGTTACGAGATTGGGTATAAAGGTTGTCCAACAGAGAAAATCGTTGTCGCTTCGCTCTGAGGTCAGCCAGTGGTAACCGAAGAGGCATATCAGACCTCAGGCAAAAAGAGGCGACAACATACAGAAAGTTCGAGAGAAATTGAAGTACAATAATTGCAGAAATTACAGAGAGTGCGATAACTGAAGTCCTAGATGTAACCAAAGGTAACCATAGCACCAGATGTGTACCATTAACTCATGCTTTTACAAACTTTAAAAAGGCAAATGCACAAAATAAGCCATCAATGATTAAAATCGATTCAGTAGTTTAGGCTGTTTGCCCATCAACAATGAGAAAAATGGCCGATAAATCATATTTTTCAATTTCTAAAATTATTAATGAAAAGTATCTCCCAGTTTTAAAAGAAATTATGTACCTCTTGCCATAAAACGTAGATTGAGCTACAATTCCTTAAAATTGCTTCAGTTGTTCAGGCCGTGGATTCATCAACATTCAAGAAAAAAAAACCAAGCCGAAAATAGTAAAACGTGCCATTTAAAAGTTATTTTTTCTCGGATACTACTAGTTAAAATAGCTGGAAATTACTGTTTAAATTCAATTTTACTTACATAAAGCTATAATTGAAATTGCCATGCTTAGAGACATTTTTAACACTATACAACAGAGTTGAAAAGTATTTATGACTTTGTTCATTCTGTCTATCTGTCCATTAGCACGATAACTGCCGTAAAAATGACTTAATCAAAATGAAATTTTAATATGTTGTTCAGACGGTCTGTAGGACCTATGGGAATATAAATGAATAATATCACCAAGCCGAAAATAGTAAATAGTAGATTGTACCGGGGCCGGCGGGATTTCTTCTTCTTATCGGGCCTAGATACAGGTTTCGTGACATCACAACTTACATCCCATCCACAGCGTTTACACTTTGCTCTAGTTCTTAATCAGCGTCGATTATGGAGTCGATATTTTAGAGTAATAGAAGTTGGTTGAAGTAAAAATGTTTTAATTGAATAAATATAACGAAAACAAATTATATATATAAAGAAGGAATATAAATAAGATTGTAAAGTACAAAAATACTGAATATTTCCGTAGTTACGAGGTTTTTTTTTTCTTTTCTTCTAAAAGATCCAATGCCAGGATTCAACATTTTAAATTATATTTTTTCATAAAATTCATTTACTTGAGAAATCTGGCTTTTGTTCTTAAATAACCTAATGCACAGAAACACATTATAACCTCTTATATATATATATATAATAATGCTTTTGGGCAGAGTTAATTAAATTTCTAATTACATAGTTCTCCTAAAACATTTTTGTAATAAGGTCTTTCAAAAGTTTTAACTGTCAGATTTACATAACATATATCCTAATATACATACATACTTAATAATAATATTTAATAATTAATATACTATTAATAATTATTGAATACTATTAATTAATACAATATGAATACTTATTTAATGGTAATATACATGCATGCTTAATAATATATATATATACTTAATAATAATACATACTTAATAATATATATATACTTAATAATATGCATACATAATAATAATATGCATACATACTTAATAATAATATACATACATAATAATACAGACATTAGATTTATATTTTAAGCGTCAATAAGTGATCACGCACATTATGAGCGACTATTTCGGAAGTTACATTTGTAATTGATAGCAGGGTTGTGATATAAACAAATTCATTTTTTGTTATTGTGCACTTTCAGTTTAAATGGAAATCCCTGGTTTGGTAAAATGAAATGTAGAGATTAGCGTGAATGACAGGAAAAGGCAGTAGTCTCAAATAGTAATAATTTTTAAAAAACTAAAAAATCGCTTTCGGGTGATACGCTTTTTTACAACAGAAATAATTTAATAAATTGAATAAATCGGTTAAATATCAAATATAATACTGTATTACAGTGACAAACTATTTTACCAAACTTATTTTAATAGCTTAAATCTTACCTGTTTTTTTTTTCAACGAAAATAATTTTAGACGTTACTTATTGACAGACAATTTTCACCTGTGATGTGAAGTTTTGAAAATTCTACTTTTAACACTTAAAGGTTGCTGAGTGTTGTCATCTGCATTTTAATGAAACAATAATAAGCTAAATAATCCACGAAAAGTTTTCGTAGCCAATATGAATTTCAGTTTTTCCAAAAAAAAATTATGAAATTCAATTTTTTTTTTGTAATTACAAAAATGCATGTAAAAAAAAAAAGAAAAGAAAAAAAACCACCAATGATTTGTGTATTTCACATTTTTATATTTAATACACATGTGCATAAAATAAATAAAACCATTGGTTTCCAGTCTCTTTGGCGGTCAGATGATTGAAAGAATAAAGTGACATTATTCATTAATTGATAGTACTGTAGCAAATTCTCAATTTTAATCTTGCCTTTTGCTACGACAATATGACAAATGCCCATAGACCATTTACAAATTGCAGATCAATGATTTCTTTTTGACTCACTAATAAAAAATCAAAACACGTACACTAAAAGAGCAAGATAACGTAAAAATTTTATTTACATGAAATGTTCTGCACATTTACTTTTTTAATTACTTATACCAAAAAAATTTGAGGGTGTATAATCCATGATTTTTTTTTTTGGGGGGGGGTACCAAAAGTTTTAGGGTGGTGCAACAACAATCCGCAAAAATTTCTAACTCTACACTTTACTTATATAAATCGGACAATTGTTTATATTGACAACAACAAACCTTACTAAGAAAAATTTCATTATGCTAATGCATAAATAAAAAACATGTATTTGCCTTCTACTTATTCTATTAAGGTATGTTTATTTATACTCGTTTTCCAGCAGCGTCTTACGTAGCAAAAATACTCGTTCAATGGACGAATTTGACGTTGGATTTGAAAAAAAATACGCTACCTAAAATCTTGACATCCATGAATCTAGTTCTAAATCTCTTCTAATCATGTTCTAGATTTTAAAAATACACTTAAAAGAAAACCCCTTTCGGTGATATCTGTATCTTCGTCAATATTTACACGATCATACTTTCAAACACATGATGTAAGTTGGAAATTGTGGGATGTACTTTATGACGTCACGAGCTACAGCAGCGCCGCAAGCATAGGCCCGATGAAGAGCAGAACTAATCCCGCCGGCCCCGATTGTACCCGGATTGAAACAATGAAATACATTGAACCCTATGGGACCTAATTTTTCAAACATCTTTAAGCGGATTTAAAATTCACAAATTGCTTCGAAAATTTTAGGTAATATTCAAATTATACCATTAAATATATAAAAGAATTTTTAGCAAAATATATTCATTAGTTTTTTAAATAAAAATGAAAATAATAATTACACCTCTTATATGAAGCGATCACGTGACCCACTTAAAAATGAAATACGGCATCCATCCTGCCTCAAAATCGTGATTTTCTTTTTAATTTATATTGAGTGTTGCATCCGTCCTAAAGCTTCTTTATTTTTGCTTAAATTCTGTGCATTTACATACTGAAACAACGCAATTACAATATATTTGAGTTTAAGTGATCATCCAAATTTGATTATTTCTACAACGAAACCTATTTGTCACTTATGTAAAATGTAAACAGCAAAATATGTAGGATGAGTTGTATAAGAATTGCTGTATTTCTTTAACGCTTAATTATTAAGCTCATGGAGTATGCATAGCTGATATGAATGAAATATTCATTTATTTTACAGAGGGAAGGACGATTTCATTCGATGAAGTTTTAAGCATAGAGTTTAATTACTTGTAGCCCCATGGTCTTAAATTTTTAAATAAAATAAATTATTTTAGTACTGTGATGAATGAAATGAATGGGAAAATGTTATGAATGAAATGCTGCTTTTATAGAGAGAGCCAGGTGTGTTATTTTTTCTATGACGTCATTTGAATGAGTGTGAGTTGTTTTCTACAAGTTTTCAAATATAATAAATTATTGTAGTATTATGATAGTTTTAAAAATCTTACCGAGGAATGTATCGAATTTTAGATATGTTTAAACCAGGCAATTTATATTTAAATGCCATCATTTGAATGAAGTTCATTTTTTTCAATCGAGTTTTCAAATATAATAAATTGATGTAGTATTGTGATAAGTTTTAATATATTACCGATGAATGTTTAAATAAAATTACATTGAAGTTGGAAAGTGTTTCATAATTATTGCTTTAAGCATGATTGATCTTTTTCTTTAAATTCTACAGTGATCATGTTTCAAATGAACAGAATGTTTATTATCATTGAATTATGGATCGTGATTTCTAAATGAAACATAAAGTTCCGATTTTCGCTACCGTTGGATTTTTGCTGTTTCGAAAACTAGTATAGCTTGTTTCTGGTAAACTATACAATTTACTATTGATTAGATATTAATTACAAAATCATCTAATTAAGGAATTATATAATCAATCATTTAAATAATTAGATAATCAACATATTAGGTAAACGTATAATAAATCGATTTAGATAATCAATATATTAGACAATAAAACAACATAATATTCTACACGAACATAATATAATTTAAATGACATAGCAAACCCAATAACCAATGTAAAAACACTTAAATCAATATTATAATTATAGTAAGAATTATTTATTCCTTAAACTCCTCTAAACAATACAATTTACCATAACAAATCATTTATTCAATTCTCGTCTTCCTTAATTAAAAAAAATGTTGTACACAAACAACTCATAAAACTAATGGTAGAATGATCCTCAAGTTGAAAAGAAAACAGAAAAGAACAATGCATATTTTTGCTCTGCGGAATTTATGTATGCGGACTCAGAAAACTCATAAAGTTTATAGTTAGTTTTAATCCATAATCTCATTACAAGGATATTGTTTTCAGTTCACAATCGAAATTAAAAAAACATCAAAATAAACGACAAAAAGTTTTATGAATAACATTTTTGATTGTATAATTCAGTTTGGATTGTCTAAGAAAAAGGTATAAGAATTCGCCTTATATTGTTACAAAAAACATCTACGGCAATAAAACAGCATATAAAAGTATGCAATAGATCATGATCTCATTGCAGAAAATAGCATACATTGATCAGGTTCGCATTTATTAAGCGCTTGTCATCATGAACTAACCAATATAAACAACGGCAGTATAGTAATTAATATTTGATTATCCATTCTTCATTAAAGTGGTAGTGAATTTATACTAATATATGCTATCATTGCCGCAAAACCCACCATTAATTATTTGCACGAGTCTCTTATCATAACCATTAAATCAAAAACACTACTCATTAAAAACCACATGTTTAACTTTTAAAACTGCCTTTATGGTGGCGCCCCTGTGTTCAGTATACAAAATGCATATATGCATCATAAGCGAGACGTTTAAGCAAGACGGGATTTTTATTTCACCACTTATGTATGTAACACAATAACAAGATAGCAGTATTATCGGAACAGAGATAGAAAGATTTGGTTCTGATCGCATCATCAGTGATCAGCAATTTCCATATTTAGAAAGTAATATTTGTGAACCATTATTCTCCCGAATGAAGCATATTAAATTAACAAAAAACGTTCAAGATAACACAAAGGCTACTTAAAAGATTTTTTTAATTGTGTTTCAAATTTTAAACGAAATGATCATACTTACCGAAATCTACCATTCAGTCTGTTAAAATAATCTTCACGCCCTTAAAGCATTGTATGAGTATAGTGAAATCTGTCATTTAGATACCGCTCAGTTAGAAATATAAGTAATAAAAAATTAATCAGCAATGTGTGGACATTACGATCGGAGTGCTCATAGCAAAATAGCATTCAGGACCTTATATTAAAAGCATTGCTCACTTACTGTAACATATCTGACCGCTGTTTTGGTTACCTTAAGTAGCCGGTGTAGATGGGTACCTAATGCACAGACATTAGTAAGAGCAACTGTGTGAGTTCTACAGAAGACGCATCGAAGACGTAAGGGCAGTCTGATAGTCAAAAATATATATAGGTCGTTACCTCAGTCAAAGAGACTCAGCAGTAAGGCTTTTTTCAGCAGTAAAAGTTTTTAAAAGTGGGTTTAATGGCTTCTCTTATAGGTAGTACTATACGTGTATTCTTATTGTAATCATACTTTTCTCCTTTAGCTGGTGTGCGCTTGAATTTGCACCCGGTATCAGTCATAACAGGAAATAGCCCATGGATGGAATTTTCACTGCTGAGCAATGAGTGGAAATACTCGACCCAAATAGCTTATTGTACATCGTTGAGGGAGCCAACATTTTTTCGAATTTCCAAACCATAATATGTTTGAAGTTTTAAAATAAACTATCTTATATATTCTTCTTATCTACTTTTAATCTATTCATAACACATAATGCTTTTCCATCACGGAGTTTCTACCAGTGTATCTTTTAACTTCATTCAAGCAACAGCCAATTCTATTTTGTATATGGCCTATGCCTTTTTCTGAGCCTTTGAATCAGCATCTCCCAAGTATTTTTCATAGCATGTATTATACAATCCTTCAGAACTACTAAACATTTCTTTGACAACAGCAATTATTCCACTTATATCTCCACTTATCTCACTATAATTGGCAATACATATATCAGAATGTACATTTCATTTTAAGACGAATTCAAAATTTAAACATGATATAAATATCTTTTACTTGTTCAGTATCAAAACCTGTGGCACATTTAATCTGTCAAATTAATCTGTCAGAGCAACTAACACTGTTAAAAAGTAAGCTTCAACATTTTAATAAATTTTATTTTATTTAAGAATGTTTGGTGCTTAGTCTCCAAATTAATCTTCTCAAACGACAATTTTCCCATATATGTTAATCCCTTAGTCAAGTTTCAGCATTTTATGTCCACTGCGGAGGGTAAGGGGCTTAGATAGTTCTGAGAAACCATAAACTTATCTCCCAATTTGTTCATCCCGGATGAAATCTTAAAAAAATCGTCTCTAGTGATCGATAATATACCTGTAGAAAGATTAAACTTTCTAAGACACAAGGGGGGATGAGGAATTAGAAACCCTTTTCAAAAAAACATATAATCTCTGCCTCGTGGGTTAATAAAAAACCGTCTACATTACGTTCTGTCTGATGGTTGACGGGGTGCAAAAATTCAACCTTCTAAGTTACCAGGGAGGGCTTTGGAGAGTCCGAAAAGACTTTTACTTGACAACTCGGGGAGGGAGGTAAATCGAAAATTTGACTACATTATGATTTGGTCGGTCGATATTTTAACATTTTTTGTTAATTTTCTTTAGAGAATAAAGACCTTTGCCAAATAACATACATCTTTGGTAATAATATATTATAATATCGACCGACGAACAATACCTTAAGTGTACAAAGATTCAACTTTCTGAGTCACCAGGAAGTTTCTTTAGAATATGAAATACTTTTCAAAACCCCCAATTTTCTTCGCTCCCAAGTGTTAAATAAAAGATTCAGCTAAGTTAGGTTTTATCCGATATTCCATGTTCTAATTTTGCAAATATTCAGACTTCTATGTCAAAAATGGGCCAATGGAAAGTCTTAACAGGCTTTTGAACACCACCGTATACATTTTCGCCGTCCCTGGAGGATAAATAATAATCTGCTCCATTAGGTTTTGTCCCGTGACTGACACTATATGTACAAAGACTCAGTCTAACACGTTACCTGGAGCTTCTAAAAGTCTGAAAAGACAAAAACACGTTAGACATTTATTTAGATTTTTTTGCAATAAAATGAAAATTGAAATCAATGCAAGATATTTGAACAAAATTCCGTTTAAACTCCCTGGTGGTTTCTTCAAGAGATATTGTGTACTGAGACTTTCAGAGCCGTACACACATTGCTGCAAAAGAGTTTATTTATATTCAGAAATGCTAAACTAATTTTCTTGCCTGAATTTTAGGACTGGATGCAATAACCATGTACGTTTATTTTCGGTGATCTTTACTTTTTAATGTTAACTCATAGAGAGCAAAAATCGAGATTTAATTTTGTGTAAGAACGATGTACATCCGCCTCTTCTATATTGAGAGAAATGCGGAAAACAAAGTTTTAAACCTGGTGGAAAACCAATAACAATGTTGACAAAGATTTTATACAACATACAACTCGCGATTAAAAAGAAAAACACAAATATGTGAGGAAACTTGATAAATCTTATGTGGACATTTGGTTCTATAATCATATTAAGCCAGGAGACCGAAAATATGACTGTCAGACATCAGAAGTGATAACGAGTACAAATTAGACAGATGACAACGAGTAACATGACGAGTAACATGACGAGTAAGATTATTTTTTAATAAAGCCACATTTAAACTGTTATCAAATCAGTTAGGAACCAGAAGAGTAATTCAATGACTAATTTTATTCAAACTTCTGTACTTTTACACTTCAATAAAGCACTTACACTTCATTTCATTAAGCTTCATTTCATTAAGCATCATTAAGCTTTTACACTTCATTTTGCTCGAATATATAATTTTTTAATCACTTTGGCTCAATGACCAGGTAACTTCATCCCAGTTGTTTGCTCTTCCTAAAACAATTTTTTTAAACTTGCAGATAGTTCTAAAAATATTTTTAATTGTAACTACGTATGACTCAAAAATATTCTATTCATAATTTTTTGTCCCCGAAAACTTTGGATTTACATGTTTTTGCTCCCACACTTTCAGTTTTGACTGCATCACAATAATTTCCCTTTCCTTATATTTTCTTTTGTAACAAATTTAAAATTTAAAATTGAAGTAACTCTCATTTAAACTTTGTAAAATTGGACATTATAAACACATTTTAAATATATTCTATTACAGATAACTATTATATATCACTTCATCTTCAGCATATTGGTAATATTTAATTGCACAATCTTAATTTTAAAATATTTATAGTGTATTTATTCTGCTTTTGTTAAAATACTTAACTAGTAAAACAATAAAGAGCTTATCAATCAGATATGCAAGTTTTCGAAAAAGCTCGATTATCTTCAAAATGTTAAGCGTTAAACAAAAAGGTACCATTTGTTTCTATTTTCATTGTATTTTACTAAAATAAGTTCTAAAATAAGATTAAGGATTATTTTAAAAGATTTTAAATAATACAATTTAATCCCATTATCTCCTTTGAAAGTATTTTTATGAGTTATTAAAAAACAACTAAGCTCTGAAATTAAAGGAATAAAATTTACCGATGCATAAAGTAGTTTGTGATATAAATTTTTAAGATTATCGCTTCACTTAAGCGTCTTATTACGAAATAAATATAGAATATAATTTTATACATTGTGATGGTTCTAAAGAAGCAAAAGTATATGCAGAAGAAAGTTTCTAGATTGAAACTCTAATAGCCAAAAAAATTTCATCAATATACATTTTATTAAAAAATTCACATTGTTTTATTGTTCCATCTTCCATCCGATGTGTCTTTTGACTTTGAATATGATGTATGGCAAAATATTTTTATATGGCAAATATGTTTATGTAAAATAGTATAAAGTAAATAAGGTAAATAATCTTAAAATAAATTTTTTAGCATATTGTAAAATTCGTAAAATTGATGAAAATTATCTTAAATCTTTCTTTCAGTAAATATGTTGTGTATTCTTGTAGTGAGTGTAAAAAGTTTAAATGAGAACAAAATTTTCCCAAATCAATCGCTTTTTTATCATTATTTATTTCATTATAAATTATTATATCATAAAATATAATTTATTATTGTAAAAAATTCCATAGAAAATATTATAAAACATTTTTCAATAAAAAAAAACTACTGCACGTGGGAAATTTTCTATATAAGACGGACAACAACATCTTTGTAAATGTGTGTGTGCAAAGCTATTATATATTAAATATATTTAAGATAGTTAGAAATGAAAGTGTAATAACCGAAAATGCACGATTTTAAGTCGTATGGCTACGCATTGAAATAGAGCATTTTGTGATTCAAAACAGATGTCAATCCATTAATAACTTTGAGTTCGGGGCAATAAAACCATATTGCCTCGAACAATTAAACAGATATTCGATCTCCCAAGTTTGACAGTATACCTAATAGAAATGTATATTTGCACTTGTTGCTGAGCTTTGTATGCTGAGTATGCTATGTATGCTGAGCTTTGTAGTCACCATATGGGTCTGTCCGACATGGTCGTCGCAGGCAGATACTCCCGGAGACTTAAAAGTCAATTCAGACACCTTAAGCAACAATACTGAGGCAAAAGTATCTACAGGGACTAAAAAGAAGCTAGAAAGTTCCATTGGTAAAACTCTTCACAAGCGGCGACTATCCAAAAAATCTGATGTGGGCAGCACATGACTTTCCTTGTGTAATGCAATGAATTTACTAATTTACAGCCAAAAAAAGGGTTATTCTTATAGTAGATACTTATATTCTTTCCAAGATATTGAATTTTCGCTAATTAGTCCTCATTTTCATCAATTTGGCCTCATTTTTATCCATTTAGCGAGATTTTCGTTAATTTGGCAACATTTTAAAAAGTCGCCAAGATGGCGACATTCCGCCAAATTCGTCGCCAAAATCTCGCCAAGCGTTATCGACGGAGAAATAAGTTATTCTTATACCAGATAAATGACTATTGGCGTTCAAACACAAATGTATTACTCAAGTATCTTTTCTTATGAATGGAACGAGCTAGATCCACGAGAATGATATCACAAAATTTATCGCATATTACATATAAAACGTGAACATGTTTCTCAACAGTTAATATATTTTTTTTTAATTTATGGGATTTTTTGATAAATTTATTTGAAAAATGTACAATATCTCGAGAACAGTTCATGCTAGCGTTCTGAAGTTTATGTCAATCATTTTCTAAGGAAAAATTACATAAGAAATGTCTATTTGCGCAACTTTATTAAAGGTTATTATGTTTTGATGATTTTTTCAAAATTTCACTCGAAATTTAGGGGGGGTTTTGAACATTCTATTGCGTTTAAAAACAATAGGCTTCCAGTACTCACGGATTGTTATTTTTGTACCAAATTTAATTCTAATCGCTCCATTCGTTCGGTAGATATCGTTTCCACAGACTCACTGACACACACACACACACACACACATATACTTCCACACACACATACACAGGCATTACCTCAAAAATGTTTGATTCGTGATCAGGGATGCTTGAAACGTGCTCTCCCGTCAAAAACTCGAATTCGAATTTTCGACCCCGCCACTATACTTTCCATATACATTATGTATATAAGGAAAGTAAAAAGGCCATAAAAAAGATATTACATTGAAAGTCCGTCGAACAACGTCATAGCAAAGGATTATGTGAAGAGACAGGGGACTCACGGATCGCTAAAGTCAGCTTGTCCCAAAACAAAGATAACAAAGTATGGCATGTTGACGCTACGAATTGTACAGCATGTGTACTTATATTTGGTAAGAATATATTTCATAAAAATATTTTAAATGACAACGCAAATATTTCAGTTGTGGGCATTTCCTCAGTTAATTTTATGATCTAGAGTCCCACGCCTAAATTTCACTAGTATTACTGTTACAGAGAGAAACTTTCGCATATAAATATAAACTATATTATTGTTTCATGAGAAATATCTTAAATTCACATCATTTCTTCGAAAAACAGTGTTTTGATAACTTACATTTTCTTCTTCTAAACTCGCAAAAACACCTAAAGGAAAATATCGTAAAAAATGCAAAATTATCTTTGACATTTTTGAGGTGTTCGAGACTATGTTCTTTTTAAATAATATTTCATTTTATCCGATATGTTTTTCTAACATTAATAATCTAAATTTTGAAAAATAAAATGTGAAGTGTTTGGAGAAATTAGAATCATAATTATACGTTGATCAAAAGAGAAGAGATAGTTTCAATTTTAAAAAGGGAATTATTTTTATTCGTTATAAATTACATTTTGTAAGTAAGAAGGGAATTTAAAACTGGAGTAGCTACAATTGATTGACAGAATGTATGGAAAATAAAAAAATCTGATGTGGGCAGCACATGACTTTCCCTGCAGACTCAAATTCATATTTTCTTTACTTCTTTAATAATTCATTAGATTGAGTTTAATTGTACCAAATAATACTAAATTTGCATTTTTAATTCATTTTTTTTATTTGGTAATTGAACATTTTTCCGATAGCGGCGTAACAAAAATGCAAGAAATCTCAAATATCTTGAGAGCGGTTAGTCCTAAAGTAATAATGGAGAGTGTTATGTTCTTTTCCTAGTCAAAAATTGCGTATAAAACAAGAATTTAATTGATACATTTGAGCAAACGTAGTCTTTATTTTTTTTTACATTTTTGCAATTTTGGCGGGCCATTTCGTAAAAAAAGGCAGGTTGTTCTTTTTCGAATCGTACCAAAATCTAATCAGCACCAAACCATCCTACAAAGTAACTTATCTACCAAATTTTGTGAAATTTGGTCAATTAGTATTTTAGCTAGAGTGGATAAATGAAATTTTTACTAGCCATTTCGCAAAAAAGGCGGGTTTTGTTTTTACAAGTCCTACCAAAAGCCAATCAGCACCAGGGTCTCACCCAAGTGACTTACATGCCAAATTTTATGAAATTCGGTTCATTTGTTTTTGAGTTAGAGTGGATACATACATTGCACAGACAGACACACAGACGTCATGTAAAAATAGTTTTTTCGTATTCTAGAGGTCTCGAAACGTGTAGATCCGTCGAAAACTCGAGTTGTGATTTTCGGTATGATTCCAATACTTTCCCTATACACTACCATGTATTGCAGGGAAAGTAAAAATTATCAAAATGTTCTCGAATTTTTAAAAAAATGTTATATTAAATATTACCTCAATTTTCACAATAAAAATATTCTATTTAATATTTCCTAACCAAACTCTCATTACATATTCGAACGATAAAATTTGAATTTCATTTCTTGAAGTCGAATATCCATGCTTATAAATATAGTGGATTCCAATTGATCTCTATATTTGTATTCGAAATCAATATTCTTAAACCGCAAGCTATGGTAGATTTTACAGATCTGATTATAGCAAGCACCCGATTTCACGTCAAAATGAAAAATATTACCATACAACTGTAAAAGAACTCTTTTGAGACTTTCCTCCCAATCTCGTAAAAAGAATAATCCAGTATACCAGGCTCATATCTTTAAAGGAAATGGAAGATCCTCAAACCATAATCTAGTGGTTATGTCCGGCATTAGAAGAACCAAGTTAGAACCTTACTACCGCTCAAAACTGCGTGTTTATGCTAAGTATAGTCACGATACATTTATAAGTCTGAAAGTCCCTCCGAGGTTTAATAGGTCAAGGAAATGAGGGTACTGTCTCTATAGCTTCCACCGCCATTGAACTCAGTTCTAAATTATGTGGCCCAAGGTCGCAATATGATTTTCCCTTTTCCTTCTGCGGTGCCACGAAGCAACGTATTATGATGGCAACTTATAGACGGATTACATACGTAGATTAAATAAAATATGCGTAGTGGGCGACTATTAACAAAAGCTGCGAAATATCCGAAACTCTAGATGATCGCGTAGCAGGTTAACGGTGCTTATTTAAACCACACCATAACAGCTGTGTGAATGCACCTGCTACGTGACTGGATGGTATGCAACCCCTCTTTCTAGTGGAAAAGACGGGTTACAAACTGGTGCTGAGCCCAAGCAGTAAGCGACTATATTATGGAAAGCTGGTGAATAAAAATTATGACCACACAACGGCTATGACACATCTGTATAAACTTCCTTACAGTGGGTGATTTCTTTTTAATTTTCTTAAAAAAATTTTTTGTTGGAAATGGGATCGCAGGCACTCACAGCTTGCAGTTAATCAACGAAGATGGCCAATACATATTATCGAAATGTACATTAAATTCATCAAAATCAATGGAATTTAATCGGCTAAACATAAACCGCAACTAGTCGATAATACATTAACTAATAACATATTTCGTTCTATATCAATAGGAAAAGTTAATTAATAGAAAGAACCAAACTAAGATGGTTGGATTTTCTGGAGAAGGGCTTTGAATACATGGGTGTAAAAATTAGGTGATTTCATTTATAACTGAGACATGTATTTATAAGTAAGCCATATTTGGGCTTTCAAACAAATACAGTGATGATAAATGAGATAACCGGTATTTAAATAAGAAAGTATTTTACAGAAGGTTCAGATCTTTTGACTTGCGTAAACGGTAGTAAAGGAAAGTTACAAATACAGTGAGGAAAGGTCAGATCACGCAATGAGGTAAACAATGATCCCTTCAATGGGAAACTTTCTGTAGAAATCTGCATCTTTCTACTTTATATACTGCATCATATATACGTATATATCCTTTCCAGATTTTTAAATATACTTTTAACATTTAGGTTACTCATTTTTTTAAATGTAAGAATTTATGTTATCTAAAATTTCAGTATAAAATTTATCATCTACATATTTATTAAACTATTATTTTATATGCATATTAACAGTTAGTTCAAATGTCTACTTTTAACACCTACGTTTGATTGTTAAATTAAGTTATTAACTCTCAAGCTACAAACTTTTCTAAAATGACTTCCAAGCTCATCTTTCCTTTCAAAGTTTCCTCGCCCATGTTTGTTCGAACATACTAATTTTGCACTTAAATCTGACTCCCCTTCCCCAAGTACCACATAACAATTTCAGATACTTAACTATGTTAGCATCAACGTTCTATTTGAGAATATTAATATTAACTTAGTCTGTATTAAGTCAACCTAAACTTGAATTATGTAAGTGTCAACTGAGTTAATTATATATTCACTTAAAAGATTCTTGTGGTCTGAGTGACGAGATAAATATTTACTTAATTAAATTGTTCAATCCCTAAAACTCAAAGATTGAAACTGTTGAAGCCGTTCTTAGAATTTGTTGGACGTTAAGGAAGGAGCTATCACATCTGAAGTTGTTTAATTTAATAGCTTAATAGTTTAGTCTACTAAAGAATAAAATGTCTTTGTAAATTAAAGAGTTTACGGGTTTATCACTGTACATATTCTGAAATTGGCTAAACTGCAGTTGACGATGTCTTTCTATCTACAACAACATCTTGCAGATTTAAAAACAAATATTTTTCTCATCTGATTTCTTTTAGGATTTTTATATTTTTAGAAAAAAACTTTCGGAAACGCCATTAAATATTCAAATTATAAACAAGATTAACATTTTACCCTCATAACAAATATAAAACTAATGTATTAAAAATAAAATTAGAATAAACACGCATACACACACACACACATATATATATATATGTATATATATATATATATATATATTTATGTAATAAAATAAAATAATAACTGATAACATGAAATCAATGATGAAACACTATAAACAATGAGTTATCCTAAAACAATTAAGACGTGACTAACATGCCTAATAGCGCTAATCATAAGTTAGATGTTAATCCAGAATAGATTCCTCATACAAGTCTGAGCATCTATTCTAAATTATATATATATATATATATATATATATATATATATATATATATATATATATATATATATATATATATACTTCATTAGAAATATCTATCTAGATAGATAGATATTCTATCTAGAGGTTAGAGATGGCTAGTTTAATCCCAGCCGTGAGCTGGGAGTTTCTGAAATTGTTTAGTGTTTGACTTACCAAGGTTAGTGTGTCCTGACACGTTAAGTCGGGATTCGGTTCGAATTGAGTTTCATAATGTATTGCTAGTGCCTCGGCTTTTCCCTCGTCTGAGTGCGCGATTTTATTGTCGTCTTTTAATGGCGAGTGTTTTATTTGCGATTTCCAAAGTTTTTTGACGAAGTCCCAAAGCGATATATCTTCTAGGTTAAGGGATTCGATTAACTCTTTATACTGCTGTTGCTTTTCTGCAGCGATTTTTAACCTGACTTTCCCTGTTAAGGGTTGGGTTTCTACTAGCCTGCCATGTCTTTTTGATTCTGTTCCTCTGTCTTACTAATTTTCTGACATCATAAGAGAGTGTGACTATTTTTGGTTACTCACGATGTGTTGTTGAAGAGGTGAGTGATCTCTTGATATATGTTGTGAGTATGTGCGAGTCAATATCATCCGTGCTCATTATGTCGGGTACTGCTTAAATGCGGCTCGAATAGTGTTCTCTTGAATAGGTTCCAGTTCACCCTCGCTTGTCCTAGGGAGGCTGGAAGGGCTGTGTTCAGATCAAATGTCACCAGTACCGGTAGATGATCCGAGACGAATTCATCTAGGGTATTAATAGTGTGAGCGTAGTCTGTTTCACGTTAGAACAACATCTATAGATGTGCCATTGTCGTCTTGGAAAGATGTTGGACTTAGTGGCGTGATAATGCTAGTCTTTGTAGTGTTCAGCAGTCTGTATATTTGTGTACCGCGATGGTTGGCTTTTCTACAGCCACGGTGTCGATGGTGAGCGTTAACGTCTCCAGCTAGTATGGTGTTTGGGTGTCTCAAGAAAAACAGTTCAAGTTCCGCTGCTACATTTATTCTAGCCATATTTGTGACATATGTTGAAGTTAGGATAAAAGGGTTTGCATTATTTATTTTTATTTTTATACTAGTATTTTCTATGCTCTGAAGATTTAATTTATTTATTTCCTCGTGGGGAATATTTCTTTTGAATAAATCGCTGTTCCTCCTTGGGGCCACCTAGCAGTTGTATTTGAGTTTTTGAAGGTATGATAGCGTTTATAGTTTGCTATATTTAGATATTTATTTTCTCTAATTTAATTTCCTAAATTAACAAGGTGTCTACGTCGTTTTCATTTACATAGTTTCTAAGTTCGTTTATTCTTGGAGATATGCCGTTCGCATTCCAAAATATTACTTTAAGAGATACTTTTTGGGACTTATTTATAGCGGGCTGGTTTCTCGCTGTTTTTACTAAATGCGGCGATTATTTTTATAACCTCAAAACACATTGTCATGGGATCACTGTCCTTTCCAGAATCTTCTATGATCTGCATGAACAGTTGTTTTAGGTAGTCTGGGTCGAACCTGCTAATAAATCCCCTGATGAGGTTAAGTATTGCACCCATCTTCTAATCTTCAGATTTATCAGTGGTTTCATTTATATTTACTTCCATAACCTCAGCCTCAACCGAGGTTTGAGCTTCATTTGATTTTTGAGTCTCAATTTTGTCTGTGTTTTTTCCTGCAGATGTTTCTATCACCTGGTTTTGCGCGGGTTCTTCCTCTCTCGCGTGTTTGGTTTTTCTACTTTTTAGTTTCTGCTACTTTTTTGGTTTCTTCGACTTGTTTTGGTTTCTTGACCGGTTTAGGTTGTTTTGCCATATCGGCTTTAGCTACCTCAGCGTAGCACATTGCAATACAATGTCTAGCTTCATTTATTTCTTCTGTCAGTTGCCTTACAGTTTTTGGGACCTGTTCTTGCACCGATCTAGAAGGTGCTTCCGTTTGATCTGTTTTTCTCTGCGGCACAGTGTGCGAGGAATCCTAAAGGGGTGCCTGGATTTTTTGGGCAAAAGCATTTTACCTCCAGAGGGGTATCACATTTTGGGAGAGGGAGTGGTATGTACCGGTACCGTCCCACGGTTTCAGGGATCCTTCGGGCAGAGCCATAAGTTCGCTGGATGTTCTCCGTTACAGTTAGCGCGTGTCGCCTTTTCAGTCTTTGGTCTCTGGCAATCTCGTGTCAGCTGACCCTGAAAACACTTGAGACACTTAGGTGGCATCGAGCAATTCTCATAAGAATGGTTGAATTGCTGGCATCGGTAGTATATCTTAAAACCACGGACTCTGAAGGCCTGCGCCTTCACAGTCATGAAAGCAACCTTTGTGAGTCTGTAAACTTTCTGCCAATTCTTTGTGGGCCTGAGGCTGAGTAGGAAGATCCGCAGCGGCATTCTTATTTTTGTGTTTTTCTATTGAGAAACCCTGACTAGGTTGAGGCCCGCTTCATTTGTAGTGTCGTTTGTAATTTCTCAATGTCAAAGCTTGTTAGTAGCCCCTTCAAAACTACTTTTTTTGGCCTTTCTCTTTTTAAATTAAGACTATGGAAGGGGATTTTCTCCCTAGTTAAGAAACTCTGAAGAGCCCTATAGGCGTCAGAATCCTTGGGAATTAATTTCAACATATTTCCTGACAGTTTACCAGATATTTTGTTGCTAATCAATTCAATTAATTTTTTGAGGAGCGCCTGGTAATTATCCGTAAATTTAATGAAAAAGCATTCCGCTTTAGGTTCTTTTTTTCTACAGTTTTATCCCCTACAACCCCGTTACTATTAATCTTACCATTATTTAAGCCGTTCTCGATTTTTATTTGATAATTTTATATTCAATATTTTGATTTATAAGTCCTACCTTAGGGTTTTTGTTGACATCATTTACTTCAATTGTTTTAACATTTTCATCAATATCAATATCATTAACACTATCATAATCTACTTCCTGAACTACCATAGTTTCATGGTCACTAGAATTTAAAGCATCAAATTGGTTTCTAGTTGGAATTCCCTTGGTGGGAGATTCTTCTATCCTAGGCCTTTTTTTTAGATTTAGTTGGGATTTTTTGTTCCTCTTCATCATTTACATAATTTAGCACAATTTTCTCTATAAGTTTATCATACAGTATTTCTAAATTTCCACATTTACATTTAGATAACTCAAATAATTCACTAGATTTAAATTTTTCCATGTCCTGGGTAAACAAAACAGTATTTAACAAAGTAAGTATACCTTGCAGCCTGGAGACTTGGCTCATATCCTGGACGAGTAGTCCGGTTTCTAGTAGCTGCATAATGTGCCTCATTAGCACATAGGCTATGTGTACACAGAAGTTGATTTCTTCCTTGACTTCCTCCTTCCACGTGTCTATCAACCCGTCCTTGGGTGCCATTCCATGGAAATCGATCATAGCATCCTTGAGGGGCTGCAATTCCTTCCCATCCAGCTCACTTGCAGCCTCCAGCATCATATCCAATGCGCACTGTTGCAAATCCATGTTGTCGTCCGAAAAGCGCTACAACTTGGGAAAAACACACGTGGTTTGCCAAAATCCAAATAATCGAAAGGAGAGAGAGCAAATTGCCGTCTCCAAGCACCAGAGTACGAAACCAAACACAGCAGCAATCACTAGTAGCACTAACTGATCCAAAATAGCAAAATGAGATAAGCATGCCAACCTTCAATAGCAGAGCTAAAAAGGTGCATCCATTCAGTCAGAGGAGGGATCCAAGAGAATGAAAGAAACAGGCAGATATATATACCCAAGTCGACGGTTCAGAGTTCACTTAAGCCAGCCAATCATGAATCAAAATGAAGGACAGCCTAGGGTATCCGTAGCATATAACTAACATATGAGATAGATTGGAGTGCCCCAAAACACAACATAAATGACCCAATAAGACGAAACAAATCCGAAAAAAATGAAACGAGTGCCATCAAGACAATAAAAAGTCAAATGGACTCACTAGAGTTCCTAAAGCTAAGAAAGAGACAAAAATATAATAAATATAACGAAAATAGGACCAAATCTCAGGAAAGTTATCCAGACCGTGAAAAAAATGGAGTACAATACAAGTCATTAAGCAAACTACGTAGAATTTTTCTGAATATTAAAATCTTCAGAAAATCCAAGACCATACATGAACATGCATTTTTCTATAATCCTAGCGGGGGAAAATTTAAAAAAGTCGTCAAAATTAAAACAAGGTTTAGTAATTGTCAAATAATATACATTTATTAAATGTATGTTATTTAATAATTTCCATGTTCCTTAATACAAAATTTAAGAGCACATTTATATGCACTAGCGTAAAAAAGTGCACACTGGCAAGAATTATTGTAAATGTCCCCAAAATTAGAAAATTACATGGAATATTTGAGATTGGAAAACGTAAGATTATATATAAAATATGTCTTTAACGTCTAAGTGCTTTTTCTTATTTAAATTATCTTATTACCTAATTCTTCCATTATTCCATTCCCTTTTGCCTGGAAATGTTACGTCAGAAATACAAACATACAAGTGTATGTTCGAGCTTCAAATTAAAATTATGAACCCACAAACGCACACAAAATTGATTTAAAATATATAAATATTGAAGGTGTGAGATTAAGAGACATTTATGCACTTTTCAGATTTATACGATATGTACAACGAAACAAATCACAAACTCGTAGGTGCCTTTTTTATAACAGTCTTGACCGGGAGATCATGACCTCAAAAAATTCAGGTCACAAAAATTGCAGCTGTTGTAGGGGCAAAAATCTCCTTGAACCCAAAGCTTAAACCAAACAGCATTGGATTATAAAGTAGCCAATGATGTAATGTTGCTATATCGCGCTGCGGAGCAACCAATAGAGATACGGGGGCGTAACCGGACCTCAGGCGAAAAGATATAGCAAAAAGGAGAGAATTATTATATATGCAGCAATAACTGTCCAGTACGGATACATTCAACAATTAGAGTTCAAGAAGTGAAGTGTGCGTTTCGTAGCAAGATGGACGCTTTTGGGATGTCCTAGAAGGTGCAGTGTTTTTCAAGGAATTCAATCTATGATTGTCCGAGAGTTTTGCGACTAGAATAGCTGTTTAGAATGTTCAAGAGTGTGCTTTATAGAATTGAGACAATGACCCTCTAAGGGTGTTAAGTACAATTGGAGGCAATGACCGTCCAAGAGTGTGCTTTCAAAGTCAATTGGAGCCTACGCATGTCCAAGACAACGAACAGAGATCTTTGCAAGTCTGCATTATATATAAGGTCAAATATATGATTTTGGAAAAATATTATAAATCCTTGTCTCACACGTGCAGTCTCTCCTCCTTAAGAGTATACTGAAAATTAATGTAAATTTAATCGTAATCATAATATGTGTATTAAATAATCTTATTTTAAAAGTTAAAATTGCGGATCAATGTGTGGTAAATTAATTAATAATTCAATTTTAGGAACTCGTACAAAGAATTACTGGTGGGTTATTGTGGCTAGGATGCAAATGTACGAATATACGATCCATGATCAAGAATAATTAAGAATGATAGTTCAATCCAAATTCAAATTATATTATAAAAGAAGTAATGTGGTGGGTTGTTGCGGTAATTTCTTAATTTTGAGCTCAATGTTTCTCTCTTTATTTTCCCTGCAATACATGGTAATGTATAGGGAAATTATTGGAATCATGCCGAAAATCGCAACACGAGTTTTCGACGGATCTACACGTTTTAACATCTCCAGAATACGATAAAACCATTTTTAGCCTGACTTCTGTGTGTCTGTTTGTGTGTCTATCTATCTGTGCAGATTTTGTATCCACTCTAACTAAAGAACTAATTGACCGAATTTCCAAAACTTTGGTAGGTAAGTCACTTGTGGGTGACTCTGGTGCTGATTGGTTTTGGGTACAATTCGTGATAAAAGAATCCGCCTTTTTTTGCTAAATGACCTGCAAAAATTGTCTTTATCCACTTTAACTGAAAACTAATGGACGGAATCTCACAAAAATCGGTTGATAAGTCGATTGTGGGTAACCCTGGTGCTTGTTAGATTTTGGTGCGATTCGAAAAAAATAACCTGCATTTTTTTTTTGCGAAATGGCCAGCAAAAATCGCCAAAATCTAATCTGAAAAACTGCGTAATCTCAAATATATCCATTAAATACTTGTTTTATACGTAATTTTTAACGATGTAAACAATAAGATCAACCCCATTACACTAGCACTAGCCGTTCTCGAGATATTTTAGTTTTTTCGTATTTTCTCTACTCCACCTTTAAAAATAAGCTCAGTTATCAAATGAGAACGAAAACTGAATTAAATTTGAATTAAATGTAATTAAAATAAAGGGAGCGTGAATATAAGCTTGCAGGAAAAGTCATGTGCTGCCCACATCAGATTTTTTAATGTGCAGCTCACAAAGTATAAAACCTTTATTGCTATCCTCAGTTTCTAACTTTCATGTATAATATGTAAGTTTTTTATGTATAATCTATGAGTGTAAAATTGTTTACTGTTTATTTAGTATATAAACTGTTACTGTTTATTTAGTATATAAACTGTTACTGTTTATTTAGTATATAAACTATTACTGTTTATTTAGTATATATATATATAAACTCCTTTAGAACAATTTTGCATGCTTAAATTTGAGAAATATATATATCGAATACCTAACGAAATAAAATCAAAAAACCAAATGTAAAAAAATAGTTACTAGGAAATATTAACAAAAAATCTTATTAGCATTTCTAACAATTCAAGAAATTCTTTTTAAATTATTAAAATTAAATTATATATTGAGTTCCTGAGAAATTTATGCATATCAACGTTTACATTTCAAAGTAATTGCGTATTGTTTAATGAAATTGTGCAAACCTGCTCAAAATGCAGAACATAACTAAAATCAATATTTGCATATTTTGCTGGAGAAACAATTTGAAGAATTTAATTTTCTCAAACATGTCGACACCTTTTTCTCGTTTTCCTTTCCACTTACGTTGCAAAAACGCGATTAAAAGTAAAATTGGTTATTTTAGTATTTATATTGGATATTTGCAGTTCATGTTGATTTTTGAGTTTTCAAAAAAAATTTAACGAAAATTAAATTATTAAAGTTTTAATGGACAAATCATGTTCACTGGTTTATAAACAGAAATTTTAATTAATCAGGTGATTAATATTTTTGTTGAAATTCAGCGAAAATCCCCAAAATAGTTTAAGGGTGTTAAGCGTTAACATTGACAATCCTATTTCATGCTTTTGTGTATTTTTATAGTTGTGTTTGTTGATTATGTTGTTTTATTTGGCGTTGTTCAGGATGTGATTTATAGTCTTGTTAACCCACATATATTATTGTGATATGCTGTATTTTAACGAGTATATTTATCAATTCATTTTAGTAACAGTTTAGATTATGTTTTAAATTTGTAGTTTTGTGTTCATAACAGTAAAATAAAACTGTGAAAACTTAATGATTTATGTATTAGTTCTTTTACGTTATTCTTATAAATACACAAAGATAATAAGATAATTAAATTTGTATGAATATTGTATTTGTATATTTGTATGAATTCTTCATTTAAATGTTAAATTAGTATTGTTGAATACACGAAGAAATATCTTTGAGATTTCTGTATTACAAAGTAGAAGAATTTTGATAAAATTTCTCTTGGAAAATCCAAATTGTTTCAATTAAGAGTCTAATACTAGAAATTAATACACGCAAAGATAAACATTCTGTGCAGTGTGTTCTTTCTGCGAGCTGCACGATCCTCATATGACCCAAATGTAATTCTTCTCTTCAAAGCCACGAGATGTGAGTTGAAATTTTTATTGCTGTTGCGGATTTTTAAGTGCCCATATTTGAGCTGAAAATATTATCTTAAGAGGCTACTGCAATAGTACTACGAATAACAATTTATAACTTGTCACTTTTCTGAATTATATGAATAATTATTATTTTTAGTAACGTATTGGTTCATCGTCAATAAACTGTAATATTTTCATGATCCCATATTTCAAAATAATTTTTAAATAATCTTGAAAATTGCAAATTATTAACTCTAGTTTGTGGCAGTTTTATCTGCATATCAAATTTCATGGCAATACGTGTATCTGTTTTTGGGATATTCTTTCTACATAGCAAAGACATATATAAACGAAAGTATATGATTAAAAAAGTAATTAAAATGTTTTCAAAAGGTTTAGACAAATGATCTCATCAAAAAACTGGATCTTTTAGAGAACTTGCAACGTGTATTTCGATGCAATCTGGCTGTAATTCAATCAGACGTATATATTTATTTTATATTTTTTTCTGGTAGATAAAGTAATGTGATATTTGCGGACAGTTTCTGAGAAAAAGCATTATCCTAGCTGTATACCCTTGAACAGATTATTTGAAACATCAAAATGATAAGTAACTAATTAATTTGAATTTTGAATAACCATGCAATTTATGGCATTAACACATGATATGACCACATCTATCTCGCAATACCATTTTTTTTTTCACGCCCATCTCGAACGAAGGTTATGAAATTCTAATGCTATTCCAATGATGTATCAGCCAACCGTAAAATGAGCATGGAGGCGCTATTGATAACGTGCCAACCACTACTGTTTTACTAGGTGGTTAAAAGCCTTAGATCAAGAGTCAGTAAACTACGGCTCGTGGGCTAAATCCGGCCCGATGCCTCTTTTTGTAAGACCCACGAACTAAGAATGGATTTTATATTTTCTTTATTTTTGTATTTGAAAGTCATTTCGATGATAACTGACGCTATTTGAGTCACAGATCAGGCCAATTCTCTTTGCATATTTTTCATGCCGTCAAATGTTAAAAGAAGTAAAATCTACATTTTCACGCAAATTTGCAGCTTATGTAATTTTTGAGCTCAAATTACTGTTCCAATAGCGTTTTTCAGATCTTGATACAAGTACAAAAGACATTTCCATATTTCAAAATCCATTTGACTGTACAAGTATTTAATCTGCTTTCCGATAACATGCTGATTGAATCCGATAACATGCTGATGAAATGCAAATTTCAAAAGAGGAATCTAACAAAATTCTATAAATCTTCCAAGCGATGAATATGATCCATTACAACAAAAGGCTCGGAGATTTATATCTTTATTTTACACCACCTACCTATGTAAAAAAAATATTTTCAAAGAGAAAATTGGTATCAGCCTTAACAGATCAGCAATTGCAATAAATTTTGATTTTAGGCAGTAGAACTTCGAACCCCAATTTAGTGAAATGTTATTTCAAATAAAGCAAGTCCATTCTTTAGTACTAGAGCTCATTTTCAGGCAATTGTAGTCTAATTATTATTATTATTATTATTACGTTACATTTTGTTCAATACATTCGTAAAATCCGTGTTTTTTTCTTGTTATCTAAATAGGTCTACGTACATATACTACCTTTAAATTAACCTCTTGGTCGATAAAATCTAAAATATTTATTATTTAGCCCTTTACAAAAAATGTTTACCGACTCCTGCTGTAGATGAAAAAACAAAAAATTCTTTATGTTAGAACATATTTTGTGTAGTGAATGAAAGTGGACATTGGAGTTTTCTCCATACATAATAATTAATTTTTGGGTTGACAAAAGTTGTTATTCTTGAATTGCCCGTATATCATATAGTCGCACAGTGAATGCTTCATTAACCCACCATAAATTCTTTGTGTGAGTTCCTAAAATATAATTATTAATTAACATACTACACACTTAATTTCGTGGGCTTGGGTTCGAATCCCGAGTAAGGCATGGATGTTTTCATGAGCATGAAGTCAGTCTTCCGCCTTCTGGGTCCTCGCCAAATGTGAAGCTTTGACCTTCATCCCTTTGACCTTCATCTGTGATGCTCGTTTGTGTTAATAAAAACTTTGTGATCTCGTCTTGTGTCATTCTTTGTCCTTCTTCTTCTTCTGGCATCACTGGTCCTGTTTGCGGCTCGACCGAAACAGGAGGTCACACGACAACAACAACAACACTTAATTTCCACCACTTTAAATTTTAAAATAAACATAATTTATTACACATGTACAATTATGGTTAAATTACATTGATTATATATATTTAAGGAGGAGAAACTGTGTGTGTGAGACCAGGAATCTATTTGCCTAAAATCATATTGACCTAATTTAATGTAGATTGCTACATACCTCTGTTGTCGTCTTGGACACTGAAACACACAACTCTAATTTGTACATCCTGGACTCTATTTGTCCACGAACGCCTCTTCGACGGTTATTGCCTCAATTCTATGAAGCGCACTTTTTACCATGCTGGACTGTCATTCTAGTCACAACGCTATCGGACGGTCGTTCTTATTTCACTCATTATAAGGCACAACACTCTCAATTGACTGTCACACCATTTCTCAATATCCGAATATTGACTTTTAACCACCTTCTTGGCCAGCATCGCCTCTGAATTCTTAAAGTGGACTTAAAATAAACTGAATGTGTTGAACTTTATCTGCTTCTTGCCACATCACTCCTCCTCAGGTCCAGATACGCTCTTCGTATCTCATTGGTTGTCCTCATGGCGATGCAGCAATTCTTCTCCATTGGCTAATTTGTTAACCAATCTGCATGGTTTCAGCTTTGGCCTCAAGTAAATTTTTTGATCCAACAACACCTGTAATTTAAGTGCCTATATTTATTGTTTTCATGATCTCCTGGACCATGACTGTCGTAAACTGGCGCCTACGAGTCTATGCTTTTGCCTTGTTTGATATATATATTAAATCTTCGTACATTAACACTGGCTAAATGTCTGCTTGTCTCTCAACACACTTTACCATATTAGACCTATTGAATGAAAAGAAACAAAAACAGCGCTTTGTTTCAGTTAATTTGCATAAGGATAATTGGCGAGTTTCAGTCATTACCAAGAAAAAGACGCTTCAATAAATCACATGATCGATAAATCACAGATGAATATAATTATTCTCTGTGGAATTTCTTAATAGATCATTTTCCTCACGTTAAGACAAACATTTGAAAACATAAAAAATAAATCCATTTAATATCTATAAAATAGTTGTTTAACAGGTTTTTAACATTTCAGATCCTTCCAAAGCTTCTAGTGACCTAGAAGACTGACTATTTGCACATTTATAGTGTCGACTATGAGAGAGAACCTAATGAACCCAGGTTTTTTTATTTTCCTCGGAGAGCAAAAAAAAATTGGGGTTTTGAAAATCACTGCTGACCCTCCAGAATCCTTTTTGGGTAGTGAAAATGGCCGAATATTAGTATGGCATACTCAAAGTATCGACCACGTTACAAAATATAACAAATCCAGATATTCGATTCCCCTACCAAAGGGAGGATAAAATAGTGTTTTTTTGTGAAAAATTTTTAAGTCGAGAACTTCTTGATGCCCCCACCCCTACCTTTTACGCTTTAGTGCTAAAACTCTGAATACTTATGATATGCACCACGTGAAAAAAAATCTAACTAAGCGAATTTTGATAAGGTCCTATATTTTCGGTATTAAGCGCTATACACTATTAAACAAAATAAACTTTATTACACATTTGCAGCTAAATGTTTTAAAAGTGCTAGTTTCTGTGTCATTGACAGTCTTAAATATTACTTAAAAATATAAAAATTGTAAATGCTACCATAAACCATCTTAACTTATTACTTTCCTTATATACATCATGTATAAGGAAAGTATTGTGACGGGGTCAAAAATTCGAATTCAAGTTTTCGACGGAAGAGCACGTTTCAAGCATCCCTGATCAGGAATCGAACATTTTTGAAGTGATGTGTGTGTGTGTGTGTGTGTGTGAAAGTATGTGTGCGTGAGTGTGTGTGTGTGTGTCAGTGAGTCTGTGGAGACGATAACTGACGAACGAATGGACCGATTCGAACCAAATTTGGTAAAAAAATCACAATCCGTAAACACTGGAAGCCTATTGTTTTTATACGTAATCGAATGTTCAGAACCCCCAAAATTTTCGAATAAAATATTGAAAAAATCGTCAAAAATTCAAAACCACTAATAAAGTTACGCAAATAGACATTTCTTATGTAATTTTTCATTAGAAAACGATTAACATAAATTTTAGAACGCTAACATGGACCGTTTTTGAGATATTGCACATTTTTAAAAAAAATTATCAAAAAGTCATATAAAATGAAAAAAAAATATTTCCAATTGAGAAACATGTTCACTTTTCATATGTAATACCATGCAATAAATTGGCTGACATCATTCTCGCGGATCTAGCTCGTTCCATTCATGAAAAAAATACTTTGAGTAATACTTTTGTAATTGAACGCCAATAGTTATTTATCTGCTGTAAGAACAACTTATTTCTTCGTCCATAACGCTTGGCGAGATTTTGGCGACGAATTTGGCGGAATGTCGCCAACTTAACGACTTTTTAAAATGTTGCCAAATTAACGAAAATCTCGCCAAATGGATAAAAATGACGCTAAATCAATGAATATGTCGACTAATAGTCGAAAATTCAATATCTTGGAAAGATTATTAGTATCTACTATAAGAAAAACCTATTTTTTTTACTGTAAAAGTAGTAAATTCATTACATTATATAAGGAAAGTCATGTGTTGCCCACATCAGATTTTTTTTAAATATTATATACGCGCGAAAGCTTATATATTTAGTGCTAATAATGCATTCAAAAGATAATTATACCAAATTCCTAAAACAATTTTTTAATATTTTAACCAGAGAATCTCGGAAAGTAAACTCTTACCAGAATATGGACAAAAATATTATTCGAATCCTAACAGTCCAGAGAGTTTTTGTTATAAATTAAATTGTATATTAAGTATGTAAGACGTTCGTAAATGCCAGTTTTTATTGTTTAACGAAATTCGCGTTCATAATTTCTTTAAATGCGGAGCATAACCATAAAATCAATATTTGCATATTTTGCAAGAAAAGCAATGTCAAGAATTTAATTTTCTCTAAAACATCGACACAGTTTCCAAATATTCATTTCCACTTGCTTCACGAAAAATTTATTAAGAATGGAATTGGTTCATTTAATATATTACATTTTAATGTTATTAAAGCTCTAAAAGGGAAAAAAAAGTTTATTTCCTGTTAAGATATTGACGTTTGCTGTTATGTATATAGCAGTAATTATTTTGTATTTCCTAGAGCTAAGTAGTAAGTATCCATAAAAATTCGACCAAACTGTCGTCTAAATTAATCTGCAATAAAACTAATTCGTAAATAAAAGCATAAAACGTTGATTAAAACTATAAACGATTTCCTGGGTTAAACAAACAACTTCTTTTCAAGAAAGACAGAGAATTCATACCAACGAAATGTAAAAAAATCTGATGTGGGCAGCACATGACGCTCCTTATATAAAGCAATGAATTTGCTACTTTTGTGAAATGCTTGACCTCGTTAATAGTTATTTTCTTTCAAAATTTAACTTCCCGCAAATTCTAATTCACTTTCGATTCTAAAACTTGTTCTTAGAAATTTATTCCAAATTGATAAAGCGCCATTTCTGTATTTCGGCTTTTTGGATATTTCCCGCCAGTTTCGGTAAACCTTGGCGTAGTAATTTGTCATGCGTTTTAGTACATGTACTTCGTATTTGCATTTCATATTCCTTAACATTGGAACTCTTTTTCTTTGCGTCATGAACGCGTAATAACATTAAAGATGCTTAAGTCTGTTTTCGGTGAATAGTTTTAGTTGGCGATGTAATTCCAAAGCAGTCGGACGTGTTCTTGCCCGCGGGGCAAAGAACAGAATGTATTTTAATAGAATGTATCTAAAATTAAATTAATAATAAAGTAAATTGTTTAAGTCGCGTTTTAATGTAATTTCAAAGAGTCACGAGATTTGTTCATCATAGATTGATTATTTTGAGATGTCTAACCGGCGCAAACCACTATCGGATCCGCCGTTGTATTCGACGAATATTGTTCTGTAATGTCGGAAATCCAAGTGTAATTTCAAGTATCATCGTCAACAAATTCAATGTCTAATACTTCTTGATGTATATGATTTGGAACATGGTAATTTCTCATCAAATAAAGAAAAAGGTAAATTCAAAAGGTTTGAGTCATCATTGCTTATCTTCTATCATCACGCCACCATCAGCTCCAATCGCTGTGTACAACCCTTGTCACATCAGCGCGGATCTCCCATCTTCTCCGATGCCCGAGAGAAACCGCCCGCAGCGATTGCGCTCCAATTGCTTGAGCAATCCTATTACAAATGCCGTGAATATCTTTTTACAACGTATGACGACCGTCCCGTTCATATAACAAATAATGGTCCGTCCCCGTCATACAACACTACTTCTACAGTAAAAAAATAGATTATTTTTATAGTAATTATTTGTATTCTTTCCAAGAAATTGAATTTTCGTCAATGAGTCGTCATTTTCCATGTCATCATCATCAATGAGTCGTCATTGATTTAGCGTCATTTTTATCCATTTGGCAAGTTTTTCGTTAATTTAGCAACATTTAAAAAAGTCACCAAGTTAGCGACATTCCACCAAATTTGTCGCCAAAATCTCGCTAAGCGTTATGGACGAAGAAATAAGTTATTCTTACAGCAGATAAATGACTATTGGCGTTGAAATACAAAAGTATTACTCAAAGTATCTTTTTTCATGAATGAAACGAGCTAGATCCACGAGAATGATGTCACCAAATTTACCGCATGATATTACATATGAAAAGTTAACATGTTTGAAGGAAATATTTTTTTTTATTTTATATGACTTTTAGATTATTTTTTTTTAAAATATGCAATATCTCGAAAACGGTTCATGTTAGCGTTCCAAAATTTCTGCCAATGGTTTTCTAATGAAAAATTACATAAGAAATGTCTATTTGTGTAACTTTATTAACGGTTTTGATTTTTTGACGATTTTTTCAAAATTTCACTCGAAAATTTAGGGGGGGTTCCAAACATTCGATTGCGTATAAAAACAATAAACTTCCAGTGTTTATGGATTGTGATTTTTGTACCAAATTTCATTCGAATCGGTCCATTCGTTCGTCAGTTATCGTCTCCACAGGCTCACTGATACACACACACACACACACATACTGTCACACACACACACACATACTCTCACACACACAAACACACACACTTTCACATACACACACACACACGCACACACACACACACACAGACACACACACACACAAACACACACACACACACACACACACACACAGACATCACCTCAAAAATGCTTGTTTCGTGATCAGGGATGCTTGAAACGCGCTCATCCGTCGAAAACTCGAATTCGAATTTTCGACTCCGTCACAATACTTTCCTTATACATTATGTATATAAGGAAAGTAATAGAGGTTGTCGATAAATAGTTAGGTAACATTTAACTATTTATTGCATTTATTGACTACCACTAGATACCTACAACACGTAACACAAGAAGGGAATCTTTACTAAAAGAATATTAAAAAACCTAAAAGATAGGTAAAAAAAAGTAGATGACTTGCTCCCGTGCCCCTTCCACTTGAGTGTATTATTTCGGAGGAGCAGGAAACCACAAACATACCAACTCAAAAAATCTGATGTGGGCAGCACATAACTTTCCTTATATAATACTATGAATTTACTACTTTTACAGTAAAAAAATATAGGTTTTTCTTATAGTGGATACTTATATTCTTTCCAAGATATTGAATTTTCATCAATTAGTCGTCATTTTCATTAATTTACCGTCATTTTTATCTATTTGGCGAAATTTTCGTTAATTTGGCAGCATTTAAAGAAGTCGCCAATTTTGGCTACTTTCCGCCAAATTCATCGCCAAAATCTCGCTAAGCGTTATGGACGGAGAAATAAGTTATTCTTATTGCAGATAAATTACTATTGGCGTTCAAATGCAAATGTATTACTCAAAGTATCTTTTCTTATGAATGGAACGAGTTAGATCCATGAAAATGATGTCACCAAATTTATGGCATGATATTACATATGAAAAGTAAACATGTTTTGCACCAGTTAATATTTTTTTTATAATTTATGGGAGTTTTTGATTAATTCATTTGAAAAATGGGCAATATCTCGAGAACGATTCATGCTAGCTTTCTAACATTTATGTCAATCTTTTTCCAAGGAAAAATTACATAAGAAATGTCTATTTGCATAACTTTATTAAAGGCTTTTATTTTTTAAAGATTTTTTCAAAATTTCACTCGAAAATTTAGGGTGGTTCTGAACATTCGATTATATTTAAAAACAATAAGCTTCCAGTATTCATGGATTGTAATTTGTGTACCAAATTTCATTGGGATCGCTCCATTCGTTCATGAGATATCGTCTCCACAGACTCACTGACACACACACACACACACACACACACACACACACAGACATCACCTCAAAATGTTCAATTCGTGATCAGGGATGCTTGAAACGTGCTCTTCCGTCGAAAAGTCGAATTCGAATTTTCGACCCCGTCACAATACTTTCCTTATACATTATTGTATATAAGGAAAGTAAAGACATATTCAAGTTAAAATCTTTCATTTCTATTGTTATGCGCTTGAAATACTGCAATCGTTTTCATTCAATTGAACATAATGTTACAACTTATCTTCTGGTATTGTGGGTGTGCTCTCAGGATGCAAGAATGAGTCCAAATTTTAGGATAATTAACACGTTTAGTTTCCAACACAGCGTAACCATGGAGAATATCAGCAAATAGTTCTATAACTATCTGACAAGACCACAAAACAACTGTCAAGAACAGTAAAACTATAATTAAATGCTCCACTAATTTCACAAAACAGTTGTTACTTTTCTCGAAACATTGAGGTATCTCATAACTCAGTGTAGCTCGTATCACTTCGACTACTCTCCAACTGAGCGATGGTTCTTTTATGTACTCTCTGTAGAAACTTCCTTAAGAAGCTCGTATCTCTCGTATCTCACAGAATATATATTATATCGAAAAAATATTCGAACCTTCGAAAAGTCGACAAATAGGCGAAAATTCATCAAATGTGTCAACTCTCACGAATGTGTAAATATGACAACCCTGCATTGACGTAATAGGAATGGCTACCTATAAAGGTCTTTTTCCCTACTGATTCTCAAAAGAGCCCATAGTAAAGACATTTTACAAATTCGTAAAACTGCCCTACCTTAGAACTGCACGTCCCGTGCTGTATCAACCTACTGCGGTCCAAATTATATATTTCATCTATCAATATGGATGGCTTTTGGCTGGGTTGAAGACGATTTCTGAATTCGATAAGGGACACTGTTCTTTGTTCTTTTTATTATGACGCAAGATCCTTACCAGTAGTACTGCTGTTTCGGTGAAATTACAGGTCATCGCCGAGGGTTAAACAGTCACACTTTTCACCTTCCTGGAATCGTCTTTTATTAGCCTTGGTATTGTACCGTGTCTGCATTCTATCATTAGCAATGTTGATCATCAAAACGATGAACCGCCTGCAACCGTGCCAGCAGGGCTTGTATATATTTATTAGGCGATGAAGGGGCATCACACAGTTGTCCAAACAAGAGACGTAGATCCCGTCCAAACAGCAGTTTTGATGGAGAATGACCAGCACTTTTGTAAGCCAGAAAGAACAAAGGTAGATGACGGTCCCAATCTTGCTGGTTTATGGATACGAATATGAAGAGATTATTAAGTATAGTGCTCTTGAATCTCTCTACCATGCATTCCGATTGAATATGAAGATGAGTAGTTCGTGGTGTCCATTCTGAACAGTTTGCCCAGCCCAGTAAATATGCTAGAACTGAAGTTCGATCCCTGGCCAGAATGATTGAGCTAGGGCACCTTGTAACGACATATCCTGTTCCTGGTTAGAACTTCACTGTTGTTTGTAAATTCTTGATCAAAGATTGCGTAATGGATTCTAGTCACTTTATCGAACAGTCTATTACTACTAGGATGTATTTGTTATTGTACTAAATCCATGGTAATGGCTTCAAAATGTCAAGTGCAATTCTCTCAAAATTTCAAGTGCAATTATCTCTGACATTGTAACACTAAAGAGGCCTACGAGTTTTTCTTCTTCGGTCCCTATCAAGCGCCACATTCAGTGATTTATTTGCACCAGTTATCAACATTGGACCTGGCATTGTATCAGAAGGAATGTTCACTAACTTTGTTCAGTGTCTTGCTTATGCCAAAATATCATCCAATGCTGCTGTCACGCATCTGTTTCAGAGCAATGTACACTTTAGAAAGAAATCTTTCCACACTTGACAATATTGACTATGATACAGAAACTAACGAAGCCTTATTTTACATTGACTACCCGAGGGAGAAGAAGATAGGGGTTCGAGCAGTGTTTCCAGACTCTCTTGAAGCCGCTGGTGAACTAGAAGGTTGAATCTTTGCACACTTATAGTATGGACCATTGTTCAATCTACTCCTTGGTCCTTTATTTCAATCTACTCCTTGGGAGTGGAGAAAGCAGTTTTTCTTTTCAGTTTTCTTTTAGTATTTTCAGACACTTTAGAAGCCCCCCTGGTGACATGGATTGCTAAATCATGGCACACTTATAGTATCGAGACTATCAGGCAGAATCTAACACAGTCGGATTTTCGGATCTTTAATCCCCTCCGGTGTGAATATTATTATCCTTTGTGTATTACAGACCATAAAGCACCCCTCTGGTAGCTTTAAAGGCTGAATCTTTGCACACACATATATTATCTACTGGACCGAACCTAAGATCCGGAGTTTCGATTTTTCTTCCTTAGTGGACAAAATGGTGTGGGGGGGGGGATATAATGTATTTTATAACCCTCTCTAAGTCCTCTACTGCAAACACAAAAGGCAAAAATACTGCTCCAGATCAAAACAGAACTAGGTCAGTTTTCAATTGACAAAACTATTAAAACTATTTTCGACACTAAGCACCATACATTGCTAAATAAAATAAAATTTATTAAAAATTGCAGCTAAATTTTAATTATGCATTTTAATAGTGTTAGTTTCCCTGACTTTGACATGTTTAAATATTAAAAGTTTCATATTTGACTTCAGAAGGAAGAACCTAGCTTATATTTTCCCCCCACATGAAATGATTTTATTTTCTCTACCAGTCATGATGCACATTGTATATGGAAACATTCGAATCAGATCCAAAATTTGAATTCGAGTTTTGCCATATTTGTAAATTTCAGACACTTAAACAGACAAATTAACTATTTTATTGTGGCGTATCTGTGTATTTATCTGTGCATTATACTTATCCATTTTAATTTATAAACTATCCTTTAGACTTACATGAAATTTGGCGATCATATTTAGTTATGCTCTGTTTAAATGCGTATTAGATTTTCGATGGGTAGGATAAATATAACTAACATATTACCGAAATGGCATGCCGTATAAAAATAATAAAAACTATTAAACATGATTTAAAATAATTTAATACATATTTGTTTCATAACAGGACAAAATAAAATATATATGTCCATTACATTAGGATAAATTATTTCCTCTTGTTTTACAATTTTCGCAACTTCCCTTTATTTTAAAATTCGACATGTCGCCAAATTAAAAAAAAAAAATCTTTAAGTCTGTAAATGCTTAATTATTGAAAAGCTGTATTGTTTTTATGTATTATTTTGTGCAATAAAACACAAACTACTTAATATACATAAATAAATGAATAAATAAATAAAAATGAAGTTGAGTCTGTACGAAAATTCATATTCTGACTACATATATTTAGAGCTGCACAAAATTAGTTTACTAGTAAAAGCTCAACTCTTTTAAGCCAAAGTTTTGCATTTTTTCCCCTTAAACTTTTAACGTGTTTTACCGAGATATTATTTTCCTCAAAGGGGACAAGTTTCTTGAGGAAAATGTTCGCACTGCATAAATTATTCAAGTATTACACTCTAGGGAATCATTTTACTCGCCATACATTTTACATTATCTTTAACGTCACTCGAGACCTTACCATCATCGCCTATTTTAGAAACGTGCACCATTGCTTAAAGAACTAAAATACGTTTTCATAAAGATGGTTTTTAGCTGACGTGCAGCGTAAAATATTTGGATTAAAATGTAAATAAATACATTATAAGCAAGAAATTAATGAAAGATACGTCATTAATGGTGAATACACTTAACTTGCGACTGATATTTTAAATATTTTTATAATCTTTTTCCCACCCTCTTCGTACAATTACACTAATTTTCGTAACAACCAGAAGTGACGTATCCAGAATAGAGGGGGAAATCTTAGTGAACCCCCTAACTCATCTGAAATTATATGCTGAATCCATATCAGCTATGATATAAGCTATATCTATAGCCAATACTGAAAAATGTGTATTTCAAGAAGTTTTAACAATTATAGACCATATGTTGAAATACTTGTGAACTGTTTTATCCCATCCAGAGGTTGATGCTGAATCTATGAGTCATCATCTAAGCTGTGCCAATTGCCGATCTTGAGAAACAGATGTCGCAAGTAAAATGTACATTTTCAAATCGGAAGGGACAGCTCCAGAACCGGAAGCGGAAGTCCTTAGTGAGCCTTATACCTGCTATGGAATTTGATTCTGAATCCAGATCAGTCATCAGCTAAGTTGTATCTATAACCATTCCTGACAATTAGATGTTTCAAGGAAAACTTTTGAACCAAAATCACTTCTATTTCCAGAATGGTTTGCCGAATCTATATCAGTTATGATCTACGCTTTATCTGTAAGAAGTTTTAAGAAATATATATTTCAACTAAAATGAAACTTTTTAAATCGAAAATGGAGAAGAATTCAAAAAGGAAATCATTAATTACCCTTCTTCGAAAATTCGACTCTGAACACATGTCTATCCATATCGAAACTTCACTTAAAGCAGGTCTTTAGAAATAATTTTTTCAAATAGGGTTTAAGTGAAAATAATAGCATAGTTTTTGCCACAAAAACGTCCTTGCTATTTCTCTACTGAAAAGGGAAATATACATAAAGTTAGTATTTTTTCCCTTGTGACACACAGCGTGTTAAGCTAATAATCTTGCATATTTCCAAGCTTCACAAACATAGATATTTTACCCAAATAGCACTACTATAGCTTTTACAACTATAGCTTTCACAATCTCACGGTAACTCACCCAACTGGCACTACTATCATTTTTACAGAATATAGCTTTAACAGCTAACGTGAGCTATCTGTTAAAGCTAGCTCACGATAATTCACTCAAATGTCAATAATATAGATTTAGCTTTTACAGCTAAAGCTTGAGCTAGCTGTTAACAGCTGCCTGTGGCAGACTGATGAAGTTCCTGAAATGTGTGGAAAGTCTTGTACTTGCTGCAAAGTCCACTTCGACGATCAGAGCTTGCAATTTGGTCCCAATAACTCAACGGTAGAGAGTTGACTTCCCAGTTTGGAGATCCAGAGTTCGATTTCCGATTAGGGCCGCAAGGCTCTTTACATTGGCGCCCGAACGAATTTAACCTGTAAGTTAATGCACAGATGTCGGAGGGCTGAAAATGCACGGATTCAGTGAACTCTGTGATATGGAGCGCCGATTCAAAAGGCTAGAGGATAACGACCACGCAGGATACTAGCCTAGGTAAAAATAGTTGTTGTCGTTGTTGCTTATAACCTCCTGTTTCGGTGGAACCACAAACAGGACCAGTGATGCCAGAAGACGGACAAAGAATGACACAAGACAAGATCACAAAGTTTATTAACACAAACAACATCACTGATGAAAGTCAAGGGGGTGCAGCTTCTCATTTAGCGAGGACCCAGAGGGCGGAAGACTGTCTTCATCCTCAATAAAACAACCATGCCTTACTCGGGATTCGAACCCAAGCCCACTAGACAGCAGTCGGAGACGCTATCCACTTCACCGCCTGGGCGGCTGTAGTACTATCAGGAGGCTTACTTTAGGTAAAAAATAGTACTATCAGGAGGCTTACTACTAAAAATAGTATTTAGGTAAAAAATAGTACTATCAGGAGGCTTTCTTTAGGTAAAAAATAACAGGATGTGGTCAATCAGATTGTCAGTTGCACGTCAATCTAACATTAGAGTGTGGAGAATGCAGAATCTGCATCGACGATAAGTCCTTACAATTTCGTCCCCAATAGCTCAGTGGTAGAGCGTCGGCTGGCCAGTTCGGAGATTCAGGGTCCTATTCCCGGTTGGGGCAGCAAGGTTCTTCATAATGTTTACATGTTCATAACTCATAATAGATATTAAACTGTAACTTCCGCTCGGAAGTCGTCTTCGGATGCATAATAGATAAATAAAACAGCAACATGCAGAGAGACAAAACTATCAAATTCTATTCAATTTAAAATTGCAGTCTTCGACCACAGGAAGTTTTCTGGTTATATTTTTTATTTAACAAGAAATATTTCTACATCCTGTACGACAACTGGAATTTGGTGCAATTTATATTTTGCAGTGCATCTTCTTGATGTGAATGTTACTGCTATAAATTTTATGTAGTGAATACACGTGAACTATAGTAGTGTGACCCACGCAGTGAATACATAAGATCAGTCTGTAAACAATGCATCAGACTACTCTTTACAGATGTTATTTTCATATATTATTTTCTCAGCTTTATATCTATTTTACTGCTTTATTTTTGCTACGGTACATACTGAAAATATTCTTACAGGACACAATAACAGCTCACATTTTTGTGGATTTAAATATATTTAGAATTTTTTGAATACTAATTAATCATTTTTCAATGATGTATGTGTATATGTCTGTAAATGTATGACAGGATATTTATTACTCGATCAATTTAAACGATCCTTCGATATTAGTTTCATTCAGACACGAGGTATCAAATGATTTATAGGAAGATGGTACAAGGCTGTCAATTTTTTTTTTCAAAATTTATAAAAACATTTAATGAAATACAAATATTAAAACAGAGTTATTTTACACAGTTTGTACTTTATAATATTTAGAAGCAACATACGTCATTTGAAATGTGCAATAATTGCCCTTGAGATTTCTTTCTTGCAAAAGAGAAAATAAGAATATTTTTACTTTCTCACACGTTGTTTTGAAAATTATTGTTTTCACATTTTAACTATTTTTTTGGTGTGATGTCCGTCTGTCGGTCTGTCTGATGTCTGTCGTCGATTTCTTATGGACACGATAGCTGCTGCAAATATAAATGAATTTTCACGGAACTTTATATCCAGCTTTGTTATTAAAAAATCTATAACAAGATAGAATTGTTTTCAAATTATTCATCTTTTAAGATGACAGCATAGAACAAAATTTGACATAATGATACACAAAGGGTTTATTTATGGCTCAGTGGTCACGTGACTTCACCGTTTCAATCGGTGTTGTGAAAAATAGCCGCGATAAAATATCTTATGCTCGTGACGTCATTATCCCTCTAGAGGTATATTGTCAACTATGGTATCAATCGAAATGTTTTTTCAAACCCTGTAAAGTGAAGGGTAATAAGTGAAGGATCAATAAGACAACCTTTAAATCCTTACATCGCAACTGGATGGATTTTTTTATCCAGCTGAATAGCTAGGTGCACAATTTGTGTTTGTTTATGTTTAGGTTAATTTTTACTAAAAACTATTCAAGTGAAAATCTTAAAATGCTCTATGTGTATAAATACTTCATTTGGTTAAAAATGCCGAAAATTACAGATGCGCCAAAAATTTTGAAAAAAGTACGTGTTATAAAATTTGAATGATTTAATTGCTTGATCAAATGGATAGCCATTTGAAAATAGTAATATTACATTGTGAAACATTTTAAATTCACAACTTAATATTAGTAATCTCAAGTTATGAAACATGTTAGAGTCTTCATATTTAAAGGTGGTAATTTACTAGCAATGTAGTAGTTTTCAAATTTAAGAAAAATTCTGACAAATGCAATTCCTTACAAAAATAGATATATTTATTTAACTGTATAATTTAATATGAATTTTAAACATTCTTCATCGAAACGTTAGACACCTTTTCAAATACTTTTTAACACTACAACTAATATAAATGCATTTATTGCATTTTACATTGTAATCTATATGATACTGCAAAAAAAATTATTCCCTTCAGGACTATACTCGAGTTTAACATACTTTACTACTCAATTCAAATATCAGTGTTACTTAAAATTCTTGAACATATAAAACACCATAAGACATTTTTATAATTGAAAGTAAAAATAAAGAGAACAAAATACTTTAACTATCCCAACCAAAGATGTTCCTATTTTATTTCAGAAGAAAATTTAGAAAAATAATCAGTTAATTCTTTTACGAAGATCGAAAGAGGAAACTCTGAGAAACGCCACGTGTGCGGTTCAGTTCCATTTATAGAAAGTAAAATAAAACATTTTAAAATGTTCTTTGAAACAACATTCTTTGAAAAAATAACAGTAAAATTGGTTTTAAGTACTGGCAATTTAATGAGAAAAGCTATATTGTTGAATTACACGAAGAAATAATTGACATAAATTCTGCAATAGTAATATCGTCAAGACAAAAGTTCTAATTACTTGGTATTTCTCATTTTTATTAACTTTTCTTCTTTCCTTAAAAAATTATTTATAACCCTCTTATGTTACATAACAAAACAAGGAATAAAATAAGAAAAAGTATGTATTAAATAATAAGACTTGCACCAAATGTAAAATAGCACCCCCCCCCCGAGTTAGTTACAAATATTAATACAAATAGTTAAAAAAAAACATGGAAATTTAGAAAAAAGATAAAACAAAAAGAAAAATTCTACACATTAAAGATAATACACAATTACTTCATGTTTAAATGAGTGACATACACCGAATACAATTATCTAACATAGTAAAATAGATGCTTGTGTGTCTGCTCATCGATATATGACTCCAGTAGATGGAAATAAAAGCCTCGGATAGCGGATAAATTTGCTACAGAAGTTTTTCAGTACCCGGAACAATGCGGTTTGGCTAGATTTTTTTTTAAAATTCGAAATAGATTTTTAGTTATTTTATTTGAAGCACGATTCTGAGTGAGTTTTACACAAATCGGATCATTTCCGCAAAGCACATTGCGCATTGTTCACGCAAATATTGTAATATTTGCGCATTGTTCACGCAAATATTATAATATTTGCGCATTGTTCACAGCAAATATTATAAAACGTACCTTTTTCCTGAATTTTTGATCTGCTATGGGAACTCAAGATGGGCGGCGGAAACAATTGTAAAAACTGGATAGGCGGTCGGTCGTGATCAGGTATCAATAATACAATACATAAGAAAGAATAAATCAATACCAATATGGCTAGTACAAATCCAGTGGTTCCCCTTCCCTGGTGATGGGTGCAAAGGCCTTCACTGTCTGAAATGGGAAAACATGACAAGAAAAAGAGACATATGCACACATAATGATTACTCAAAAATTGGTGAAATTAAATTGTTTAATTAAGATATTATTAAATTAAGTCATCTTTAACATCATATTTTCTTCCGGAGTATCTTAACAACAAACATTTTACTTTGGTTTCACAGCATAATCTATATAGCAAAATTGTAAATTGTATAAACTTTAATTCAAACATTAACGAATCAAAATCTTCTATATATATATATATATATATATATATATATATATATATATATATATATATATATATATATATATATATATATATATATATATATATATATATATATATATATATATATATTATATATATATATATATATATATATATATATATATATATATATGTTTATATATATATATATATATATATATATATATATGTATATATATATATATATATATATATATATATATATATATATATATATATGTATATATATATATATATATATATATATATATATATATATATATATATATATATAAAATTTGTTATCTTACATATCAAAATATCAAATAAGTTGAAACCTAGAGTCGAACTCAATTCTGTTAATTTAAGACAATTATTGTAAAACCTTAACACAAGATTTTTTATACTTAACTATTTTCAGTTCTTCTTCCAGAAAAAGATTAAACAGTATCTTCTGTATTTACTGGAGTATAGGTTGAAACTGACTGTCTGGTGTTGGGCTTGAGGGCCAAGTTTTATAGTCACTTCGAAGTATTTAAAATCTACTTACAAAATGATTCATCGTCTGATCCCATACATATCGTCTTTATGGTGTTACTGCCAGGGGTTTTCTGGGGATCGAAAAACTTTAACTTGCTTAGAACTTTTGAATTAAAAAATTTAGAACGGACAGCCCGTAGGTCCACATTATTCAATTGCTTTGTTTCTTCTCCAAAATATAACGTCCCCACGCCAAAACACAACTACCGTGGCGTCAGCAAAACATCGTGCCTTCCAAATTTACCAATCAGGAATCCGCGACGACACGTACCATCTATTTTCCGCCAGGCACAGTTCACAAAACGAGAGCCAAAAAACTCCGAATTTTCGCCGTTTCCCAGCCGGACAATAAACAAAAACAAAAACTGATACATCTACTTTGAACTAACGGTCGCTTTTAAAAGCGGAAGTGAAACCGCGTTATGAATGATCAAGAATTGTGCGGTTTCTCGCACACGAAAAAACATTTAAATCAGAATATAGTAATACAAGTAGTACAAATAATATAAAAATACATTTAAATTCAGCAGAGTCGAGAATTTATAAAATTCCGACACGACAGCTATCTCGGTTTTTTAAATGGAAGTACGCAGTGTTTCGAAGACAACTGAAGAGCCGGAATTTCGAAACAGCTGAGAGCTTTATTTTCTACAGATTTTTTTAAAGCGGACAAATTAAAAAAACTCAGAAAAGGGAGAACTTGGGGACCCATTTCAAAAATCTAATTGTCACCTCAATTTTAGTGCTATGACTTTTATTTTTTCTAACTGAAGCTAAGAGTTGGAGAAGTGTTGGTCAAATGTCTAAAATTTTTGAACATCCATAGTTTCTTAGGTAAAGAATTCTTAATTCCGTACCGATGAAATAAGTCATTAAAAGACCTAGGTTGATACCCATTTCGAAAATCTCTCTTACAATGCAATTATCGTGATACGATACTTTCCCTATATATAATACAATGTATAGGGAAAGTATTTTGCCTGGTACAAAAATTCGAATTCTAGTTTTAGACGGAACAGCACGTTTCAAGAATCCCCGATCTCGGATAGAAAGTTTTAAAGGTGGTGTGTGTGTGTGTCCGTAAGTCGGTGGCGATGAGATCTCAAGAACGTATTGAACGTTTCGAATGAAATTTGGTACAGAGATATGCCATACACAGACATATGTCATATATTTGAACATTAAAACGGCAGTAGAAATCGAAGTGTGAAGAAAAGTTCGATGCAACGGCGCCGAAATTAAACCTAAGTCGGACATTAGAATGTTACATGTCGGACATTATTTATGACCAAGAAATACAAATTTGAACTGAGACACAGTTTTTTGAGCGAATAGAGACGAGAGTCAGTGTTACTCAAGAACCGGCAAATGAGCCAACTGGGGTGCACAAAAAAATACGTTGATTTACTTTTTAAATCATAATATTAAATCTTTGGGTTGAATTATCAACCTTAATTAATAGTGATCGCGAATGTTGTAGTTGTGCATTGCATCGTAACCGCAATAACCCACCATTATTTCTTTGTACGAATTTCTGAAATATAATTATTAATTAACATACTACACATTGAATTTCACAATTTTAATTTTTAAAATAAACATTATTTATTACCACGTTATTGTTACGGTTAAACTTACATTATTTTTATATACACTCTTAAGAAAGAGAAACTGCACGTGTGAGACCAGTATTTTATATTATGCCCAAAATTATATATCTGACATAATATAATGCAGATTTGCAGATACCTCTGTTTGTTGCCTTGGACATTCTGGACTCCAATTTACTTGAAGCCAACTCTTGGACATTCTGGGCTGCAATTCTACTGAATACAACACTTGGACATGCCTAACCTCCAACTGAATTTGAAAGTACACTCTTGGACGGACGTCTCCTCCAATCACACTTAACACAACACTCTTGGACGGCCATTTCCTCCTTTGAGACTGAAAAAATCTGTACCTTCTAGGTTATTCCTAGCATCCAACTGACATCATATATTTTGAATTCTCTCCTCGTTGTCACATAATTTAGCCTGCGGTCCAGATACGCCCTCCGTATCTCTATTAGTTGCATCATGTCGACTGAAGTCCAGATGGGCCATCGTATCTTTATTGGTTGTTCCTCAAAGCCATGTAGCAGCACTTCTTCATTCACTACCTGATTATCCAATGTTGCTATGTTTATGGCCTGGGCCCAAAGAGATATATTTTCCGCAACCACACCTGGTATTTATGTGAACTGAATTTATTAGAGTCATGACCTCCCGGACCAAGACTATCATAAAATGGCGCCTACAAGTCTTTATTCCTCTTTATTTTGTTGTACATATCGTATAAATCTCAAAACTGCGTAAATATCTCCTGGTCTCACACCACCAGATGTGGGACAAAGCAACAGATGTGGGGCAAAGCAACGTCTAATCATAAAGATGGTCAAGAACTAAGTGTTTCCCCGAAGTCATGTTAAATAAGGTAACAAAAAAATAATATATATGTGTAATTGCTGAGAGTCGCTTGAAAAACATAAGACCAAAACGTCTGGTAAAAATATCTAGAGGTGTAAAGTGAAGGTGTTGAAATTTCGAGATGAACGGGAGATGTATTGAAAAGTGTAAATAGTGTGTGACTCTGAGAGCCAGCCCAGAGCCATGCCGGTTCAGAAATTATGTCCACGCATTCCATGCAGTATGAAATATGTACTAATTTCTATATGATCATATATCGAGTATTTACATAATATGATTTCGTCTAAATGGAGCTGATCACCGCTCTGGTCTCTCGAAATAATACAACTCTGATCTTAAACAGTAACGCTGAGGTGGAAATAATAAGATTTTAAACTTACATTGTTAAAAATAATGAAATGATATTGTGAGTTATAAGATAACATTTGTAATAATAACATGAGTTGTCATTATAATTAAAATAAAGACATAATTTTAAATATTACTAAAGAGTCTTTAGTGATCAGACTAATCGAATTTTACTTTAAAATGATAGAAAGTAGTTATATTTAACTAAAAAAGAAATTGGAGGGTTATTGCATTTAAAATGCAACTTAATAAGTTAGCATTTTAAATAATAATTTAAGTAACAATAAAGCGTCCTTAAGGAGCTAGAATCAGAATATATTAAAATTATCACCACATATTTCACTTAGTAAAGCTTCATTTTAGTTTGAAAATATTTTTAAAATAATTAAAAATATCAATATTTGAATATCTATTATTAATATTGTATTTTAAAAGATTATTCAGCACTCTTTTATTTAGAATACTTCATAACTTTCACCATTTATATGAAAGCATATCACTTTGTATATAAAACCATAACCTCTTAAGAGAACCAGAAATAGATATCGAGAAAAGCTTAAATGAACTATCTGATATATCTCCAATTTCAAAATATTTCGTCTATCTTAAAATAGTTGAGTATTGCCATTAGTCCATTAAAATACATATCATTAGCTCACTCTTTTGCTTATATTTTCCTCGCCGGAAATGATATCAAGAAAGTGTACCTCTAAACTCCCGAGAACTTTAATTTAAATGTATAATATTAAAACATCTTATTTAAAATGTTTCTTTCTTTTGATTATAAAGTAAATGTCCGCAACAAATGCATAATTGTAACGGATTGATAGAAATGAAAACATCATTACATTTGAAATGGAAAGGAAAGTTCAAAGTCAATCCTCCTCTCTAGGAACTCTCAAAGGATGATTACACAGATGTCATTCCAGCTTTACATTCTATTTTAGATACTATATTTGAATATTGTTAATACGGTTTCCAAAATTAGCATACGATGAGACAAATTTTGAATAGTATGTCAAAAACATGTCTCAGGGGTAAGGAATGGCATTTCTAGATTGAAATACAGAGTCCAACTGCATCATCTGCATAAATCTATTACATTATAAAGAATAATTTAAAATTATCCTTTCACACTGCAACTGTTAACTCTTGTTCTAATTTTTTTTTTCTGCAGTGCTGATGTGAAGGAGAAGTTGAACCAGATAAAAAATTCGTTAGATTTTTGGAAAACGTTTTGATTTAAATTATTTTATTGATATCAATATATTAATATAGATTGTTAGGAAAAGTCATTGACTAGGCAAGTAACACGGAGAAGTATTAGAGTTACTGTATAATTTTATATAGGTGTATAGGAAATCCTATAGCGCTACACGACGACACAACTGTTAAGAGCTGAACCTCTACGTAGCAAGGTACTTAGACTAGCTCACTTCCTGTTAGCGATAGAAGAAAAAGTATTAGTTGCAAATATAATGTTGCTACGGTTACACAATTGTAAAACGTGGCAACATTTGTTGTAGTAAGCATCCCCTCCATTGCAGGAGATGAAAAATAATTCAATAAATAATGATTAATATAAAACAATTTGCAGAGGAAGAGCTGCTTTGACGATTGCATACTTGCTTCGACGATAAGAGCTTGCAATTTCGTCTTAGTAGCTCAACGTTAGAGCGTCGGTTGGCCAGCTAAGAGATCTAGTGTTCGATTTTCAGTTGAGGCAGCAAGACCCTTTACAATGGCGCCCGAACCAATTAACCCTGTAGGTTAGTTTAAAGATATCGGATGCCTGAATACCACAGACTGTGCTACTCACATAGTGAGTTTAGTGTAGCTAGCTGCACGGCCGGAAGAGGATACCTTCTGCAAGGAGGCACCCAAGGGCTACCATCCCACCAAACGAATATATATTTAGATCTAAAAAGATAACAATTGAAGGAAAATGTTGTGGTTAAAACATCACCTCTCAACACGAGATGGCAGCACCACACGGAGTCAGAGGTCTTGTCTCTCCCTTCCTGGTTGACCACGACTGACGTCACGTCCGAGGCGACACGCCTCCCGGCCTTCAGCCCTCAACTGAAATTCGGACGGGGACAAGCGGGGGTTTTCCGAGGCGGTCCCCTCCTCGCAGAAATTCGACCCGGGCTCCTCATCAGGTAGGGGAGTGTGCGGCAGCAAAGACATCTGATCAAAGATACTTGGAACCTGTACCCGAATTGTAAGAACGGAGCCGGAGCTAGCTTTTGCTCTACTCTTATAATGTCGGTCTTTTAAGCAAAGTGCCCCTGGTTCGGGGCCCGGCGACTCCCAATCGCCACACACCTAAGGTCTACCATCCCGCCAAATGAGTATTTATTTAGGTCTAAAAAGATAACAATTGATGAAAAATATTGTGGTTAAACAGACAGCTTTACATTATATTTGAACTTGACAAGTACGTCCATTTTTAAAAAATGGGAAAAGAGTTATTGCGAATATAGATAAAAAAATCATTGAAAAATAAAATTTTAATAAGAATAAAATTAATAAGAATAATTAAATTTTAATAAGAAATATTTAATAAGAATAATTTTAATAAAAATAAAAAGAAAATATATGAATAGAAAAAGAAATAGACACATGAAAAACAAAAATGTCGGAGATCTGAAAGTTACACTAATACAACTAATACGGATTCAGTGGACTCGGGTAGATTGAGCGCTGATTTCAAATTGAGAAGATAACTACCACACAGGATACTAACCTGAGTAAAAATAATAGTAACAGGTGACTAACCTGAGGTAAAAATAGCAGGAGGTGGTCAGTAAAATTTTCAATTGTTAACCAATCTGACATTAAGGGATGGAGAATGCAGAGTCCACTTCGACGATAAGAGCTTGCACTTTCGTCCCAGTTGCTCAACGGCAGAGCGTCGGCTGGACAGTTCGGAAAACCAGAGTTCGATTCCCGGTTGGACAGCAAGGCTCTTTGCAAATTTTATTTTTTTTTTCAAATAGCCAGGCACTTGACTCATCATCATTCGCCTTTGTCAACGGCCAGAACGTGAACCATTTAGGCGTCCTAAGACGTTGCCCCAGGCGCACCAGATGGGGGCGGATCACACTGCGCCCACAACACAAACATCCATGCCTTACGTAGGACGCAAACCCACAACGCGGCGGTCGAGCGATTGCTGTGGAAACGATCGCCTTGACCACTCGACAACCACGTCGGCTTACAAATTTTATAAATCTGTCTGCAACAATGTAAACATAGAGACTATTTGAAAAGCATGCGAATATCTTATTACACGTGTGCAAGTATGCATCACTGCAAAAGGCGAACATTTTTAATTTTGTATCTATAAAAGTCAATTTTATTATTCTGCATTGTCTAAATGTTCTTTTTTGGAGGGAGGGAGAGGAGGGGTATATATTGCATTCATTGGTTTTAAGGGTTCCTTTCCCTTTTCTACGAGACAAAAAATACTTTGCACTAACTCTGTAATATTCTAAATCTTTGTTATTGATATTCCCCTACCTCTTATAAGATGCAAAACAGCCCCATAAAAAAGGGGGTCAACCCTGCAAAAGTTTTATATTCGTGTTTCACCCTTGGGGTTTTCTACACACCTCCATAAAAGTTAATGATAATCCTAATATTGCTGTAGTTACTGGCATGGTCTGTGACTTTCCTTGACTCGCTGTTTATTTCTTAAGATCTTTACAGCTTTTATAAACAGCAACTTTTTATTATTATTATCAAATTATGATTTCAAGGAATTAAATTTTGATTAAAGTGTCATCTATTCAGTGAATTACTTATTTGAATAGAAAAACTCCTTTATATTGAATTTAATTTGTATTTAATTTACAAGCTGTTTAATAAGCAATCAAGCTATTAATAATAGATTAAAACTTAAACATGCATATTCAAGCCCCATCCTGTTTAAAAACAAACTTGTTTTTTTTTGTCAAACAACTGACATATACACATCACCTTTTAAAAGTTCATCATTGACAAAAACATATCGTTTTATTAACTAACTTCATGAGAATGTTCAATAGAAAACTCTTTCAGGCATATATAAATACATTATTTGATATTTACATTATTATAAAGCCTCAGCAAAATATGTAGAATGAATTTTATAAAAATTGCTGTATTCCTTTAACGCAAAATTATTTTGCTCATGGAGTCTGCATAGCTGATATGAATGAAATATTCATTGATTTTACAGAGAGAAGAACGGTCTTTTTCGATGAAGTTTTAAGCATAGAGTTTAATTGCTTGTACCTCCATGGTCTTTTAAATAAAATAAAGTTTTTAAATAAAATAATTTATTATAGTATTGCGATGAATGAAATGAATGGGAAAATGGTTATCAATGAAATGCTGCTTTTATAGAGAGAGCCAGGAGTTTTATATTTCGATGGCGTCATTTGAATAAATTTCAGTTGTTTTTGATGAAGTTTTCAATAATAAATTATTGTAGTATTATGATAATGCTAAAAACATTACCGAGGAGCCAGGTGATTTATATTTAAGTGACGTCAATTGAACGAAGTTCATTTGTGTTTCATAATCTATGCTTTATGCATGATTGATCTTTCTTGCTTTATTCTTTTATTCTTTACTATTATTTAGAATAAGGTTATTATTGCTAGAATAATGTAAACTGTCATATATTAGATTTAAGTAGTTTAGTATTAGTTTACTAGTAAATGTTAACATAGGGAGACAATTTAGCATAGAGGGACAGTTAGTTGATTTGATTGGAAATATTAAATAGAGTTTATTGTTGTAACAACTAGGTTTTTCTAGGTAAAATTACGCTATTTCTATATAAAATCTAGATTTTTTAGATAAAATCTAGATTTTGTATATAAAATCTAGGTTCTAAATAAGTTCAGAAAATAATGATGATAGCCTATTATGCATCTACATTTGAACTCACATTAGTACGCTCCTATAATGCCAATGTACTCAACTAACGTCCCAGTCAAGTTTGCCATCCCTCTTCGAAGGCAAATTTTGTAAGGCAATCGCATTTGCTATATACAGACAGCGTGTTGATGACCCAGACCGTCCGACTCGTCCAGAGGACTAAGAGCAACTATTTGGACGGCCGGATACAGACAGCGTGTATAGGGTAGATTAAAATGTGAGATGAAATGTTATACAACTATCCCTTATAACTTCAAGCAAAGGATTTGCCAGCAAACTTTATTTTTCATTTAGGTTTAATGCTGTAATTATTTCAGTTATCTCGTCATCTTTATATATTTGTCGTATACCTTTCATTCATAATCAATACAGAAATACTTATTGAAACAAGATGTTTTAATTTGTATTCAAATTAAGTGCTTTCTGGTTTAGAGGGACTTTTTCTACATGGGACTTACGTTTCAGTAAACGAAGATGTGTAATGTTTATTTTAATGGTGTATTAACGACATGAAATATTCTTTAGCTCTTAGGATATATTGCAAACATTAATATGCATGGGTTTGGTGTTTTGATGGAATTAATTAAGAAACCGAGTTTCGTTTATGAGTGGCAAAAGGTAGGAAAGATTAGGTAGTATATATATATATATATATATATATATATATATATATATATATATATATATATATAAATATATATAATTATATATATGTATATAAATATAAAATTATATATATATATATATATATATATATATATATATATATATATATATATATATATAATATATATAATTATATATATGTATATAAATATAAAATTATATATATATATATATATATATATATATATATATATATATATACACTTTTACGAACTATGAATTACAAAATCTCTGGCTATTATCCTTATAATATGCACACTAGTAAACTCAGACAAAAATTTTATTTAATATCGCTTAACAAAATAAGAAAATGGTCCTGCCTCTTGTTTTATTATAAAGTTTTAAATAATACTATTGATTGCCCAATTCTACTTTCTTGCCTGGAATCTATATACCTGTTAATAATACTTGAAAAAAACTTTTTCACAATACTACTGTTAAACGCAATTAAAGAGCTATTATATCTATAAATACTTTAATCTCTGTAATACCTATTCTACAGATATTGATAGTTTTAATTTGACTAATGCTCATTTTAGAAAAAGCCTGTTTTAATGCGCTCGACATGTATACTACTTAGTATTCTTGTATTTTATGCTCTGTTCTTTTTATGTTTGTGTGGTTACTGTAACTGGATTTTATCTGTAGTTGCCACGTAAATTGAATAAATAAATAAATAAATAAATAAATAAATATAAGAGTTTTCAATTTTGTGCAAGTAGCTCAAGATAGTAGCAAGTAGCAAGTAGCAAGTAGAAAGTAGCTCAAGTAGCGATAGAGAGTCTGCTGGCTAATTCAGAGATCAAGGGTTCGAGTCCCAATTAGGGCATCAATGTACTTTACAATGCCGCATAAACGAATTAACCCTGTAGGTTAGTGCACAGATATTAGAGATCTGAAAGTGACCCTAGTACGACTAGTATGGGTTCAGTGAAGCCTGAAAGATTAAGCGCCGATTTCAAATTAAGAGGGTAACGACACTAACCTGGGTAAAAATAGTAGTAGCAGGAGACTAATTTGAGGTAAAAATAGTAGGAGGTCGTCAGTCAGATTGTCAGTTGCTCGCTAATCTGACATTAAAAAGTGGGGAATACAGAGTCCGCTTTGACAATAAGACCTTACAATTCCGCTTCAGTAGCTCAACGGTAGAGCGTCGACTGGCCAGTTCGGAGATCCAGGGTTCGATTCCCGGTTGGGGCAGCGAGAAACTTTGCAATATATATATATAAAGATATATATATATATATATATATATATATATATATATATATATATATATATATATATATATATATATATATATACATACATATATATAAAGGGTGGCAATAAAATAACTTTCCCTGTTTGGAGGCATCTGCAGCTAAAACTAATGAACGAAATGAAACCAAATTTCAAACACAGACTATGGAAAGCACAAGGAGATGAATTTCGTAAAAAAAATGTAGTACCAAAAGTCACCGATAGGGGAGATTTTGAAGCTGCTGTCACGTACGCACTAGGAAATTTCCATATCTAGATAGATTATGCAAATTTCATTTTGCATATGCAGTTAATTATTATATATATGAACTCTCGAGTCTGCCCACAACCTTCTCTATACTTCTGAATTGGCTTTAGGAGAATGCATATTTACAAGAAATAGACTTAGTGCAGAAGAAATAATTTTCTTTAAAATGATGATTTAGAAATTCTCAAAAACGTTAAATATTGACATAAATCATTCAAATTCACTCAGCTTTTCAATCTAAAATTAAATATGTGTGACGATTGTATGTGTGAGTTCATGAATGTATGTATTAATGGTAGATAGTACACTAATGGACTAATGATGACATTCAAATCATTTTAAGATCTAAGGAATATTCTGTATCTGTTTGTAAATATCAAATAATGTATTTATATATGTCATAATATCAAATAATATATTATAAAGCCTCAGTTTATATAAACATTATCCTTTATATTTCTTAAAGGATTGTTATAAATCGATTTTCAGGGATCATGTGGATTTTGATAGTTTACTTCATCAAACTGCAAGTAAATAAAGTTTATGCGTACCTGCTAGGATTGCACGCATGCGTAATATGAACATATATAAGATAGCGAGTTGGGCAGAATTCACTTTTGGTCCAGTTTCCTTCTGTTGGTTGGTCTTGTTCATCCGTATCCGGGTGCCTTCGTATTAGCACGCATTGGGGACCAACCTTTGCTTTGTATTGGTACCGTGAGAGTTTGCCTAGGCTAGAAAAGCAGTTTAAACGGAAGGGGGAGTCGCAATCCCCCCCAACCATTAAATGCAAAGCATTTGGTTATCCCATATTCCTTTAAATCTTCTTTTTCTTGGATTATTATCTGCTTCGGAGTATAGAGCGGCTTGGCCCCTTTTCCTGAGTAGTGCTTTTGCTTTTTGTGGATATGCATAGGAATTCTATTTGAATTCTATTTGAATTTGATAACTGGTTTTTATATGATATATATATATATATATATATACAATATACAACAACTGCTATACGCAATCACAAAGATGTAAATTAATATTACCAAGGAACAGGCGCAAATGCTGCTCTTTAATCCGAAGTAAATATACAATTGAAATCAAACAAGAAAGATCAATCATGCATAAGCATTGATTATGAAACACTTTCCAACTGAAATGCAATGTCATTTAAAAATTTTTAAAATGTGATACATTCCGTGGTGATATCTTTTACATTATCATAGTACTCTCTCTCTATAGTAATTTATTATGCTTAAATATTTAAGTAAGTAACTATTAAGTAATTTATTATACTTATATACTTAAATATTTATTATACTTAAATATAAAAAAATTCAGCAATTCTTATGCAACTCAACTTACAATCGCTTCAGATATTTGCATTCTGCATAAGTTAAAATTAGGCTTCGTTGAAGAAATAATAAAAGTTTAGGGATCATTTAAAATCACAACTATTGTAACTGCATAGGCACGGAATTTAGATACACAGATAATACACAGATACGCAGATAATATATGTGTGTGTGTATGTATTCAAAGTATTGGAATCGTGCAGAAGATCGGAACTCGAATTTTCGAAGGATCTACACGTTTTGGGACTTCTAGAAAACGAAAAAACTATTTTTAGGAAGACATATGTGTGTGTAAGAGTGTATCTGTGTGTATTTCTGTGTGTCTGTGAGGATATTGCATCCAATCTAACTGAAAAACTAATTTACCGAATTTAATAAAATTTGGTAGGTAAGTTTTTGTGGGAAACCCTGATGTTCATTTGATTATAGTACGATTCGTAATAAACGAATCTGCCTTCTTTGCGAAATGGGAGGCAGAAATTGCCCTTATACACTCTAGCTAAAAACTAATGGACCAAATTTACCACAATTTGTTGTATAATATTTCAATAACTTACAAGTGATTTATATACCGAATTTAACAACTTTTGTTATATAAATCACTTGAAAGTTATTCTAGTACGATTTGGGAAAAAGGAACAGGCTTTTTTTGCGAAATGGCCCGCAAAAATCGTTAAATATAAAAATAAAAGACTACGTGTGCTCAATTATATCAATTGAATTCCTAATTTATACGTGATTTTTGACAACAAAAAGAATAAGACTAACCAAAATACTCTAGGACTAGCAGTTCTTGAGATATTTTAGTTTTTTTGCGTTTTCGCTAAGCCACCTTTGACAATAAGTCCATCTATCAAATGAGAATCAAATTTAAGTTTAGCATGCAAATTCAATGCCATTTAAAATACTTATGTCTGTTATTTTGTGCAGATAAACTGAAATTATTATTGAAGAAATGAAGAGAACGTGAATATGAGTCTGCAGTGAAAGACATGTGCTGTCCACATCAGAATTTTTAACAATATTACAACAATGATTTATAGAAGTGAACGGGTATTATTTCAGGCCATTTCGAAAAAAATGTAGGATCTGTATTTAAAGATCCACCAAGTTGTTGAAGAATAACCTGTTCTACAAATTTCAGCTCTGTACCAAATTTTAACTCTCTAGGACGTAGGAAAGTGCATTAAAAACTCCATCAAATAAATATATCATGAACAGTTATATAAAATTTAAAAAAAATTTGAAAAATAGTTATCTACCAAATTTATTTTAAAATGTGAAGCCTCTCTCATATACAAAATAACTAAACTCTTGGAAAGATATTTATTATATAGAATACCTTTTTAACATTTTACAACAAAGTTGAAAAGTGTTTATGACTTTGTTCATTCTGTCTGTCTGTCTGTCTATCTGTCTGTCTGTCTGTCTGTCCGTTAGCACGATAACTGCCGTTAAAATGACTTAATCAAAATGAAATTTTAGTATGTTGTTCAGACGGTCTATAGGACCTATGGGAATGTAAATGAATAATATCACCCAATTAGTTTTGGATTGAACCCGGGTTGAAAAAATGAAATACATTGAGCCCTATGGGACCTAATTTTTCAAGTATTTTTTAATCGGATTTAAAATTCACAAATTGCTTCGAAAATTTTAGGCAATATTCAAATTGTTCCATAAAATATATAAAAAAAATTCAGCGAAATATATTCAGTAGTTTTTTAAATAAAATATAAAATAATAATAACACCTCTTATATGAAGCGATCACGTGTCCATGATATGAAACGATCACATGACCCACTTCAAAATGATATATGGCATCCATCTTGTGTCAAAATCGTGATTTTTAAAGTACTTTTTAATTCATATTGAGTGTTGTATCCGTCCTAAAACGACTTTATTTTTGCCTAAATTCTGTGCATCTGCATACTGAAACAACGCAATGACAATATATTCCAGTTTAAATGCTCATCTAAATTTGATTATTTCTACTATTAAGCCTATTTTTCACCTATGTAAAATGTAAACAACAAAATATGTAGAATGAGTTGTATTAGAATCGCTGTATTTCTTTAACACAAAATCATTTAGTCCATGGAGTCTGCTTAGCTGATATGAATGAAATATTCATTGATTTTAGAAAGAGAAGGACGATATTTTTCGATGAAGTTTAACGCATAGAGCTTACTTACTTGTAGCTCAATGGTCTTAATTTTTAAATAAAATAAATTATTATAGTATTGTGATGAATGACATGAATGGGGGAATTATTTATGAATGAAATGTTGCTTTTATAGAGAGAGCCAGGCGTGTTATTTTTTTATAACGTCATTTGAATGAATTTCAGTTGTTTTCGATGAAGTTTTCAAATATAATAAATTATCGTAGTATTATGATAATTCTAAAATTATTACCGAGGAATGTATAACATTTTAGAGATGTTTAAACCAGGCAATTTATATTTCAATGCCGTCATTTGAATGAAGTTCATTTTTTTCGATGAAGGTTTAAGTTTTCAAATATAATAAATTAATGCAGTATTGTGATAAGTTTCAAAATATTACCGAGAAATGAATTTTAGGTAATATTCAAATTGTTCCATAAAATATATAAAAAAATTTCAGCGAAATATATTCAGTAGTTTTTTAAATAAAAATTAAAATCTTAATTACACCTCTTATATGAAACGATCACGTGACCATGATATGAAACGATCACATGACCCACTTTAAAATGATATATGGCATCCATCTTGTTTCAAAATCGTGATTTTTTTAAGTTCTTTTTAATTCATATTGAGTGTTGTATCCGTCCTGAAACTACTTTATTTTTGCTTAAATTCTGTGCATCTACATACTGAAACAACGCAATTGCAATATATTTGAGTTTAAATGCTCATCTAAATTTGATTATTGCTACAACTAAGCCTATTTTTCACCTATGTAAAATGTAAACAGCAAAATATATAGAATGAGTTGTATTTGAATTCCTGTATTTTTTTAACACAAAATAATTTAGTCCATGGAGTCTGCATGGCTGATATGAATGAAATATTAATTGATTTCATAAAGAGAAGGACGATTATTTTCGATGAAGTTTCAAGCATAGAGTTTAATTTTTTGTAGCTCCATGGTCTTAAACAAAATGTTTAAATAAAATAAATTATTATAGTATTGTGATGAATGAAATGAATGGGAGAAAGTTATGAATGAAATTCTGTTTTTATAGAGACATCCGGACGTGTTATTTTTTCTATGACGTCATTTGAATTAATTTCCGTTGTTTTCGATGAAGTTTTCAAATATAATAAATTATCGTAGTATTATGATAATTCTAAAACTATTACCGAGGAATGTATAACATTTTAGAGATGTTTAAACCAGGCAATTTATATTTCAATGCCGTCATTTGAATGAAGTTCATTTTTTTCCATGAAGGTTTAAGTTTTCAAATATAATAAATTAATGCAGTATTGTGATAAGTTTCAAAATATTACCGAGGAATGTATTGCATTTTAGACTTGTTTAAATAAAATTGCATTGAAGTTGGAAAGTGTTTCATAATCAATGCTTTAAGCATGATTGATCTTTCTTGTTTTTCTTTCTGGAGGATATCCCAAAAGTCAGAATTTAATTGAATTTGTTATTTTCCCTATATTAAATAATTTTTAATTAAAAAACTACTTAACATATTTTACTGAAATTTTTTATATATATTTTATGGGATAATGTGAATATATCCTAAAAATTTCGAAGCAATTTGTGAATTTTAAATTTGCTTTAAAAATGTTTGAATAATTAGATCCCATAGGGTTCAATGTATTTCATTTTTTCAACCCAGGTCCAATAAAAAACTAATTGGGTGATATTATTTATTTATATTCCCATAGGTCCCACATACCGTCTGAAAAACATACTAAAATTTCATTTTGATAAAGTCATTTTTACGGCAGTTATCGTGCTAACGGACAGACAGACAGACAGACAGACAGACAGACAAACAGAATGAAAAAGTCATAAACACTTTTCAACTATGTTGTAAAGTGTTAAAAAGAGGGAAATAAACGTGCAGAGGATGGCTCGTTGAATTTCTTGGATATCACCATTAAGTACAATACAAGGAATGGAATTTATACGAGTCTACATGACAAAAGAACAAGTTATGGTATAAAAATTAACCATATCATCAATTGGAAAACGAACCTTTCGAGATTTATTTTTAGAAATATACTTTTGGGACATATCAAAAGAAACCAAATTTACAACACTTTAGCAAAGGATTTCATATCCAGTAACAAAGGGATAATATTAGAAGCATTAAGAAAGAATTACCCAGTTAATTTCCTGAAGAAATATTATAAATCATTTTTTAACAATAAAAATGAAGCAAATTCATTCAAAAGGGATTTTACTGAATTGGGATAGTTTCTGCATATCACTTGAAAACTTGCACATGCGCATAGTTACTTATATAATAGGAGATTTTTTGTTTCTTCATTTGTGCGTTTCTTGACTTCCATTATCGGTGGTCTGCTTCTCCATGTTTGGGTGCTTCTGACTAGGCACGTATGGGGGATCAATCTTTGCAATGCATTGGTTCCGAGAGCGTTTGCCCGGGCTGGAAAAGCAGCTTTAAACGGGATTGAGGAGTCGCAATCCTCCTCTGCCATTGTATGCATTGCATTTGGTTTTCCCTCCATTGAACTTAATCCTCTTTTTTGATTTCAATTATATATATATATATACATATATATATATATATATATATATATATATATATATATATATATATATATATATATATATATATATATATATATATATGGTTTTCCCTCCATTGAACTTAATCCTCTTTTTTGATTTCAATTATATATATATATACATATATATATATATATATATATATATATATATATATATATATATATATATATATATATATATATACATATATATATATATTATATATATATATTATATATATATATATATATATATATATATATATATATTATATATATATATATATATATATATTATATATATATATATATATATATATATATATATATATATATATATATATATATATATATATATATATATATATATATATATATATATATATATATATATATACATTAGCACATTAGCATTAGTCTATTAAAATACATCTTGCTCTAATTTTATTTCCATCGTGTACAATTTCCTTGAATTAAATCGCATACATAAAAAGTCATCCTAAGCCCCAAGCACTTCACTTTGAATACATATTAAATGAACTTTAAAATTTCTCTCTACATTCATCTCTAAGTGCAGGGCGCGCGACAAATCCATAAGAAATTTGAATAATTGAAATAATTACCATTTGATTTGGTGCTCCACGACCGCTTTCTGCACACAAAAGCTAAGTAAAATAATTACAGCATTCTATTTAAAATCGGGAAATGCAGTTCACTGAATTCCCCCCTTCCTCCGGAGTGCCTTTGGAGTCGTAACACAGATGTCATGCAAGTTTTGCATTTCTTCTGGAATAATCTGTGTGGATATGATAAGTGCGTCGTCCATAATTTGCATCTAAAGGGCCAAACCTTGAATAATATGTAGAAAGCATATCTCATGGGTAATATATATGAATGCTGGATTGTAATGCACAGTTTAGCTAGCTCATTTATATAAATCTTTCACTTTATTCCAAATTTTTTAGAATTAATTTTTAGTATTGCAACAATTTTGCTCTAAAAATTTGTTTTTTACAAGGCTGAAATAAATGAAAAGTTAAACCCAATAAAAAAATTTCGTTAAAAATTTAGCTAGAATTATTTTTAATAATTTATTTAGCAATGGTAGTCGACTAACAGTCGTTTTAACCAAAAATTGGCTAAGATTAGTTCTGGCTTTCGGTCTATATTATAAGAAAGCAACGTTTAAGTCTTCATGCTGGCAGAGGGAGCAGGGTCTGGGTCTGGAAGGATTTTTCGACTCGTTCGCCCTTTTTTTACCAATTTGGAGTTGAGATTTATTTCCCGATTCAGTTAAGTTTCTGTTATGTGATTGATACTCTTAGTGTGCAAAATTCTAGCCTTCTAAACTAATGAAGTCTTCTATACCTTCTATCATTCAGTCTTCTGGATGATGAGGAAAGGTTTTTAAAAACCCCGTCTTCACCGCCATAGAGGGATGATTCAAAATTCGATTGCGTTAGGTTCTGTCTAGTGTTGTTAATGTGAAAAATCCAGACCGCACGACTAACCCGAAGGCTTACAGTAACTATTTGAGTGGTCGGCGTGATGTTAGTGTAGAGAAATTCTGTTCCCTAAGTTAAGAAAAAAGACATCTGGAGGATCAGGAAAGATAAAAGACTTTCAAGCACCCTTTCCCCCGCACCCAGGGAGGGAATAAAAAATTCGGCTCCGTTTGGATTTGTACCATGGCCAACTCTATGTGTGAACATTCAAACTTCTAGGCTACCGGGGGCTTTTAGAGGGTCAGGAATGGCGTTAAACAATCACTATTTTATGTCTTTTGAGTCTCCAGATCCTTCAGAAGCATCCTAGTATCGACCACAGCCGAAACCTAACGCTGTCGTACTTCCGATCAAACCCTCTTTGGCAGAGACTGTTTTTTAACACTTTACAACAAAGTTGAAAAGTGTTTATGACTTTGTTCATTCTGTCTGTCTGTCTGTCTGTCTGTCTGTCTGTCTGTCTGTCTGTCTGTCTGTCTGTCTGTCCGTTAGCACGATAACTGCCGTAAAAATGAGTTTATCAAAATGAAATTTTAGTATGTTGTTCAGACGGTCTGTAGGACCTATGGGAATATAAATAAATAATATCACCCAATTAGTTTTTTATTGAACCCGGGTTGAAAAAATGAAATACATTGAACCCTATGGGACCTAATTTTTCAAACATTTTTTAAGTAAATTTCAAATTCACGAATTGCTTCGAAATTTTTAGGAAATATTCACATTATCCCATAGAATATATATAAAAAAAATTCAGTAAAATATGTTAAGTAGTTTTTTAATTAAAAAAATTATTTAATATAGGGAAAAAAACAAATTCAATTAAATTCTGACTTTGGGATATCTTCCAGAAAGAAAAGAGAGAGATATTATATAATAAATATCTCTCCATTTGTTTAAACGTTTTGCATATGGGAGTGGCTTCATATTTTAAAATAAATTTGGTAGATAACAATTTTTCATTTTTTTTAAATTTTATATAACTCTTCTTGATAAATTTAATTGATGGCATTTTAAATGCACTTTCCTACGTCCTAGAGAGTTAAAATTTGGTACACAGCTTAAATTTGTTGAACATTTTATTCGACAAAAATTGGATGGATCTTTAAATATAGATCATACATTTTTTTCGAAATGGCCTGAAAATAATCCCCGTTCACGAAAATAATCCCCGTTCACTTCTATAAATCATTGGTGTAATATTGTTAAAAATTCTGATGTGGACAGCACATGTCTTTCTCTGCAGACTCATATTCGTTCTCTTTATTTATTCAATGATAATTTGAGTTTATCTGCACAACATAAGTATTTTAAATGGCATTGAATTTACACGTTAAACTTAAATTTGGTTCTCATTTGATAGCTGGACTTATTGTCAAAGGTGGCGTAGCGAAAACGCGAAAAAACTAGAATATCTCAAGAACGGCTAGTCCTAGAGTAATGGGGTTAGTCTTATTCTTTTTGTTGTCAAAAATCACATATAAAATAGGAATTTAATTGATATAATTGAGCACACGTAGTCTTTTATTTTTATATATAACGATTTTTGCTGGCCATTTCGCAAAAATAGCCCGTTCCTTTTTCCCGAATCGTAGTAGAATAACCTACAAATGACTTATATATAAAATTTTGTTAAATTTGGTATATAAATCACTTGTAGGTTATTGAAATATTATACTCCAAATTTTGTTAAATTTGGTTCATTAGTTTTTAGCTAGAGTGGATAAAGGCAATTTCTGCGGCCATTTCGCAAAGAAGGCAGATTCTTTTATTACGAATCGTACTATAATCTAATGAACATCAGGATTTCCCACAAAAAACATACTTAGAAAATTGTATGAAATTCGGTCCATTAGTTTTTCAATTAGAGTGGATGTAATATCCACACAGACACACAGAAACATACACAGATACACCCTTACACACACAGACGTCTTCCTAAAAGTAGTTTTTTCGTGTTCTAGAAGTCCCAAAACGTGTAGATCCTTTGAAAATTCGAGTTCCGATCTTCGGCACGATTCCAATACTTTGAGTACATACACATACACATATATATTATCTGTGTATTATCTGTGTATCTAAATTCCGTACCTATGCAATTACAATAGTTGTGATTTTAAATGATCCCTAAACTTCTATTATTTCTTCAAGGAAGCCTAATTTTAAAATATGCAGAATGCAAATATCTCAAGCGATTGTAAGATGAATTACATAAGAATTGCTGAATTTTTTTCACACAAAATTATTTAGCTCTGGAGTCTGGAATACAAGTTATATGAATGAAATATTCATTGATTTTGCATAAAGAATCAGATGATTTATATTTCGATACAGTTTTAAATATTTAAGTATAATAAATTACTGTAGTACTGTGATAATGTAAAAGATATTACCACTGAATGAATCACATTTTAGAAATTTTTAAATGAAATTACATTTCAGTTGGAAAGTGTTTCATAATCAATGCTTATGCATGATTGATCTTTCTTGTTTTTCTTTATACATATTTTCATATCCTCAAGCAGACCCTTAGTGCTTTAAATGGATGATTATTTGCGAGTTATAATATCGAACACAAGACCGAACATAACACAGTCAAATATTCGACATTTCTCAAGAGTCGAAGAAAGAAAGTAAAGTATCCCAAAATCCCCACTGGGGACTTAAAAGGCAAAAACTCGACCACTGGGCAGGATCTAATACGGCCAATTTTTGATTGACACAATTATTTTCGACGCTATAAGCACCACAAATTGTTAAGCAAAATATTAAAAGAAAACTTACAGCTTATTTTTTAAGAGTGTTATTTCCCTTGTCTTTGCAAAAAATATATTTTAAATACTAGTTACTATATGGATGATTTAAAGATAATGATCTGTCTCAGTAAAATGAATATATTGCTTAAAATGTATTTTTTATTTTCTATAAATGATTATATAATGAAACTATTCATATATATATATATATATATATATATATATATATATATATATACATATTAACAGACACTTGATATCTAATCATTCGTCTATACAGCGACCGAAGCGTGAACCATTTGCCATCATACAACGTTGTCCCGTTGCACCACAAGGTGTCGGTTTTTCGACATTACATCTATGCTCTCATGTGTGCGATTAGAGTCCAGGACCCCAAAAGTCAAGAGAGTACAATAAAACGCAGAAATGATATTTATTATTGCATATTTTTCTCATTAATTGATAATTGTATGATTTTTCTTCATTAATGTTATCATTAATTTCACAAAAACAAATTGTAATTGAAAATCATTTAAAACACAACTCAGACAATCCATCTAGAGGGCAAGTTTTTGTACTTGAAATCAAACTTCCAGTGTAAATCAGAATATGCTTGCATGGTTTTCGTGTTTATTATACTTTCGCCAGTATGGATTAGAAGATACATGTAATTGAAGCAAAAAAGCTTTAAGGCTTTAAGTGCACCCTCATTTACGAACCTCCAACAGATGCAATCCTACCACGCAGCAAGCGTCAGACCCATTCAAGATTAACCTGTGTTTAAAATTTTCATAAAATAGGCATTCCTTTCATTGCTTCAGCCATAAAAACACAAAAAAAATATTTTTTGGAAGTAAACAATCACTTTCAATTGCATACAACGCTCACTGCGTTTCAAGTACCACATACTTTATTTTCGAAATCTACACTCGTTGTTTCTTTCACCTTCGCTGTATTTATGTTCAGTTTCGATATTCAATATTACGTGATAAGTTTACTATTATCATTCTCGCAAATATAACTTGTTTCATTCACGGGAGGAGACAGTTAATAGTTTATAGGAGTTTTATCATTTGAAGCCTCACAATTTGCTGTTAGTCATACACATCACCGAATATTAACGAAATGTCATTTGCATTTTGATGTGAATTTTGCACGTTAAAGTAAGTTAATTTGCTTTGGCTAACAAAGTCCGCAAGAGTGCTCAATTTTCAGTTTACGGGATTTTAAGTCAATGCTAATAACCTTCCAATATGGCTTTTCAGATGGCTTAATTTATACTGATATTTGTAACATAATTGTAACATAATTTGGAACTTTAAAATAGTGGTGTTGTACATGTTGTCATCGAGAAAAATGCCAAATTTCAATGTACGATTTAACGACAAAAACATTTCACCTTGCACTATATCATGATTCTCTGTCAGTGAAAGAAATCATTGCATTATGTAGGGCCAGTCCTGTTCTGTTCACATCAAATTTTTTCTTATGAAATCTCAATTTATCTGAATGTTCTTGTGACTATTAGCGCATCTCTTCGATAGAACATTTTCAAAACTATGTTGTTTAACTAATCAACTAATCAATTCGATCAAACAATATGCTAATGTACGAAATTCAATTTTGACATTTAACACAAATAAATATGCAGAAAATGTCGAGAAAGTATAATTCTACGGTTTCCAGGCATGTGCAAACATTTGGTGATTTCCTATTTTAATTACGCTTATGAACCTCCTTCGCAAATGATTGCTTTATCGAAGACATCCAAATTTGAATTGTTATGTCCGACGGTAGTTGTTAGTCAACATATATAAGATTTAATTTTGATAGAAATTCAAAGATTTAATTAAATTATTTCAAATATGATACTGTGGTTTGCTCCATAGAGACTTTAAAATCCTCGCGATTTGTATATTTTGCAAATTTCAAAACAAGCAGAGTGTTCGAACATGGATTTTATGAACAACTGAAAAATATACCCGATGTTGTCCCTGATTTAAAGCACGAATTTTAATGTTATTAATCAGCGGAATTCAGCCCAATGAGTTTATACAACAGACGATTTTTATTAAACCTTAACCTATTTAAATAATTACGAAATGTATATAAATGTATATTTTATCAGAATTACATTTGTGATTGGATTATATCAATTACAACTTTCGGATTGAAAAGTTGAAAGAATTATTAATATTTTCAATTTTTTAAGTCATATGCTTTATTTTGGTAAAGATTTTTCAAACTCATATATTGTGTTTACCCAATTATTGAAACAGAACAAAATGGTACGGGTATGTCTTCTAATATATCATTTTAGTGCTTTGATTTTGACATACATTGATCCAATTTCATAGCGCTTTCATTTCGGCATATATTGATCCAATTTCATTTCATATGTTTTGTAAATTTATTTCCAAATGGGACCAGAATGTTTTATTTTTTAGATCTGCCTGTGAAGATATTTGTTTAGTGATAACAGAGATTCTGATATTTATATTTAGGAAAATTAAATTCCATATTTTAATAGAATGTTTTAATAATAATACCATATAGAATATTATAAGAATTTAAACATAAGTGTAAATTTTATATTTCTCTATATCCCGTACAAAGAACAGGTAATACTACTAGTTAGAAATAAAATGAACTAACAAAATTAACCGCTCATGAAAAAACGGTAATATAAAAAACAAATTAAATGCTATCACAGATTATCTTCATCAAAACTTTACCGCTTTCTATCACAATGCTCATAAAGATAATATAATGCCATATTAAAAATTATAACAATATATCTTAAATTCGCAAAGATAGAAAACCGATAAATGAAATTCCTTTGATAAACAGACGTTTCCGTTTCAACAAATATCTGCCATTTTATCTTTATCGCCACTTTTGTCGTCCACGAAAATGAAGTTGATTAAAAGAAATTCAATTACTGCCACGAATAAACATCATTTCGTACAATTACTTACTGTAACGAAAGAATTGAAAGTTGCTGTTAGCCTTTGGCTTACGGGTGGGACAGCATCAGTCCCAAACGAAGAACCTCTCAATAAGGCAGGTATTTGGCATACCCTATCCCAAACAGTTCGATCCCCCTCTGCAGGCATTGGCGTCCATGTACGCCAATGCCTGCAAAGACACTACGAGTGGTTGCGTATTCAGTAGTAGCTGTATACAGGGTGTCCCAAAAAGATTGAAATGCGCTTTAATTTTTTACCTGTTGGAGATAAGTGGGCAATGTAAATTGCAAAAATATTAAAAGCAAGGTCGGAAATAAGACTACGTTAATCAAATAGTCCTCCCATTCATTTTCAAAAAGTTACACTTTTTAAATTTTTATACTCGCTTAAATTTTTATACTCCTTTTATACAACCTTTGAAAATAGAACTAAATAAAAACGAAAATTGAATTAAAAGTGCATATTAAGTGTAATTTAAAATAATTATGGATGTTATTTTATGCAATTAAACTCAGTTTAATGAATTATAGACTAAATAAAAAGAACGTGAATATGAGTTTGCAGGGAATGTCATGTGCTGCCCACATCAGATTTCTGATTATGTAAGACTCAATTAGAAATTAAAGCGTGTTGTTGAGAGAAATCCGAGTATATTGTAGCTCCGAATACTTAAATTTCAAACGATAAATAAATGGATAAAACTACTGTGAAAAAAAATCTGTCGTGGGAAACACATGACTTTCCTTATATAATGCAATGCATTTACTACTTTTACAGTAAAAAAATAGGTTTTTCTTATAGTAGATACTTATATTCTTTCCAAGAGATTGAATTTTTGACGATTAGTCGTCATTTTCATTGATTTAGCGTCATTTTTATCCATTTGGCGAGATTTTCGTTAATTTGGCAACATTTAAAATGTCACCAAGTTGGCGATATTCCGCCAAATTCGTCGCCAAAATCTCTCCAAGCGTTATGGACGGGGAAATAAGTTATTTTTATAGCAGATAAATGACTATTGGCGTTTAAATACAAAAGTAATACTCAAAGTATCTTTTCTCATGAATGGAACGAGCTAGATCCACGAGAAAGATGTCACCCAATTTATCGCATGATATTACATATGAAAAGTGAACATGTTTCTCAACAGTTAATATTTTTTTTTTAATTTATGGGATTATTGGATAAATTTATTTGAAAAATGTGCAATATCTCGAGAACGGTTTATGCTAGCGTTCTAAAGTTTATGTCAATCGTTTTCTAAGGAAAAATTAGATAAGAAATGTCTATTTACGTAACTTTATTAAAGGTTTTGATTTTTTGATGATTTTTTCAAAATTTCAGTCGAAAATTTAGGGAGGTTCTGAACATTCGTTTACGTTTAAAAACAATAGTTTTCCAGCATTCACGGATTATGATTTTTGTTCCAAATTTCATTCGAATCGCTCCATGCGTTCGTGACATATCGTCTCCACAGACACACTGACACACACACACACACACATAATTTCACACACACACACACACACACACACACACACATACTTTCACACACAGACACACACAGACATCACTTCAAAATGTTTGATTCGTGATCAGGGATGCTTGAAACGTGCTCTCCCGACGAAAACTCCAATTCGAATTTTCGACCCCGTCACAATACTTTCCTTATACATTATGTATTTAAGGAAAGTAACAATTATACCAACACCTTTTAACTAAAATGTAAATGTTGCGGCGACAGCGAATTGGTCAGTCAGTAGAGATGTTGTAAATAGCTGTATTAAACACTTCGTTAGTAGAAAAGCATTATAAAATGTTGCAAAGGTGTCAAATAATTTAGAGCGAGGAAAAGCCGCCTTCCTAAGGAAAATTTAGACAGAGTGTTTAAGCTAAAGCAGAAAAGTGCTTGTCGACGAAATTCATATGGGATTTCTGCAATATAGCTCTTTTTTGATTTCATATATATATTTAAGACAAGCCAATTTATCTGTCTTTATGTCTCGTTTAGTGAATAATTCGGTGAATAATTTAGCGGACTTGGCGAAAAATAGACGAAGATGGCAACAAAATTGACGCTGACGATTTAAATTAAATGTCGCCAAATAGGCAATAATTCAAGATCTCTGAAAATTAAATTTTATTTTTTTAATTACCTCTACCCCTTTGTGGTGATTCTTAGTTTTATATTTTAGATTCAAAATACACCGAGTTCCACAGTTCATGTTATTTCTTGCTAAGGGCTATAAAACTTGCAATTTGTTATAAAGAATTTTTATCCTGGAGTGACTGCGTTTTGCTACAAAGTTTATACTAATTATATTTTATTAGGTTGTTATATATTAATGAATGTTACTGGTGGGAAGTTGTGCGTGTTAAGCATATATCCGTGGTTTTTAGAAGCACACAAGCTGCAGGCGGACGGATAGAAAGACACACATTTTACACATTTATACACACCATCATATGACGAACTTATGATTTAGTATATAGTCTTTCTTTTGTGTAATATGATTGCCGCATTTGGAAATTTTTTCAAAGAACTGCAATAAACCGAATATATGATATGTGGGGGATTTTGTCTTCTCCTTTCATCTTTGTTATACCAAAATCCCGCACGGTATATTTATTTTTCCTTCAGCATTAAAATGCATATTTCTTCCCACTCGATTCTATTCAATCCTATTAAATACTACAATAAATATAAGTTATAATTAATATCTCACTATTTGTCACTATCACTATCACTCACATCCATATTTTCCTTTTGTTCAATCTGTTTAGAGTATTTGGGAAGCATTTTAAAGAACTTTAATAAACCGATATTTTTCTATAGATTCGATATTTTTCTCTTATTCTTTCACTTTCAAAGTCCCGTACTGTATATTTACTGTACCTTCAAATTAAAAATGCGTATTTCCTTCTACGATGATTCCAGTCAATCCTATTAAATACTGCAATGAAAATAATCAAAGTTAAAATTGATACCTAACTATTAAGTACCCATTACGGACAATTCATTTTAATGTCTTGCGTATATTTCTAAAATGTAAAATTTTACAGAAATTAAGTACTCCACATTATCGACTCAATTACCTCCATTACATTTCATTCCAGGATGTATATTCATGACCCCTGAGACAAATTCTTAGCAGTCGCACTGAGCTTAGCATTCGGTAATCTGCATTTGTCTTCTGTAGCTGCGATTTAGAAAGCTCGACAAAGTATTCACGGCGTCACTACAGGAAATTTTAAGAGTTAATTCTGTTCTTGATGATATATTCGGCGTACGGATCTCTCGTGGCCTTATAAAGAGGATTATTATTCCCTCATTACGAATTTCAATGCATTAATTACTTTAACTATTATAATGTGAGTAGAAAGTTAAACAATTGTTGCACATTAAATACTATATATGGTACTTATGTTTGAAGTGTTTAAGATAATGTAAATGTTTTCTTTGTACAGGGAGTAGTTTTCAAATATTGGTTCGTGAAGCTTCTGGGCTTCCATAGAAGCTGCTTCAAATGGTGCGGGTTGAGCATTACTTAATGGCGGCTGTTTGTTAATATATTGTTCCAACCTTGAAACTGTGTATACCACAAAAATTGCTTTTAAAAATGACTAAGCCTGCAGTTAGGGCATTATTTGAACAGAAAAAAAGATTAAGGCATTAAGAGAATATTTTCCCTGCAACTTCCCGTTTAATTTTCAGTGTGTTAACCATTCGAAAATAGGCGCTAACCTCTAGCTCATTTATTTTTCAGTTTTTTTCTCACTGTTTTCTGCAAAACATAGATGCTGAAAAGAAAATTGTTTATGCTGTTTAAAAATACTCGATAAAAAATTTATAACTATTCTTTTTTTATTTTGTAAATTGTAAAGCATTCTTTTTATAAAAATATTTTAAATACTTGTAAATATTTTATCGATTTTTTTAAACACATATCTTCCTATTATCCGCACACTCCTATTACATCACATTATATCACATATCTTCCTATTATTGTTATGCATTATCCGATTCCTATTATCCGCATTTTGTTATGCATTTTTCCTGCAGAAAATAGGAAAAATTCCAAAAATTAACCGAGCTAGAGGAAGGTACTATATTATTCATCTCGGAACTTTCTTACCACAACCAACAAGTCTGACTTTTTATATCACCTCTCATCTGTCTGACTTTCTATTTTTCACTTTTACGAAAATTGTGTTCTTTTTAATCTTATCTTCTTTGCACGTCCTTTGAATTTTCCTTGTAGACTTCTTCACCCACAGCTCTGTCCTCATTAGTAGGTGTATAAAACGAAACAAGCAGTGGGAGGGAAAATATCCTCTTATACCACAAACGTTCTATTTACGCAAGAAGTTTCAGTATGCAACTGCAAAATACGTACTTATTTTCAGAACATTTTCTTAACATGAAATAATATTTCACGCACAATAACATTATTTATTACATTTCTGATGTCAATTTATTGAAAACTGTGATTTGAAGTCGATTTATGTATTAAATTGAAGTTAACTATTTATGACGGTGGAAAATATCTTTCTCATATCATGATTTTGAATCTCATTTCTACCTAACACAAATAATATCACAGGAAGTCAAACTTCCCATACTGAGCTAATGCTGGCCTAATTCTAAAGCGCTAATCACCAGCAGAAAAAATAATAATCAAATGTATTATTCCGGTCTGTAACCGGTTTCCAAATATTTCGGAATGCCCTCAACAGACGGGTTTTGCGACTATAAACTTGGTCTCTGCAGCTTTGTGTAGCCTGAGATACATTTTTTGAAAATTGAGGGCCAGTTCCGTGATTAGATTGAATGTTTTTCTGTTTCCACAGAAATTCCCAAAATTGTGCAATATGGCACACTTCCAGCAAAAATTACAACAACACATAACAAGTGCAAAATCGATTCATGATTATTGTTATCTGCAATGAGAAGGTTTTCCAACTTTATTATCCTTTAACGTAAAACGTAAGCTTAGCTGCTCGAAGCAAAATGACACAAATTAAACACAGAACTAATAGTAGACTATATATGTACATACCTAAAGAGCATATTGGCATTTGTGTAAAGCATTCTTCTACCTGACTTTTTAAATACTTAATGCCAACTATCAAGTACCGTCTGTCTATTGTCTAATTTAAATCGTCTGCATTTAAAACTTCGCCTACAAGACAACTAATAATAGTCAATTTATAAAGTTATACTCTTACTGGGAGAATTTTAAATTGTTTTTGCTTATGGAGAAGCACGATGACTCCCACAATACTAAACGTGCTTTATTTGAGAAGATATTCAATAAAAGAAAAAGCTTGTATGTTAATATTCTTGTGAAATAAATAACAATTAACTGAAACAATAATTAATTGAAACAATAACTTATTAATCATACATATGGAAACCTTCCTGTTCATTTACCTTACAATTGCATACTTTGAAAAGGCATTTTCGTTACGTTTTAATACTTTCTTCAACGCCAAATTTCATTTAGTGGTGATTTTTGAGACTTTTATTTTCAAAAACGCTCTTCCATTCAGATACACCTTTATTTATGATAACCGCGAAGCCTTTATTTATGATAACCGCGAAGCCTTTATTTATGATAACCGCGAAGCCTTTATTTATGATAACCGCGTAAAAATACCCCATTTTTATTTGATAGATATGAAGATAGGTCATAATTCACTAGAAAACCCGGATATAGGATTTAATCCAAATTTCTGTGTTTCAAAGTATGTTTTAAATTTTTGGCAATTATTAAGATACACTTACCGTATTGATGAAAAATTCAGTGTATTTCTGCGAAGTGTAAAATATGATTCCTAGGGTACTTGAAGCATTTTATAGAAATAAAAACCAATATATCTCTCCTTCATGTCTGTAATTTTCGATACCTATTGCTATTTCTGAAACCACAGAGTGTTCTCAAAATTTTATCGACCAGTACTCATTATTTATTAAAGAAACAACTGCAATAACTTACAATGTACTCACCCACTCTTTAGATCAAGACAATTCTCAATCATATTATTCCGACATATTTAAAGATATTTTGTATTATACGGTGTTCTCGGGAAAGCGCTTAAGCAACCCAATCAGTTTGTAAAGGTCCATGCGTGTACAGTGAACACGTTATGTCTATCTTCAGTAAAGTGGCCATGTCTGATCAAATGAAAGTGATTGCAAAACCCCCAGAAGAGAATTTAAAATGTTTGGATAAAACAAACTGAACAAAGCAAGATATACGAAAAAAGTTAATTACAAAGTTATAGAGAATTGTATAATTAATAGAAACCAATACTATAAACGAACAAATGAAAATATGGAAGGCAATGAACATCTGTCAAAAATCCGCCTCATCAGGACATGTAACCCGGTGATTCCTGCAATGCTTGTCAAAGTACGTTGTAACAATCTTTTTGGAATCCAAATGTACATTGTCGCTAATGGTAGGGTATTTTCAGCAAGCTGTATATTAAATTTCCATGACTTTAAGTGTTAATTATTTTATAATTCCCAAATTGCCATTAGCCAATAGGATAGCCAATCGTCAATAATTATTTTAGCATTACTATATAGCTATTCGCTAATAATTATTTTAGCATTCCTAAATAGCCATTCGCCAATAATTATTTTAGCATTCCTAAATAGCCACTACAGCCATTCGCCAATAATTACTTTAGTATTACTAAATAGCCATTCGCCAATAATTATTTTAGCATTCCTAAATAGCCATTCGCCAATAATTATTTTAGCATTCCTAACAGCCATTCGCCAATATTATTTTAGCATTCCTCAATAGCCATTTGCCAATAATTATTTTAGAATTCCTAAATAGCCATTCGCCAATAATTATTTTAGCATTCCTAAATAGCCATTCTCCAATAATTATTTTAGCATTCCTAAATAGCCATTCGCCAATAATTATTTTAGCATTCCTAAATAGTCATTCGCCAATAATTATTTTAGCATTCCTAAACAGCCATTCTCCAATAGGATAGCCATGCGCCAATAATTATTTTAGAATCCTTAAATAGCCATTCGCCAATAGAATAGCCATTCGCTAATAACAATACTGTGTCTGCTCTATACCCTTTGGGTGAGTTGGACGCGCAGGGTAATAATTAAAAAACCTTATTGTGTCAAATAAATGCTTTCTGCAACAATTTTACTATAGATTCCTATTAATTATACAATGTTTCACAACTTTGTATTGGGCATTTTTCGTCCATATATAAGGCGAAGTCAGTTATTTAACACAATATGTTGCCTATAAATATTGGGTCAAATAACTGCTTTTTGAAACAATTTTATTATAGATTCCTACTAATTAGACAATGTTTCATAATATTGTAATGAGCGTTTTTCGTCTATCTTGCTTTGTTAACGACTTCATTAACCTGACTCTCTAACTAAATTCTCTTCTAGGGGCTATTCAAACGGGTGTGGTTACTTAATATAGATAAACCTAACATTTATACATATGTGCATTATAATATATTGGGTGCTTAAGAACTTTCCTAGAATTCCTGTATAAACTGTTTCTCTGCGCATATATCACTCAAATACAATGGATTTTTTTACTTATTCAAAATATTGCCATCTTTGTGACACTTTGAATGATAAACGGAAAGTCTGCAAATATTTCTCGAAGGAATAAATGCCCCAGATACTTTAGGAAATGTGTTCAATGTTTTGAGAAACATTTCACCTTAAAATATTTATTCATAATATCCGAATCTGAAATATTTATTAAAACACACTCTTTCCAGAATCAAAAGTTACAGTTTCACAATTTTCACAATGAAACGTCCACGAGAAACCAAACTTTTCTTTCTTCTTTTCCTGCAATACATGGTAATGTATTTCAGGAAATGTATTGCAGGTAATGTATTGCAGATATTGGAATCGTGCCGAAAATCCTCTATCTGCCCATCTGTCTGTCTGGTGGTTTGTACATATTTTTATCCACTGTAACTGAAAAACTAATCGACCGAATTCCATAAAATTTGGTAGGTGCGTCCCTTGTAGGTGAACCTGCTGCTTATTAGATTTTTGTACAATTCCTAATAGAAAACTCGCCGTTTTTTGCGAAATGGCCCTCAAAAAGTGCCTGTAATCACTCTAGCGGAAAAACTAACATATCAAATTTCACAAAATTTGGCAGATAAATCATTTGTACGTTAACCTGGTGCTGATTAGCTTTTGGTAGGATTAGGTAAAAATAACCTGCCTTTTTATGCAAAATGGCCCGCAAAAATCGTTAAATCTTAAAATAAAAGACTGCATATGCTCAAATTTATCAATTAAATGCTTATGTTATACGTAATTTTTGACGACGAAAATAATAAAATCAACCCCATTACATTGGGACTAGCCGTTCTTGAGATAGTTTACTTTTTTCGTATTTTTGCTACGCCACCTTTGAAAATAAGTCCAGTTACCAAATGAAAAGGAAAATGGAATTAAAAGTGTAAATTAAGTGTAATTTAAAATATTTATGGTTGTTATTTTGTGCAATTAAAGTCAATTAAATGAGTTATTAAAGAAATAAAGAGAACTTGAATATGAGTCTGCAGGGAAAGTCATGTGCTGTCCACATAAGATTTTTATTCTTGCTACGTTCACCTACTTTCAGGTATTGTTACCCTAGCATTACCCATCACGGGCGATATTACCATTATCGCGAATAACAAAAGCAACCTGATTCAGCATTAAAATTAGGAATACGTTTTTAATCTTATCCATAGATATAGAACAGAAAAAATAAAATAGAAATTTACTCGTTTTGTTACCGGAAAAGAGTAGAAGGTGGAATCTCATGAATGGAAAGAGATTTGGTTTTTTCTAATTACTAGAAACAAAAATTACACCAATTATTTTATTAATATAAACAATAATTTGATGATAAAAAATAGCATTAACTATTTTTATTAATACATAAAAATCCTAAATAATACCAGCAATTGTGTATTCTCGTGATCAATAATATTCCAACTTATCAATCGAATACCTGCATTCACGTCTTAGATGTGAATGTTTCAGTAAGAAGATGCTGTAATTTTTCTTTCAAATTATATAGAACCAATCACTATGTAGTATAATTGGCTGACGTGTCTAAAGTATTTTTGTCTTCCAAGAACTTCCCAAATGACTCCAGGGACCTTGAAGGCAGAATCTTTCCACGCTTAAAATATCGACTAGGGCACAGAATCTACAGAAGCTGGATTTTCAATTTACCACTCCCGGGGAGTTAATGATATTTTTTAAATCTTTTCAGACCCCCAGAAGACGATCAAACTTAGACATATAGAATGGATTAACGCAGAACCTAGCACGAAACTGAAGGCTTCCGGATTTTCAATTTATCCCCCGTAGTGGAAAAATGGGTTTTTCCGAAAGTTCTTTTCAGACCCTTCGAAAGTCCCCTGATGACTTAAAAGGCTTAATCTTTGCACACCTGCACTGGACTGACCCAAACGAAGCCGGGTTTTCGATTTTCCTCCTGTAGTGGACAAGATGCCGCAAATAAAGTCTGTCAGAATCTCGAGGACATAAAAGGCTGAAACCCGGCCATGGGGCAAAACCCAATTGGGTCAATTTGCAACTGAGACAGCTCAGCTATTTTCGTAGCTAAGTGCCATGCATAATAAAAAATAAATAAAATAAAACTACAAGATACAAAATGAAAAGTAATAACAACGAAATAAAAAGCAATAAAAAACAAAATAACAGGTAATAAAAAAAAATAATAAAAAGTAATAAAAACTTGCAGCACATATTACTAAGAGTGTTATTATCTGTCTTTGACAAGCTTAAGTACTAGTTAACAGAACATTTATTCGAAATTGATGGATAGAATGCCAGTTTTAAAACAAGCTATATTCATCTAAAATACAGTTTTAAGAAAAACTTATGCATATAACGCAGTTAATTAGATGAACAGGTTTTGATTATCTAGATTGATTAAGCATGTTTTAATTATCCAAATATTCAGTGAACCAATTAGAAAAAAAATTACGAGTATCTTAACCAGATTTTGAAAAGAAAAGAACAGCTGGCTGCAAGACGTTGCTACTGTGTAGATAAAATTGAAGACTGCATGCTCATGCTATTCGTATTGCCGGCAAGCGTGATACGCATATGGCATTTAACAAAATAAAGTATTCTAAGGGTTAATATTCGATTCTCGACATCTTAATTTTCAAGCAGTGCCTTCCCTGGCGAAAGAAGAGCCTAAATTTAAATAACAGCAGCGCATATTGCGGACGGTAGAGGGTGCTGGCAACCAGGTTATAAAAAGGCGAAATGCAAAGCACGAGATGGGTTCTCATGGAAATCATGGGACAAAATCTCTCTTGGAAATCATGGGACAAAAATCAAGTATTTTTAAGCGTGACAGCTCTCGTTCCCCAAGATGTACTTATCTATGCTTGTTTAAGAACTATTTTTCCAGTTTTAATAGAATGTGAAAGTTAGTTTATATGTTACTTTAATACTGATTGGAGTTTTGATGAAATTCAGAAACACTAGAATTCATTATTTATTTCATAAGGCCCAACAAGAAAAGGAAATAACTAAGTATCAAAAATATTCTAAACTATATTAATTCAATACTTATTTTATGCATACATTTCATGACAAAATGAATTCCATAACTTCCATGCTTAGTTTAATAGTTCGCAATATATTTCCATTTTAAAAGAAATTTGGTAAATTTGTGTGATTTAAATATATAGCAAATGATAAAAAGAAACGTAAACTGTAAAACAACTTCGGATTGGTTACTGAAAAGGAAAAATTCAAAAAAGTCGTGTGGGGGAGCGACAGCCCTGTGGTTTGCGCGCGGAAGCTGCACTCAAACGAACCGAGTTCGATTACCGTCTCTTCCCAAACTGTCGCCGTGTTCACGCGAATTACGATCACATTAAACATGTGGATCCTTAAGTCCTTCCGAGAGGTTGGTGGTAGGGGAAGGATGGTACAGTCCCTGTGGATGTCTCCTCCACTTGATTCCGGTCTAAATTGGGTGGCACTTCCCGGCCGTCCAAACAGATACCTTACACTTTCAGGAAGGTCGGACTGTCTGGGTCGAAGAAGGAGAAAAATTCATGTGTTTTGGTTTGGGACATAGATAGATATATAAACCAAAACAACTATTAGCAACAACATTTGTAAATTCGAAAATATAAACATCCTCCTTATGGCAAACATTCCGCCACCTTCAAGGCCCAACTATGGCTGATTTCTTCACTCTCTGTCCTTCAAATCAACTTAAAACTTGGTTTGAATGACCAATATGTCTGGAATAATATGCATTAGTAGGGAATCCACGTGGTAAAAATAGGTCTGTGTATAAACATAGAAATTATAGCAGTTGGTAAATTAGGTATTCTTTTCATGAACATAGAAACTATAGCACGTGGTAAAAGTAGGTCTTCTGTACTTAATAAGAATATGAAAATAATCCATTATTTTTTTAATAAATTTTACTTTATTCAACAATATATGGCACTTACCGTGGAAAACAGTTGTCTTAATTGAAAACGAGTTCTATTCCGTTATACCCCATGGTTGACATTATAAGTGTGCCAAGTTTGATCTCTCTAGGTCGTTGCAGAGTCCTTTGTTTGAAAATATTTTCAACCTCTCCCTTCATTTTGTTCGCCCCCGGGGAAGAAATCGAAAATCCAGCTCCGTTAGGTCTGTCGCGTGATTGATGCTATAACTGTGTAAAGAGAAAGTTTTATGGAACTCCATGGAAATTCTAGACGACCTGGAAAGAAACCATTACATTAGACAATTATTATATGGATGAAAACTTCCTACCGAGGAACTGGGTTTCCGATTCCTGTAGGGCAAGTGAGTGCATATATTTGGCAGTATAATATAAATGCAAAAATACAAATTTGATGTAATTGTGAATATATATTTTTTTCATATATTATTTTGTGCAATATAAGTGAATCTCTCATTTGAGTGAGTACAAGTAGCAAAATATTTGGAGGAAAAAAAATTAAATCATTGTGAGAAGACATATCAGATTTTTAGCACTTTATAACAAAGTTCAAAAGTGTTTATGACTTTGTTCATTCATTCTGTCTATCTGTCTGTCTGTCTGTCCGTTAGCACGATAACTGCCGTAAAAATGACTTAATCAAAATGAAATTTTAGTATGCTGTTCAGACGGTCTGTAGGACCTATGGGACTATAAATGAATAATGTCACCCAATTAGTTTTGGATTGAACCCGGGTTGAAAAAATAAAATATATTGAGCCCAATGGAACCTAATTTTTCAAACATTTTTTAAGCGGATTTAAAATTCACAAATTGTTTCGAAAAGTTTAGGTAATATTCAAATTGTTCCATAAAATATATAAAAAAAATTCAGGTGGTGACATCATTGGTGACATCATTGATTGGTGACATCATTCTCGTGGATCTAACTCGTTCCATTCACGAGAAAAGATACTTGGTAATATTTTTTTATTTGAACGCCAATAGTCATTTATCTGCTGTAAGAATAACATATATCTCCGTTCATAACGCTTGGCGATATTTTGGCGACGAATTTGATGGAATGCCGCCAACTTAGCGACTTTTTAAATGTTGCCAAATTAACGAAAACCTCGCCAAATGGTTAAAAATGACACTAAATCAATGAAAATGACGACTAATTGAAGAAAATTCAATATCTTGAAAAGAATATAAGTATCTACTATAAGAATAAGCTATTTTTCTGCTGTAAAAGTAGTAAATTCATTGCATTATATAAGGAAAGTCATGTGTTGCCCACATCAGATTTTGTATGGATTTTGTGCCACCACACATTTTTTGTATGGAAAGACATGTACGCAGACGATAAAAATTAATGTTAATAAAAAGATATAATTATTGCACTGCATTATTTATCTACAATTGTTAGGCAACGTTTACTTTTGACTGCAAAATCGATAATACTAAATGAATTTGAATAAGCTTTCTACACCGATTATTATTTTTCCAAGTGTGTTTCTCGCCATTTCCTTCTGAAGTACTTCCATATAACGAGGCATTGTTATAATTATCGCTTTTTGTTGACCGCATTCTTTATCGTCTGTGAAGGCTGAAACTTTGCATACTATCAACTACGAATCGAAACATAACTGAATTAATTTTTGATCAAAATAGCAATTTTAAACTCTAAAGTCCCATACATTGTCAGGCAAAATAAAAAGTATACCAATAAACTTTACAATGAGATTGGAAAGGTTAGAAATTCAATCGAACTTCGCTAATGCTATATTTCTTATAAGAAACTGGTTTTGCATATATCCATTTAAATTCCATTTTCACAATATTTTGTTTCTGCTGCGATTAAGCAAGCTCCTACTTTAAACAGCAAAAAAGTATGATCCCCTAACTGTTCGAGATAACGAGTTTCGTCGGCATATAGATTATTGTTATAGTTAGGGGGTGTTGGTTTCGATCGTATTGCCAGTAACTAATTTAAAATATTTTCATAAATAAGTAAAAATAACTTTTACTTCTTTTTGATGTTGTACAGAACAATTTCTGTTTTCCTCACAATTTTACTAGAAAATGAGTTTTAGAATATCTTGGACAATTTTCAAACCCTTTCGAAAGCATGTCCATCTGTGCATGTCTATGAAAATGTGTATATGTCGTTGTTGTTGAGCCCCAGACCGTCCGACTTACCAGAAAGGTGTAAAGTAACTGGTTAGACGGCCGGGAAGCGCCACCCAATTTAGACCGGAACCCAGTGGGGAGGCATCCACAGGGGCCGTACCCTCCTTCCTCTACTACCAACCTCTCGGAAGGACTTATGAACCCACATGTTTAACGTGATCGTACTCCGCATGAACACGGCGGCAGTTGTGGCAGCGCTCAAATCCAGCCCTCAAACCGACTGGGCTACCTCGCCCGAAACGTGCCAACAGCACACGGTGTTCCCAGGTGGTCACCCACCTACGTACTAACCGCTCCCGATGCTGCTTGACTTCGGTGATCTAACGAGAACCGATGTTTTCCACACGGTAGGGCCGTTGGCTCTAAATGTGTATATGTATAAGAGTAACTATGTATATGTGCGTATGCATGCATATGAGTACGTCGGTATCTGCGGGTATCTGTGAGATGTTAACATGGCAACACAAGAATGAATCCAGGTATTACAAGGAAATTTTATGTAATCACAAGAACTCAATATATTATTTTGTAACATGCAATTTTAGATCTCTAAACGAAATATAAGATGCTTATAACGTTATTCTCTAACACAAAACACATTAATTACCAAAAATGCAATGGTTGTATTGTGTATTTGGTAACATGATATTTTAACAATTCTAATAATGATGTAAATAGTATTAAGATATCATATTAACACAAATTGATCAAATGATTTTAATTTAATTGAGTCTCTGGCTGTGACTATAATTTTTTTTTATTTTGTTGAAGCAATCATAGAAAATTTCAAAAGACCAACTGGTGAACAACAAATCTTAAAAATATGCCTGATTTTTATATTTCTGACATTGGTAGAGATAATGTATCTGAAGAGCATATGGAAAATTAATTCATGATACTAAAGAATAGATCCACTAAGTCAGATGTTTTATGTTCATGTGTAAAAATTATATGTTCATGTGTAAAAATCTAGAACTATCCAATCGCATCATGCGAACAACGCCGCTTTATTTGCATTTTATTTTCTCAACAGTATGTTCTATATAAATGTATATTTTTTTTAAACAAGCTGCGGAGAGCAGAATGCCATGATGATTTCGTAAGAGTGTGTTCGACAGATATTTCACAAACAGTCCACAAAAAATGTCCTGACATGGAGTTTAACGAAATGAGCAGATGCAGTACGAGTAGGAGCACAATACTTGGATTTCGTGCCAATAAGTTACACGCTGATGCAAGAGTTGTGGTCAATGGTCAAAGACGATTGAAGATATGTGTCCATTAATTATTGTAGCAGATCATAGAACATCTTGGTAATAATAACTTACTGGTCTCACATGTCCGATCTCACATGTCCAATCTCACATGTTCTATCTCCTCCGCAATAATATTATAATTATGAACTGAAAGTTCAGTTTATTCTAATTTATTCTTGGCTACCATTTGGACATTTTTCATTGTATTTTCTTTGTATTTGTATTTAATACGTGTTTAAATTTTAAATCTCCCGTTTATAACACTTACTATTGTAATTTTGTAATTAATTAATCTTCAATAGTATGTTTATATTATCATTATTCTGCAGCTGGTTTATGCAAATTTGTCTGCCGATCTGGTCTACACATGGGCTTGTTTCCTCGGTAATTTTTCACATAGCCACTAGTGATACCAGAAAGCGTTCTGGCCTTTTAACATTTGTACGTCTTATAGGATGGTTTCATTTGATTAAATGATCCTTTTATATATGATAGGTGTCTTTAACTTTATTGCTTATAGATTAAAACGTATTTTACATATTCTCAAATAAAATAAGGAGATATTTTGAAGCAGATTTCCAACAACAATTTAAGCAGCCAAAAAACTACATTAGTTTGCATGAATGTTAATAGCTGCACAATCTTAGAGGGAGGGAGGGAGGGAGGGAGGGAGGGGGGGGGATATATCTGCTGGTAACCTGCATTAAATGTTTTACTAAAAAAGAAATAAAAGATGGAAAAATATAAACATTTATTAAAAACGGAACTGCCACGCTGCATACTCCTACAAACCTTTACTTCTGTCACATTTATTCTTTTAAATATATCTGAATTTGAAATATTCTTTTCAATATTCCCAATGAGATAAAGAAAAACTTACAAATTTTGTCCGCCTCGAACGTCCATTGGGGACCCATGTGGCATTTTTATTCTTGGAATGTTTAACTGCCTCCCGAGATTGTTAGCTTAGCATTACGCATCAGAGACTCTTTCCCCAGCGAGCCCGGGTGTCCGGGAGTAACAAATGTGGCCTGATTTAGCGCAATAAGAAAGGATAAATTTTGAGTCTTATCCCAAGATGTTAGAATGTACATTTTATATAGATATTTATTCTCTTTATTATTGAGAGAGTATTAAAGATGAGGATTCGTTGGATTTATGGGAATTATATTAATCCGAGTGAATACATATTGATTCCACAAAATATTGTTTTTATTTTAACACTTTTACTTGTCTTAGTATGTATGTATGTATGTATAAAAGAAAGTATTATGATAGATAAAAATTATTTCGTATTTGGAGGTATTTATACGTTTTGATATTACTGGGATACAAATACTTCAATAGATTGCATGTCTATATCTCTATATGTTAGTCTATTGATAGGATATCGCTAGAGCTAATTGGTGGATTGAAATAAAATAAGAAAGAATTCATTTTATCAATGAATATTAGAGGCGTTTTTATTTTTGGAGATATCAAACCAAAGTAAGGCTTTCAATCATACAAAGTATTTTACAACAAGAAAAATCAATCACGCATAAAGCATTAATTAGGAAACAATTTCCAACTGCAATGTAATTTTATTTAAACATCTCTAAAATGCCATACAGTCAACTGTAATGTTTTTAAAATTATCACAATACTACATTAATTTATTATATTTGAAAACATAAAACTTCATTGAAAAAATGAACTTTATTCAAATGAAGTCATTGAAATATAAATCGCCTGGTTGAAACAAATCTAAAATGCGATACATTCCGAGGTAATATTTTTGAAATTATTACAATAATACAGTAATTTATTACATTTGAAAACTTAAAACTTCATCGAAAAAAATGAATTTTATTCAAATGACGTCATTGAAATAAAAATCGCCTGGATCTCTATGAAAATCCTGTAAATATTTCATTCATGCTCTTTTATTCCATTACTTTTATTCACCCCAATACTACAAAAATTTATTTTATTTAAAAACTTAAAATCATGGAGATAAGCGTAATTTAACTCTATACTTAAAACTTCATCGAAAAAGTCTGCTATAAAATCGTTTATTCTCTATTTAAAATCAATGAAAGCTTCATGATATCAGCTATATTTCAGACTCAAAGAGCTAAATAATTTTGAGCTAAATAACAATTCGTTCTACATCTGCATCTCATTTTACATCTTTATGTGTTTACATTCTCCATTAGTGAAAATTAGGTTTCGTTGTAGAAATAATCAAAGTTTGGTGATCATTTAAACTCAAATATATTGTAAATGAGTTGTTTCAGAATGTAGATGCACAGAAATTCAGCAAAAATTAAGCGGTTTTAGGACCAACACTAAATATAAATTAAAAAGAACTTTAAAAATCACGATTCTGACACAAGATGTATAGATCATTTAAACTCAAATATATATTGTAAGTGCGTTGTTTTACAATAAGGATGCACAGAAATTAAGCAAAAATAAAACGATTTTAGTAGGACGCATACAACACTAAATTTAAATTAAAAATAACTTTAAAAATCACGATTTTGACACAAGATGGGTGCCATATTTTATTTTGAAGTGGGTCACCTGATCTCTTCATATAATATGGGTGTAATTATTATTTTAATTTTTATTTAAAAAACTACCTAATATATTTGCGTAAAATTATTGCCTATATTTATGGGATAATTTGAATAATTTTCCTTAAAATTTCCGAAGCAATATGTAAAATTTAAATTCGCTTATAAAATGTTCAAAATTAGGTGCCATAGGCTTCAATGTTCTTTAATTTTTCAACCCGGATTCAGTTCAAAACTAATTGGGTGATATTATTCATTTATATTCCCATAGGTTGCACAGACCGTATGAACAACATACTAAAATTTCATTTCGATAAAATCATTTTTACGGCAATTATCATGCTAACGGACAGACAGCCACACAGCCAGAATGAACAAAGTCATAAACACTTTTCAACTATGCTGCAAATTGTTAAAAATTAACTAGAAAAATCAATCATACATACAGCATTGCTAATGAAACACTTTCCAACTGAAATGCAATGTTATTTAAACATCTAAAATGCGATACATTCAGCGGTGATATTTTCTTAATTATCACAAACTACAATAATTTATTTTACTTGAAGACTTAAAACTTCATCGAAAAAAATTAACTGTATTCAAATGATGCCATCGAAATATAAATCGTCTGGCACTCTACGTAAATGCAAATAATTTTTCGTGAAAAAAATTCACCAAATTTTATATAACTCATCTTACAATCATTTGTTTACATTTTGCTTACATTGAAATTAGGCTTTGTTGAAGAAATAATCAAAATTTTATAATTATTTAAACTAAAAAATATTGTAATTGCAGAATATGGATGCACAAAAAATATACAAAAATAAAGAGGTTTTAGGACGGATACAACACGAAATATAAATTAAAAAGAACATTAAAAGTCACGATTTTGACACAAGATGGATGCCATATTTTATTTTGAAATGGTTCACGTGAGCTCTTCATATAATACGGGCGCAATTATTATTTAAATATTTGATTTAAAAGACTACCCAATATATTTTCTGAAATTTATTTTATATTTTTTATGAGATAATTTGAATATTTCCTTAAATTTTCGAAGCAATTTGTGAATTTTAAATTCGTTTAAAAAATGTTTGAAAAATTAAGTCCCAAAGGGTTCATTGTATTTCATTTTTCCAACCCGTGTTCAATCCAAATCTAATTGAGATGATATTATTAATTTACATTCCCATGTGTCGCATAGACCGTCTCAGCAGCATACTAAAATTTCATTTTGTGAAGTTATTTTTACAGCAGTTAACGTGCGAACGGACAGGCGGACCGAATGAACAAAGTCATAAACACTTTTATGTTGTAAAATGTTAAAAAATTGTATAAAATAATTAAAGCATTATACAAATTCTTAAAGTACATTTAACTTTCATAGAAATACAGGACGTTACTTATAGGATGCTTTATTCTCAATATATTGTAGAATCTGATCTAAAATGAAGAAATTACATATTGATGTTATATCCACTCATCTTTGTTTAAGAGGACAAGGATGTAAAATATTACTGGTTATTATTAAGGTCTCATAGAAGTCGGCATACCTAAATTCTAGTTAAAGAATCCAGGTGCAATTACCAAGTCTAACGGATTATGAGTGTTAAAGAAACTAAAGTCAAGTTTACTACGCGTAGTGTTTTAGAAGACAATAACACTAAAATTTTCATTTATATATAAAGTTAGCCCAATCGCATCATTTTGGAGGGTTCCTTAGAATGTGATTTTAACGTTCAGAAATGATCTTTATTTACTTTATTTATTTTTCATATTAGAGATCAAATATTTGACTTCATTACTGTAAACTTTATTTCTGCTTCAAGCAATTTTTTTAAATAATCTGGACAGATTTTTCAACCATTGAAACTTTTTTCATTCTCCTGTTAGTGGTCGATTCTCGCTTGTTCAGCCTATCTCCTCTGACTTTTCTTTGCATCTGTTACTCAGAATAACAAGCCAAATAGCAATCGTGACGGCGTCTGTTCCTCTGTATAACCTTCAAGTAAAGCATGATGTGATAGTTTTATCCACAGCTTTTGTTAAAATTTACATATATAAGACCATAAAATCCAATAATTAGATTTAAATTAAATTTAATGTTCTTTCATTAACAATAATGCCATGTTACAATAATCTAACAGTACAAATTCTATATCAAATATTTTCAATCTGAAACACTTCTCCAGGGCTTACTGCTAAGCAATAATCCCCAATGTCTTAAATTTGGTGTAAATATAATAGTATCTCATTTAGTGCTTCAAATTTATATCACCTAACTATCTCCAACAAATCTAACCCGTCTCTATTTCAACACTTAACTACTGTTGCAATTACACTTGTTGTATATATTTTCCTATCTTCAAACTTTTTGAGCGTAAAAACAGTTTTTACAAATTCGAGGCAATTGTGACTGTAACAAAGGTTAACTAACATTTAAAAAACAATTATTTGGAGACTTTCGAAACAAATTTAGCAAAATATTGTAAATTTGACATTTTTGGTGATGTTTTGGAGAGTTTGATGTTGAAGCTAAAAATGACACTTTTTAGAATTTCCCTTAGAAGTTATTTAGAGCGCCTATAAAAATGTTACTTTCATTACTTTCCTTATATACTTACTTTCCTTATATACATCATGTATAAGGAAAGTATTGTGACGGGGTCAAAAATTCGAATTCGAGTTTTCGACGGAAAAGCACGTTTCAAGCATCCCTGATCACGAATCAAACATTTTTGATGTGATGTGTGTGTGTGTGTGTGTGTGTGTGTGTGTGTGTGTGTGTGTGTGTGTGTGTGTGTGTGTGTGTGTGTGTGTGTGTGTGTGTGTGTGTGTGTCAGTGAGTCTGTGAAGACGATAACTGACGAACGAATGGACCGATTCGAATGAAATTTGGTACAAAAATCACAATCCATGAATACTGGAAGCCTATTGTTTTTAAACGTAATCGAATGTTCAGAACCTCCCAAAATTTTCGATTGGAATTTTAAAAAAATCATCAAAAAATCAACTTTAATAAAGTTACGCAAATAGACATTTCTTATGTAAGTTTTCCTTAGAAAACGATTGACATAAACTTTAGAACGCTAGCATAAACCGTTCTCGAGATTTTGCTTATTTTTCAAATAAATTTATCAAAATATCCCATAAATTAAAAAAAAATATTAACTGTTGAGAAACATGTTCACTTTCTATATGTAATATCACGTGATAAATTTGGTGACATCATTCTCGTGGATCTAGCTCGTTCCATTCATGAAAAAAGATACTTTAAGTATTACTTTTGTATTTGAACTCCAATAGTCCTTTATCTGCTATAACACTAACTTATTTCTCCGTCCATAACGTTTGGCGAGATTTTAGCGACGAATTTGGCGGAATGTCGCCAACTTGGCGACTTTTTTTAATGTTGTCAAATTAAAGAAAATCTCGCGAAATGGATAAAAATGACGCTAAATTATTGAAAATGACGACTAATTGTCGAAAACTCAATATCTTGGAAAGAATATAATTATCTACTATAAGAAAAACCTATTTTTTTTTCCTGTAAAATTAGTAAATTCATTGCATTATATAAGGAAAGTCATGTGCTGCCCGCATCAGATTTTTTTATTATGGATTTTAGAGAGATTATAACTTTTCTAAAGAATCCTGCTGCTCCAATCGGGAATCAAAACCTGGATCTTCGAACTGGCCAGCCAATGCTCTACCGTTGAGCTACTGGGATAAAACTTCAAGCTCTTATTGTCGAAGTGGACTCTGCATTCTCCATTCTATAATAACAGACTGGTGTAAAACTTACAATCTGACTGACCGCTTTCTACTTTTTTTAATTCAGATAAGCCTCCTGATGATATTTCTATCCTTCCAGCCAGGCGTTATCCTCTCGATATGAAATCGGCGCTTTATATCCCAGAGTCAGCTGACTCTATGCCTGTCGTACTTCACTTTCAGACTTCTGACATCATTGCGCTAATCTACAGGGTTGATTTATTTTGGTTGCATTGTAAATAACATTGCTACCCGATTCGGGAATCGAACCCTGGATCTTCGAACTGGCCAGTCAATGCTCTAATTTGAGATACTGGAACGATATTGCCAAATTGGACTCTGCACATTCTTTAGTAGGCCCAAAATTTGCACGACTGCAAAATTTCATGATATTAAAATTATGGTGATATAAGTATTTGGACACATTTAAGTTTAAAGTTCACAAGACACAATTTCAAAAATTTATGTAGGTAAAGCACTCGTTTCATCCTCACTGGGACGCTAGTTAGAATGTTACTCTACATTAAAAATGCAAGTAGCTGACGCCACCGCCGCCGCTGTTTGACAAATTTCACGTTTCTCAAAATTCTCTATCACGTAGCGCAAAATCTATAGCATACAAATATATGAAATTCGGTACATTTGTAGAGAAATATAAGGGGAATACACTGATATAATCCATTTTTCAATTTAAAATTTAGTTTAGGAAATATTTCATGTCAAAGTTAAAGGAAGAGTTTTTGAGCTACGAGTTCGCATCCTGGATAAACTAGCAGTAGCAAAACTTCGTATATTTGGTGGCATGTACCTACATAGTTGAATTTTTACAGGACGGAGCCCTTTTTTTAAATTTCGATTTAGTTAATGAGTTATTCAATTTTATGCACTTTTTATGCACAATTCTCTTCTTTACGGGTGAAGATTTGAAATTATTATTGTCATAAACATTAGAATTTAATTGTTATATTTCACAGCAATTATATGTCTCATTGTTGTAAATCTCGCTATACTGAAAGTGCAACACTATATTTTGTCACTGTAATACGAACAAACAGCGAAACATACAATTATGAAATTTTGTTCGTAATATTGTAAGCAATCGTTCTTAAAAGCATGGCATAGATTGCAATGTAGGGTCAGAGAGCAAGCAACATTAAGGAGGAGACGAAATTCCTAACTCACGATACGAATTTCGGAACTGGCGAGAGTAGCAAACTGGGAGCTGAAGTTCAATGATATTGTTCGCAAAATGAGTCAAGATGGGAGTCATTTAATAAGGGGGCAGAGCCAAACGGAATCACCACGCCTGCGGCGAGCTCCGATTAATGAACTGGAGCTTGGAAATTTATAGTTTTACGAGATTCAGCGAGCACAGGACACGCAGGCGGACGTATGCGCTAGCCGACTTGAAAGAGCTCCCAAAGCAAGATTCAGGGCTGGAGAATGTCAGTTAACAAGGGACAGTCTCCAACAGGCCTATTACGCCTGCATAGCAGGTGACACTAAAGTGTTCGCGAAACGAACAGGAGGGGTAGCCTACCGATTCGCTAAGCGAGTCACGGGTGTTGGCGAGCCTAGAGATCAATGGGTGAAAGTATCAGAGAACAGTTAAGAAGTTGTGTGATTAAAAGAGACCAGTTTAAAAGACCAGTTTAAAAGAGCTCGCGAAGCCAGTTTCAGGACTGGTGAAAGTCTGTTAATAAGGGACGATCCCCAACGGGCGTATTACGCCTACGTGGCAGGGGGCACTAAAGTGATCGCGAAGCGAGTTCAGCGAGAGCTAGCGAGTAGGAAGCAAAGACTCCTGACTAGCAAAATGAGTTACAGGGGTTGGAGAGTGTAGCGAACAGGGGATGGCGCCCACTGTCTTTTAAATAAGCATACAGCAGTGATACAATATTGATTTCTTCAAATTTATATAAGAAAACAGAAAAAGTGTTATATTATTGACAGAATAGAAACAGAGATCGATGTGACTAACGTCTTGCAGAACAAAAATGGCAATTCAGTAGATGGACAATGAATGGTTCACTCCCAAACCGAACACAACATCATGGTAAATATGTATCATTTTGTCAAAATCAAAATGCTACAGATACAAATCGTACTACTGGCAAATCTCCGGAAGATCAGTTACTTTTAATGTATGAAAATTTTCCATCGTGGGTTTTCTACGAAGGAAATTACAATACGGAGATAGAAATTTAATTAAATTTTTGAATGGCAAACAAAATTAAATCTTATGAATTTAATTAAGAACCAGAAATGAACAGTGCAATTCAAATTTTGAGGATTTCGTCAGAATACGATTCATCACATTTCATAAACGTAATTAAAATATGAATTAATTCATGATATGAAAGGACGTATAATTTAATTATACTGTCTAGTTTTCTCAGCCTAAAAGTTATCTCAAAACCCAAAAATTAATTACATAATTTAATATAAAATATTATATACGTAAAATTCCTATTTTTACAGTCGCGTTAAAAAATACGGCGTGCGCAGCACTTTACTTTTCCTACACGACCATATTCATTTTTCGTCACATATTTCGTAATGCATTAATTAATGTGTTATCACAAAAACTAACACATAAAATAGGTACTTATCTGAAATTATATCTAATTTAAAATTCAGTCTCATTTTAAAATGTCTCCAGTACGCCAGAGTTACGAAACATGAAATATGTTGAAAACGATTTATCCTAGAGTAATGGAATGTGAGTATTGAAAGTTATTCAAGTATTTAAATACTACATTAAACATGTATATTATTTTACTTCAGATTTTGTTGATTTTTAAGGGATATCTCCAAAATAAAATGTAAAACGAACACATTTTACTAAAATGATGATTTAAAAGATAGTGCAATACAATAATAGCATAGACAGGCCGATCAGTAGGCATTAGGACCACCTATGGCGGAGATTCAAGCAGAAACCTTTTGAGAAATAGATGCAATGAGTATGCGGATAGTGTCCTGAGGGATGGATGACCATACGCCTTCAACCATCCTCCTCAAGTCGTCTTCTGTTTGAGGTGGGGACAGGACAGTCAAACGGCAGTCAATCACATCTCATTCATACTCGATGAGTGGGAGATCTGGAGACAGTGGAGGCTAATGAAGCACCTGGATACTTTACGAAGCTTGTCTGCTGATGATTACTGTGTGCGATCGCGCGTTACTTTGCTAGAAAATAGCATTTTGCAACCGCTGATGGTAGGACAGTGCAACCAGGAGCAGCACCCCATCCACATATTATCGTGCCGTCATCGTGCCCCTCTCTGATATGAACCAGAGGTGACCAACTGTCGCAGCCGATGGCAACCCATACCCTGATTACGCGTTGTCGATCAGCATGGTATTCAACAGTCGCAGCAGGATTGGATCTGTTTGCACGTCGCCTCCAATCTCTCACATGGCGACTGTAATTCTAAAGCCAGAACCGATACTCGTCGCTGAACACTACCCTATCCCATTCAGTCGTCCAAGAAACTCGGGCCCGACACCATTGCAATCTCTCACATCGGTGCCTTATTGCCAATGGTAGTCATTGTAAAAGACGGTTGAGTGGAAGCCGTTTTTGGCCAATCGTCGAGAAACTGTTCTCGATGATATTGGAATATCCAATGTACCCTAAAAATTATGCAGAATGTTGACAGTTGTCATTTGTGAGACTTCCATCGCATACCTTCGAATGCGTCGATCAACACGTGCGTGCTGCCCTGGATGGATCTGAGCTACTGCCAACGCCTGGATGGACCTATAATACTGCTACGATTGACTTACCCTTCTTCAATACATATCCAAATCCTTTGCATAATAGACGCATCTATGCGTATTTCAAATGCGATACGCGGGTACGACCAGCCAGCCGTACGTAGACCTAAAATGAATCCCCTCCCATGATCATCCAAATGTTGAAACTGACTTCGACGTCGTCGGTCAGGCATCTCTTCAACAACACGTGTCTTCTGAAACGAAAAATTGCTAGGAAAACTGGTTTCCGTAAGCGAAAGACTGTAACAAATGTTGACTCATCTGCCGTTTAAAACCCTTTTCACTCAATCACGTGACCTATTTGCATTTCAGATCATTTGCATACATCAGCCAGCTGCGTTTATCTCGCAATTTGCATAATTATACGGCCAAAGCTTCATGGAGTTGCATTTTCTGTCAGAAAATTATGGCATATAGCACGGGTTCTTGCTGATAATGCGGGTATAGCAGCTATTTAATGCGGACAAGAGAAATAAACTTGAAACCGGTCAGGAATATCTGTTCTGGAAGCATGGTCATGAATTCGGTAACACCCCTTATTTGCAAGTATTGTGAATATAAAAGTTTAATACGGAATACAAATAGAAATTAAGCGTCACCTTACATAATAACAGAAGGTATCTTTGTACGTGTCTGTGTTGTCTACAGCGGAAAATCGCAGCTTCAGACAGCGAGAAAATTCCGTATAGATGTACTTCATAATCCCAGACAATACTGCTCCGCGTGATTTTTTAAAAATTCGAATTAGACTTTTAGTTATTTTATGTTGAAACACTATTTTGAATTTTCAGACAAATCAGTTCTGTGGCAATCTGAAATATTATCACAGGCGTTCCATTTTGGCATTATGGGAAAGTTCAAAAATCGTCCTTTCTAGTGATTTTGGAGAATGAGTAGACCAAATATTTCATATATATTTTTCTTCATTCTTAAATACATCGAAATGTGACAAAAATAATATTTAGAATAAATTTTATTACACAAGAAAATTATTAGGCATGCGATCAAATCAAGCAATAAGAACAATTCTTAGTGGTAGTACAGGCACGAAAACATTATATAACCAATATGATCATTCTTGGTAGGGTGTACCAGTGGGATAACACACCCCTAGAAAAGAGCACACATTAAGAAATTTAAACAATGTAACACTTTCTGACATAACACAATATTGATGGTATATTACGACATAATGAAAAGCATTTCAGATTCTCTAGTTGTGACAATATACATTTTAATCAGTTTTTACTATTTTGAATGCTTTTCAATCAAGTCAGATTTACCCTCCAACAATTGCAGAAAGGAAATCAATGAATCACATACCCTGTCTTCTCCCTAGTTTTAAAAAATTACAGTCAAACATGAGATTAGAAAGTTGACCGCTCCTCAAGAACCACCAGGACTTCAAGTCAGGTTAAGCAGCGTACATAAATCCGGAACTGCCGTAAGTTTGATAACGAGAATTGCCTCACATGACATCCAGAATATATCCAAAACAACTTGAAGAAATATCCATACCATCACTAACAGATGTACACAAATCGGAATTGTAATTCAATCCATCAGAGAACATGAAGATCCAAAATCAGACAAGAATTCCCTACCAAGTTGCACTATGCTCGACTTTTCTGCTCAATTCAGGAAGACATGAATGCAGAACCCACTCTTCGACTATTGAGTGATGTTTTAAACCATACTTTCAATTTTGTCATAGAGAGACCGTTCTGTACGGCAGCATGATCATGAAACGAAAATTTCAAACTATGGTAAAATTCCAATAAGCACCCAACACAATCAAACCATCGTTCGAGTCCCTACATTCTCCCTTAATTATACTATCTCGCAGAATTTCACATCCTTATTAAGGTTTCTATCAAATGCATAACTTAATTCGATAACGAATTCGTTCTAATTTTCATATTCCACGCGAGCGAGAAAAGCCTTCCCTCCCTCATTCCCAGGTCAAGAATGCTACCATACACCAAAAATTGAGAAACGACACATGCTCAAAACACCCAGATAGAAGCACAAAAAGATACGTCACAAACGTGGCTACAAAAGAAAGACAAGAAAGATTAATCATGCATAAAGCATTGATTATGAAACACTTTCCAACTGAAATGCAATTTTATTAAAATATCTCTGAAACGCAATTTTATTTAAATATCTCTGAAATGCAATTTTATTTATATATCTCTGAAATGCAATTTTATTTAAATATCTCTGAAATGCGATGATATCAGCAGTGATATTTTTGAAATTATCACAATACTACAATAATTTGCCGACGTGGTGGCCCAGCGGTCAAAGAGGCAGGCGTTTCCTCGTGATGGCTCGGCTGCCAGATTGCTGGTTCGATTCCCGCCTGCGGACATATATGTTGTGATATCTTATTGGGGCAGAAGTCGGACTTCTACCTTCGGGTACCCAGGGTCTTTGACTAAACAAAAGCAGCGCAAAAATTCTTCTTTAATAAAATATGTTAGGGTCATGACACCAACCAACCAACCAACCAACCAACTACAATAATTTATTATATTTGAAAACTTCGTCGAAAACAAATTAACCTGATTGAAATAACGTCGTCGAAATATAAATCGCCTGGCTCTTTATATAAAAGCAGTGAATATTTCATTCATAATTTTGTTTCTATTCCTTTCATTCAGCGGCGATATTTTCAGAATTATCACAATACTACAGTAATTTATTTTACTGAAAACTTAAAACCATGGATGTAAAAGTAATTTCTAACTCCATGCTTAAAATTTCATCGAAAAACGCAATACTATACAATCGTCTGCGTGTCTATGTAAAATCAATGAATGTTTCATTCATATCAGCTATATTGCAGACATCAGAACTAAATAATTTTGCGTAAAAGAAATTCAGTAACTCTTATACAACTCATCTTACAACTTGATGTGTTTACATTCTCCACATATGTGAAAATTAGGCTTCGTTGTAGAAATAATAAAAGTTTGATTATCATTCAAACGCCAAAATATTGTAATTGCGTTGGCGCAGTATATAGATGCACAGAAAAAAAAATAAAGTGATTTTAAGACGGATGCAACACTAAATATAAATTAACAAGAAAGATCAATCATGCATAAAGCATTGAGTAAGAAACAGTTTCCAACTACAATGCAATTTTATTTAAACATCTCTAAAATGCTATACATTCAGCGGTAATATGTTTAAAATTATCACAATACTACAATAATTTATTATATTTGAAAACTTCATTGAAAAAAAATGAATTTTATTCAAATGATGTCATTCAAATATAAATTGCTTGGCTCTGTATGAAACAGCAGTAAAAATTTCATTCATAAACAATTATTTAATTCCTTTCATTCATCACAATATTACAATAATTTATTTTACTTAAAAACTTAAAACGATGGAGATAAAACTAATTTAACTCTGTGCTTAAAACTTCACCGGAGAAGTCTACTATAAAATCGTCTATTCTCTATGTAAAATCAATGACTGTTTCATTCATATTAACTATATTGCAGCGCTAAATAATTTCCACTCCAGCGCTAAATAATTTTCGTTAAAGAAATTCAGGAATTCCTATACAACACATCTTGCAGCTTGGTGTGTTTACAATCTCCATAAGTGGAAATTAGGCTTCGTTATTTGAAATAATCAAAGTCTGATGATCGTTTGAACTCAAATATATTGTAATTGCATTGTTTCATAACATTGATGCATAGAAATAAGCCAAAAATATAGCGGTTTTAGGATGGATACAACACCAAATATAAATTAAATGAACTTTGAAAATCACGATTTTGACACATGATGGATGCCATATTTTATTTTGAAGTAGGTCACGTGATTTCTTCATATAATGGTCACGTGATCTCTTCATTTAATGGGTGTTATTACTATTTTAATTTTTATTTAAAAAACAACTGAATATATTTTTCTGATTTTTTTTATATATTTCATATGATAATTTGAATACTTCCTAAAACTTTCGAAGCAATTTGTGAATTTTAAATTTGCTTACAAAATGTTTGAAAATTTAGGTCCCATATGGTTCGATGTATTTCATTTCTTCAACTCGGGTTCAATCCAAAATGAATTGGGTGACAATATTCATTTATATTCACACAGGTCCAACAGACCGTCTGAACAGCATACTAAAATTTCATTTTGATAAAGTCATTTTTAAGACAGTTATCGTGCTAACGGACAGACAGACAGACAGACAGAATGTACAAAGCCATAGACACTTTTCAACTATGTTATAAAGTGTTAAAAAGAACTTTAAAACCACGATTTTGACACAAGATAGATGCCATATTTTATTTTGAAGTGGGGTACTTGATCTCTTAATATAATATGGGTGCAATTATTGCTAATTTTTTATTTAAAAAGCTACCGAACAGCTGAAATTTTTCTTGTATTTTTTGTGGGATAATTTGAATATTTTCTGATATTTTAAAAGCATTTTGTAAATTTTAAATTCACTTAAAAAGTGTCTGAAGAATTTAGCCCCATAGGATTCAATGCATTTCATTTTTTCTACCCGGGTTCAATCCAAAACTAATTGGGTGATATTATTCGTTTGCATTCCCATATATCCCACAAACCGTCTCAACAACATACTGAAATTTTATTTTGATAAAGTTATTTCTACGGCAGTTATCGTGCGTACGGTCAGACAGACAGACAGAGAGACAGACAAAATGAACAAAGTCATAAACACCTTCAACTATGTTGTAAAGTGTTTAAAAGCCGTTTGGTAAAAACGGTAAAAAAACAAATGGAAAATTTTTGCCTATCGCCTAAAATCGAAAATATGCTTTTTAACACTTTACAACACACTTCAAAAGTGTTTATGACTTTGTTCATTCTGTCTGTCTGTCTCTCTGTCCGTTAGCACGATAACTGCCGTAAAAATGACTTTATCAAAATGAAATTTTAGTATGTTGTTCAGACGGTCTGTGGGACCTATGGGAATATAAATGAATAATATCACCCAATTAGTTTTGGATTGAACTCAAGTTGAAAAATGAAATACATTGAACAGTATAGAACCTAATTTTTCAAGCATTTTTTAAGCGAATTTGAAATTCACAAATTGCTTCGAAGGTTTTTGGAAATATTCAAATTATCCCATAAAATATATAAAAAAAATTTCAGCAAAATATATTCTATAGTTTTTTAAAAAAATTAAAATAATAATTACGCCCTTTATATGAAGAGATCACATAACCCACTTCAAAATAAAATATGGCATCCATCTTGTATCAAAATCTTGATCTTTTAAATTATTTTTAATTTATATTTACTGTTGTATCCGTCCCAAAACTGCTCTATTTTTGCTTAAATTCTGTGCATCTACATTATGAAATAACGTAATTATAATATATTTGAGTTTAAATGATCATCAAACTTTGATTATTTCTACAACGAAGCCTAATTTCCACTTATGGTGGTGAATGTAAACACCAAAGGATGTAGGATGAGTTGTATTTCGCTCTATTCTCGCTGTATGCTCTATTTCTTTAACGCAAAATTATTTAGCTCTAGAATCTGCAATATAGCTGATATGAATGAAACATTCATTGATTTTACAGAAGCAGACGATTTTTTCGATGAGGTTTTAAGCATAGAGTTAAATTACTGGTACCTCAATAGTTTGAAGCTTTTAAATAAAATAAATTATTGTAGTACCGTGATAAATGAAAGAAATGGAAAAAAGTTTATGATTGAAATGCTGCTTTTATATAGAGAGCCAGGGGATTTATATTTCGGTGACGTCATTTGAATAAAGTTCATTTGTTTTCGATGAAGTTTTCAAGTATAATAAATTATTGTAGTATTCTGATAATTTAAAAATATTACCGCTGAATGTATCGCATTTTGGAGGTATTTAAACCAGACAATTTATATTTCAATGCCGTCATTTGAATGAAGTTCATTTTTTTGGATGAAGTTTTAAGTTTTGAAATATAATAAATTAATGTAGTATTGTGATAATTTTAAAAATATTACTAAGGACTGTATCGCATTTTAGAGATGTTTGAATAGAATTGCATTGAATTTGGAAAGTGTTTCATAACCAATGCTTTATGCATGATTGATCTTTCTTGTCTATTTTTATACTTGAACATAAGCAAATTCGCAATTTAAGACTCGTTGTCTTCCGACATCCATGAAGTAGAAATAAGTCGTAGAAGATATTACATGATACAATTTAATTCTCCTCACTTTCAGATACAATAAAACAGTGTTTTAATTTATACACAATTATAGTTAGGAAGTGTGAAAAATCCTAATCACAGAAATATGTCTCTTACTTTTTCTTAATCCACCGCATTTGAAAAAGGAAATTTTGTTCAATTCTATAGTTTAGCAAAAATGTGATCGTGTATCTGTATAACTTCGCATTTTAACAAAAAAAAAATAATAAAAATAATTTCTCTATTTTCTGTTCTGATAGTTTTCAAGCAAAATCATAAAATTTAAATTTCCGATCTTATTCTTTCTGCGGTTTGCGTATCCCCAACGGCAGTTATAAACTAGGCGTCGCTATGCAGACACATGTGCGCAACCGTGGTAAATGGTTGAGCGCGACTACACATGCATTGAAACAAAACGATCTGGAACTAAAACGACACTTGGGAACGATATTGTTTCAACACAAGCGATTTGGGAATTGAATGGTGTTATGTGTATCTGCAATATTTACGTAGATGGAGCTTATGTAGGATCCGAGGCATTTCATTCTAGTCAAAAATATTCAAGACGAAATATAAACACACCTGAATAATTGATATAATTAAAGTGTCACATTTGATATTGCAAAGCACAAAACTACCTAAAATGCCCAACTTCCGGAACACATGGGATTGCAGATGAGATGCCAGCACCAGAGATTTAATCCGAATTAGATATCTACGATAAATAAATAATCCAAAATTTATATAAGAGTAAATGCTGAGTTTTGTTGTTGCTGTGACTTATCTCCCGTGGTGGGGAGCACCACATGCTGAGTTTTAAATGTCACATGGAAGAAAGAATGGAAATCTCTGTGGTATTAATTATAATGCTCGGTTACAAAAGAATATTTTCTATATTTGTACTATGGAAATTTTTTTAACACATAGTATACATTTACGGTTATCTCTATAAAACAGGATAAAAGCATGCCAAAGACAGAGAAGCTAACACTCTTCCAAAATTTAGTTACAACTTTTTTTAATAAGGTTTATTGTTTAACAGGCCTACACATGCTGGGTCAAGGCAATTGCTTCCTCGAGCTCGTTCGCCACAGGGGTGGAGGGTTCGAGTCCCACCTGCGGTCACGGATGATGTGTTGTTGGGCATAGTATGTTCCGCCTCCCCCCCCCCCCTACACACACACTGGTACGCCGGAGCAACATCTTGTCACATCTAAATGGTTCACGATTTCGACCAATGTATAGGCAAATGATTGAATGTATCAAGTGCCTGGTCAATAATACATAAATAAATAAATAATGTTATAAAAAATTGACCCAATTAGATTCTGCCCCATGGTGTAAATTCTATGTGTTTAACGTTTCAGCCGTATATGTCACCGGTTGACTTATAGTTGTGTGGAAAGTCATTTCGGCCCACCTCCCTCATTTTATTTGACACGGGAGAGGAATCGAAAAATAAGTCTCTGTTAGATTCTGTCTCGTCAACGAAACTATAATCTTGCAAAGTTTGCAGCATTCTGAGCCACCGGGGTATTTCTGAAGGAGTCTAGAAAAACATTTCGAAAAATACCCTTTTCTACGCCCCATCGGGAGATCAAAAAATCGACTCAATCAGTTTATAGCTAATAGCCGATACTAGCATATGAATGCAAGGATTCAGTTTTCTTAGTCACCAGGGGCCTCTTGGAAAATCTGGAAAGATATTTTGAATAATTTGAGCGCTGCAATAACGCCTGATCAACTTAACTCGCAGCTTAACTGCAACGTATCATTGATGTCCTAAAATTACAAATTACTAGGATTTATACCATTGATTTTCACTAAGAATTAGAACTATATTCTATCTTAATTAAGAAGTACTTAAATAAAGAATTATGTATATGTTTCTGTGCTTATATGTGTGTGTGTGAATGTGTGTGTAATGTGCATGTGTGTGTGAGTATGTGTGTAATTTGTAGCATGAAATTTAAGCATCGTACGACCATAAAATTTAGTACATAAGTACTTCAGGACCCAAATAGGTGCACCCCTCGGCGTTATATTGCTTTTAACTTAAAATTGGATTTTTAGTTATTTTATGTTTAACCCTATTCACAACGATTCTGGCAGATATTCGCTCAAATCGATTTCTTAACCACCTAAAATATTATTACAGAGTTTCCATCTAAAATATTATCACATAGTTTCCAAATTATAAATAAAATCCAAATAATTATTAGACGATTTTTAGTGAAATTTAAAAAAAACTTATACTTTTAGTGCGTTATAAAAGCTTCCGATTTTTATATTGCGATATGCAGAAATTGACTTGCCATTCATCATTCATTTTTTCCGCCCTCCCCTCCCATTTGCGTACAATAGCACTGATTATTATGGAAACAAATCATTTCATAAACCCATCCATTAATTAATTATAATTTTTTTATCCTAGATGTATCTTTGATTTTTCCAATGACTCACGCAGGCACTTAGACCGTTAGGAGGACGCAACGGAAGAACCACTCATTTTGTAGTGGGCGACTGGATATTTCGGGATGGGCTGAGACAGGGGTGCTTGAAAAAAACCATCTTATCGTCTGTACAGGGTTGGTCAGATTTCTCGTTTACGTGAGCGAGCGGTCCATTGAATTATGGGCGCTTGTACGGTCAATTGTTATTCACGTATTTTCTGCATTTTTAGAAATCGCGTACGATTTTATTCGTGCAATTTTCGGATCAAAGCCGTTTTAAAATGTGTTCAAATGTATTATTTTAGTAGCGGATGCTTATTTAATTATCTGCACGATGTGGACGCTTATTTAGAACCGAGTATTTTGTCTTATTTCAGTATAAAAAGCAGAGGAATAACGGAGAAGTACAGATCTGTAGTTGCACTTCGATGCGAAATATTAAGGGGGAACCAACCCTGTCATTTTCCTTCTTATCTTTCAATAACTTTTTTCTGTTCGTTTGAAAAATCATTTATTGAAGACTCTAGCTTTTACCAATCATTTTCAAAACGATAACAAGAAAGATCACTCATGCTTAAAGCATTGATTATGAAACACTTTCCAACTTCAATGCAATTTTATTCAAAAAAGTCGAAAATGCAATACATTCCTCGGTAATATTTTAAAACTTATCACAATACTACATTGATTTATTATATTTGAAAACTTAAACCTTCATTGAAAAAAATGAACTTCATTCAAATGACGGCATTGAAATATAAATTACCTGGTTTAAATATCTCTAAAATGCAATACATTCCACGGTAATATTTTTAAAACAATCATAATACTACGATAATTTATTATATTTGAAAACTTCATCGAAAACAACTGAAATAAATTCAAATGACGTCATAGAAAAAATAACACGCCTGGATCTCTCTATAAAAGTAGGATTTCATTCATACTTTCTCCCATTCATTTCATTCATCACAATACTATAATAATTTATTTTATTTAAAAATTAAGACCATGGAGCTACAATTCATAAACTCTATGCTTAAAACTTCATCGAAAAAAATCGTCCTTCTCTTTATGAAATCAATTAATATTTCATTCATATCAGCCATGCAGACTCCATGGACTGAATTATTTTGTGTTAAAAAAATACAGGAATTCTAATACAACTCATTCTATGTATTTTGCTGTTTACATTTTACATAGGTGAAAAATAGGCTTAGTTGTAGAAATAATCAAATTTAGATGAGCATTTAAACTCAAATATATTGTCATTGCGTTGTTTCAGTATGTAGATGCACAGAATTTAAGCAAAAATAAAGTAGTTTTAGGACGGATACAACACTCAATATGAATTAAAAAGAACTTTTAAAAAATCACGATTTTGAAACAAGATGGATGACATATATCATTGTGAAGTGGGTCATGTGATCGTTTCATATCATGGTCACCTGATCGTTTCATATAAGATGTGTAATTATTATTTTAATTTTTATTTAAAAAACTACTGAATATATTTCGCTGAATTTTTTTATATATTTTATGGAACAATTTGAATATTACCTAAAATTTTCGAAGCAATTTGTGAATTTTAAATCCGCTTAAAAAATGTTTGAAAAATTAGGTCCCATAGGGCTCAATGTATTTCATTTTTTCAACCCGGGTTCAATCCAAAACTAATTGGGTGATATTATTCATTTATATTCCCATAGGTCCTACAGACCGACTGAACAACATACTAAAATTTCATTTTGATTAAGTCATTTTTACGGCAGTTATCGTGCTAACGGACAGACAGACAGACAGACAGACAGAATGAACAAAGTCATAAACACTTTTCAACTTTGTTGTAAAATGTTAAAAAAGTTTTATTTATTGTGAAAGTCATACGTTAAGCACTTAAGATTGCTGCTTGAAATATTCATTCTATCGTTTCTTTTTTTAACGCCATATCAACCTCTTAGCAGTATTATCAATAAACAAACATGCTTCTGGATTTAAATAAATTTTATATTTTCAACCAATTTATTAAAATACTTTCATAAAAATATACCCTGCCAAATGATATTGAAATATCATATTAATCTTTAAGAGAGCAATTCTCTGCTAATACTCATTAAAATATAATAAGCTTTTCAGTATATAATATAAATGAATCATTATTACCTGTTATTAAGAAAATAATCATCAAACGTTCTTAAAAAAATTTTCCAATTAATTTGCAGTCAATGCACAATCAAATGCGTTGAATGTAAATATGATTAAAAACGAGAAGGATTTTAAAATATATAATGAGCTTTACGAATAAGTATCGCAGCTAAGTATTTGATATTGACAGGTATTAGTGAGCAAACCAACTTAAATGCAAATATTTTCATTTAATCTTTAACGCATTTTTATTTAGATAGTTGTTTTGACAGCTTAAAACTTACTTTTATTAAAGTCATTTCAGACTTATCTGAAATACAAGATATTTGTTGCTGTGAGCGATTGTTTCTTTTACTTGGTGCTTAAAGCGAGAAGATTTTCCAGAGGAAAAATCAATTATAAAGATTTTAATTCAATTGCCATTGCATTGAAATTAACTACCAATAAATATAGTTTGAATGTTTTAAGACATGTCTTTGACAGCCTTAGCAAGAAATTTGGCAAAATGTCAGCAAATTGGCGACTTAAAAATTTGTTAGAAATAAATCCATAACTAAAGTATTTAGCAAGTTTCGGTAATCTTTCCTTGAAGCTATACAAAGCTTTGCAAACATGATAGCGTTCATTTGACGCCAGAAGTATGGATGAAAACATTCTTTTCGGAAAATGGTTTCATTCTTTGTGAAATAGGCAAACATTCCAATTTCTATTTCTTATAACTTTATCCAGATGGTTTGAATGTAAATATTCGTATAAATGTATGGTTGCTTGGAATAAAGCTTGAATTATGCAAATCACTGAAGTCGTTTATTTGCACCAAAACCTCCCTCGCTAATCCAGTGAGTGAGGCATACGACTTAATTTCTCCATACGTATTTTTACATAAACAGATACATACGCGTTATTCGAGTATTTGTATTTAAGAATGTTTGAAATAATTCTCCAGAATACTTTCACTTCGCATTTTGTTAGTTAGTACTATAATCTTACCTATCATATTTATTAAATGAAGAAGTATGTCTGTGTTTCTGTGTGTGATTTTGTGTGTGCGCGTATGTGTATGTGTGCAGTCTGTAGAGCGAAATCTAAGCGTCGTACTACCATGAAATTTTGTACATGTGTACCTCGGCGTTATTTTTCTTTTAATTTCAAATTGGATTTTTAGTTATTTCATGTTCTAGTCCGATTCACAACGATTTTAGCCGATATTCACACACATCGATTTCTTACCGGCCTGATAAAATATGATCACACATTTTCCATCTTGACACCATCGGAAAAATCGAAAAAATTCTTTCAAATAAACTATAAAACTATGCACAAAATCCGTATTAGACGATTTATATTAATTTTTAAAATATATATACTTTTCGTGCTTTTTAAACGCTTTCGAATTTTATATTACGATATACAGAAATTGACTGCCCCTCCACGGTTCATTTTCTTCAGCCCATTCGCGTATAACATTACAGATTACTATAAAAAATAATAATTTCATATACCCATCCGTTAATTAATTATAATTTGTTTCTATCCGAGGCATGTCTTTGATTATTTGAGCGAATCACGCAGGCACTGGGAACGCTCGGAGCTCGAAACTGGAGAACCACTCATTTTGTCATAGGGGACTGGGTAATGTGGGACGGGGTGAAAGAGATGAGCATGAAAAATCCACCTTATCGGCTGTACAGGGTTGGTCATATTTCGCTCTTACATGAGCGAGCGGTGTGTTGAACTGTGAGCACAAAGTACGGTGAATTATTATTCTCATACTTTCTGCTTTTGTGGAAATTTAGTTCGATTGTATTCGTGTAATTTTCGGATAGATGTTGTTTTAAATCATGTTCAAATGTACTGCTCTAACAGCGGGTGCTTATTTGGTTATTTACAAATAGTGGGCGTCTATTTAGAACCCAGGTAAAGTATGTTATTTCGATCTAGTCTATAAAAATAAAATTGAAAATATGTCTGTCTGTCTGCCCCATCATCACGGGAGAACGACTGAACCGAATTTGATTAAATTTTTTGGGTATCTTTAAAATAGTCCCACTTAAAATTTATTATTAATAAGGGGTATGGTTCCTTTTTGCACGTAATACAGTTTAAATACGTCGAGAAATACTCATATATAAATCTCAAATAACAAGAATGTCAATATTGTATCCACTATTCAATTATTACTAATTCCTAGGTTAATTCCTTGACTAACGCATATGGCTCTTCTAACATTCCATTTAGGATTATCTCCTAAACTTCCGTTAAAAAATACCACACACATGTTCAATAATATTTAATTCTGGAGACTGGAGTGCCCCGATAGATGCTTTACTATCACACTCCTTGAATTAAGACTGGACGCATGCAGCAATATAGAAGTGAAATCCACACTACTGCATCAACTTGTAGGAACAAACACTGGAAAATAGGATAAATTTCATCCTTTAGAATTTGCAGATACTTAATAGCTGTAACGTAACCTTCGAAAACAGCTATTCGTCCTAATGTCTCCCATGATAATGATCTCCAAGTTATACATGAACCTTCGCCATGCTGAACAGTGGGTTTCAAGTAGTCAACGTCATGTTTTTTACGAGGTGATTCCCAGGCGTACACATGATCTAACGTCGGAAACACCGTGAAACTTGACTCATCAGAGAATATAACAGCTTACCGTGTTTTCGATGTCCATGTTCCGTGAGCATTGCACCACTGAATTTGGATATTGCAGCCCGCCAATGAAGAACATTGTATTGATGTAGTGCACGCTGAACGTTTTTCCCTTAAACGGGTTTCCCCAAACTTGCATTTAATTCTGCAGCAATTTGTGTTGCTGTTGTTTTGCGTTTTCATTTCACAAATCGAATAGAGTGTTCTTCTATCCCTGGGATCCAGCTTTGGCTCTCAAACACAGGAGCTTCTGTCTGCATCTGTTTTACCAGTCTTTGAATACTGAGAGGTTATCAAAGAAATCGTAGATCTCGATAATCCCATGAACTGAGCATCTAGTCACGGACGTGTCAAATAAGTGTACATTAGTAATCATCCCTCTTTGGAGCTCAATTAGATCCGGTATGTAGCTTCCTAAATACAAAACAACGTATACTTAGACGATTTAAACTATTCCAACTTATCGACACACACACACACATATATGTGAGTGTGTGTGTGTATGTGTGTGTGTGTGTGTGTGTGTGTGTACCAAGATTTTTCAAAAATTGCCGGGACTTTACATACTACTTAGTGTCTAGTAATAGTAGGAAGCAACTAGTTGCATTATATATATAAATAGTCTAACTGTGAAACTGACAATCATAATTTTTGCCATTTTACACAATCTACGAAAAACTCTAAAAGCCTAAAAATGTTGCATTGTAATTATCTGTGCACTGTGAGTTAACATGGTTCGTAAATAACAATTTAACCGCAGAAAAACAAATTTTATACATTGTAAACCAACAAATATTGGAGAATGTGACTTTTTCGTGTAAGTTTTGTAGAGAATGTGAGTTTTGAATCCAATTGAGGTTGAGAAAATGAATTTTATACCTACCTGATTGGAAAAATGAAAGTTTTGATCTCAGTTTATATAGAGAATCTGCAAATTCTACCCAATTGACGTAGATGACTAATAATAGCCTTTAACCTACTAGATGTGAAAAATGTTAGTTTTTACCCCAAGATTATAAACTTCAAATATTTTTAAAATTCTGAAATCGATAATACTTCGCATATTTGGCTCGTTTTCTTCCTATCAACCTACTTGTATAAACTATAAATCCATTATTGAAAAATCTCAAGCTTCAATAAAATTAAAATTTTCAAAATTTTGAATGAGTATAGCAGAGTTACCTCTGAATCACGCTAGACTAAACTGCGTAACAAAACAATAATGGAACAAACAGTAAGCAGACGATCAGCAGGATGATCCTGTGATCTGATATACGAATTCTGATTGGCTGAATGGCGAATGTAGGTAGATCCATAGAGATTGAATCTGTGAATCTGTAATTCACATAATGTTGATTCACATAATGTTGATTCATTGAATGTGGATTCACATAATGTTGATTCATTGAATGTGGATTCACAAATTCACGGTGAAGGATACATTTTGCAGTTAATTCATATTTTGAACACTAAATAATCATCAATGAATGTGAATTTTTCACAATAATACTAATTGATTCACATATCAGCCAGCATGAACAAAATTATATATATTAACTCATCTTGACCAAAGGTGTAGAGTGTGGATTTTACAGTTAAACCTCAATAGACGAGTCATCAATTGTGAACTAACTGCCGATAAGTTCGTTTTGATATCACGTTTTTTATATCAAGGCAAAATTTGAGCAAGGCAAAATTTGACACAATCATGCAGAAAAGTTTATCATGCATGTTCATTTATGGTTCAATGATCACGAGCCTTAATAGCTTCAATTTTTGTGTGAAAATGGCCGCTATACAATTTTCATGTTCGTGACGTCATTAGCCCTCTTGGGGAGCAAGTTATCCAGACAGTCTTTCAGAACATTTTGGCCGGGGGGCGCGAATGAAACTTTAGGCAAACACGTTTTCTATTTGCCCTATATAAATATCTCTAAATGCTGTCCCATAAATAGAAACTAAGTTAGTATAAATTGTCACCGGGGGGGGACGAATATACGTCTACGGGGGGCTTCGTCGCCCCCGAATATATGCCTAAAAGAAACACTGAAGTTATCCCGGGGGGAGGGGTACATTGTAAAGCATAGTATCAATCGGAAGATGTTTTCAAGCCCTTTAAGGTGAGGGTAACACGATATAGTTGTAATTATTTAGACCCATGACACCGATTTTTTCAAATTTTTCCTTATAAATTTTGAAAAAATAATTGAATTTTAATATGAGAAAGTCGAGTTGAGACACACTCCAATTAATTTTTTTAAGAAGTTTTATGACGCTATGTCACGTATCGCATGATAAGACCTCATATGATGTAAAATAATAATTTGCATGCTAAAAAATTATTACAAAAGCTTTAATCAAATGTTAATTAATAAAAATATAATTAAATTATATAATTGTGAAGAAATTAGAAAAGTATTCTAAGGTCCGTTCATTACATTTAACCATACAATAAACAAAGAAATTACCTAGCTTCATACTGTACTCTGCTCTGTTTTCTTTTACTTCAATTTTTCCTCATTAGTTGGAAGCAGAGGAGAGAAAAGAAATTTGATGATAGTTGAAAAAGAAGAACAATTGCTTCACAGATAAAATCGAAACAGCTTTCCTCGAAAACTTGTTAATTTGGAAAGAATTCTGAAGAACTTTTATTTTTTCCGATAATATTTTTAAATAATCAACGTTGTGCAAATAAAAAAATACTTTTAAACGATTCTTTCCTAAACTTAACAATGTAGATCCATTGATTTTCTTGAGTGCAGTTTTTCTGTTACTTTATTTTCATTTCAAAGATATTATAATTTCAAATCTAAATTTGAATAAAAATGCAAAACAAAATTTATTTTAATGTAATTATGTAATATATATAAAGTGAAATATTACATAAATATTTTGCAGAAAATTAAGTATTTTATTTTAATTCCATCTACTTTTATCAAAAAAAATTTAAACTTCTGGATAATGTTGCCATATTTGAAGCGAAACTACATTCCCTTCCAAATGTCAAATCGAAATATAGCTCCTGTTCTGTGTGACCTTCTTATTACTTTTCATTTAATTTTTTATACAGAATAGCATTTTAAAGTAATTTTCTGTGAATTAAATCATCTGTCATAAATCACAATATCTTCTGAAAATTCCAATATCCATATTACTCAGAATTAATTCATTCGGTGTATCTAACTTATAGGGCAAAGGTGTTAGGGTACTATTGTAAAAGCATGAATGAAGAACAGATGACGCTCAACCATTGATCTACTAAGAAAACAATTATATTTTCTTTTATATTAAAGTGGCCCCACACATTGAAAATAAAGAATAAAGGATTATTACATAATAATCGACACATAATTCATCTCTAAACCTACGGGTAAGTCGGATGGTCTGGTAAGGGCCTGTAGAATCATTCCCGTAATTTACAGTGCCGTATTATATAATATTTATTATATGACTCTGCATTCCGTCCAAGAGTATTTTTATTTAGTTTTTTCATCAAAAGTATAAAAATGAATGTATCTCTCATTTGGGCATATATTTAACAGTGTTTAAGGCATATTTTTATAACATAATTATAGAACCTGTCAATAAGATACATATTGTGCAATCCACATGTATCTTAATCAATATTAGATGGCAAAGAAATGTATATTTTATTATTTCCGTTTGAAAATAATTCATCGAGATTATCAATATTTTATTTTAATAGTAAAATTAAACACACATCCATAACAGAAGGTCTTTATTTCACTTCCTTAAGACGTACAAAAGTTTAAAATAGGCCATAGCGCTTTCGAGCATAAGTATGCTCTTCATCAGTGGCTACACGAAAATAAAGTTTGAATCGTTCATATATAGACAAGATATAGAGACAAAATTTGCATAAATACAATCCACAAAAGAATCTACGTCTAGACGAGGATAAACCGTAAACAATTTTTCAAAAATTTTAACAGCAAAAGAACAGCATATTAAATTACAATTTAATTACAGATTTTAATTATATCGAAAACAGGGGAGGGGGGCAATCAAGCATAATTGCATGGAGTCGAGAATGAGTCGCCAAGCGTAACTCAAATTCATAACAGGGTCAAAATTACAAACGGACTCACGGTAAATATAAATAAAAAGGGATTCAAAAAGGGGAATATCACGAGTGTTATTACAACGAATCAAAAGGAATGTATTTTCAAAAAGAGGCTGAAAATTATCTTTAACAACAAATTGAGCAAGAGCAGTAGAAAGTTTACTATCCCTGACATCCCGAGCATGTTCTGCTAAACGGATGCCAACGGTGAGTTTAGTACTTCCAATATAAAATTTAAAATTACCATCGGTGGACAAGAGGGGAACAACATACACCCCAGCAAAGCTTTTAAAGTCATCCCTATCACCCAGTTTATCAGACCGAATACGGTTAAATAAAGAAGAAATATTAGAATGTGCAGGTCTGAAACCAAACTCAGAACAAAATTGGATAAAGGGGTGGAAAATCGTAGGATTGTATGGAAAACTAGACCTATAAGTCAAACGGTCTTTTAAGGCAATAAGTTTAGTATCAAAAAGGGTATATTTACGGCGAACTTGGAAGAAAACCTTATAAATAAACTCAAAGGAGTAGGAAGCCTCACGGCCAAGGTCAAAAATAAATTCAATTTCATCACTTAAAGCAGAGATAGATGAACAAACAGTAAAAGCGCGATGAAGCTTTTTTAGAGGAAAGAGGATGGTAAGAATTAGCAGGAATACAAGAATTAGTAAAAGAAGGTTTACGGAAAACCGAGGTTTGAAAACCAGTAGCTGAACGGGTGACCAGTACATCAAGAAAAGGCAAGGAACCATTAGCTTCATGTTCGGCAGCTTCATGTTCGTCCGTTGGCATCCGTTTAGCAGAACATGCACGGGATGTCAGGGATAGTAAACTTTCTACAGCTCTTGCTCAATTTGTTGTTAAAGATAATTTTCAGCCTCTTTTTGAAAAGACTTTCCTTTTGATTCGTTGTAATAACCCTCGTGATATACTCCTTTTTGAATCCCTTTTTATTTGTATTTACCGTGAGTCCGTTTGTAATTTTGACCCTGTTATGAATTTGAGTTACGCTTGGCGACTCATTCTCGACTCCATGCAATTCAAGTCTCTGCAAAGTTATCTTTTACGTCTTCCTCTTTGGGATTATGCTTAATTGCCAGCCCCCCCCTTTTTCGATTTCTGTAATTAAATTGTAATTTAATATTCTGTTCTTTTGTTGCTAAAATTTTTGAAAAATTGTTTACGGTTTATCCTCGTCTAGACGTAGATTCTTTTGTGGATTGTATTTATGCAAGTTTTGTCGCTATATCTGGTCTATATATGAACGATTCAAACTTTATTTCCGTGTAGGCACTGATGAAGAGCATACTTATGCTCGAAAGCGCTATGGCCTGTTTTAAACTTTTGTACGTCTTAAGGAAGTGAAATAAAGACCTTCTGCTATGGATGTGTGTTTAATTTTGCTATTTTAACAGCAGACGTGATGCCAAATTGTTTATTTTATTTTAAATTATTTTATTTTAAATATTTATTTACAATATTTTATTTTAAATAACGAATTCTGATCGTGGCCATAAAAAAATATTAATCAAACTCTTATATTTTGCAAAATTTATCTACACATAAAATTTCATGTTACGTATGTTCTTTCGTACGTTATCATATCTACGTAAATTCTAAATTTTTATAATTTATATTTCAACCATACCACAATATCATGTGTAATCTGATTCTAGTTTTAGTTTACTAACACGCACACACATACACGTATTTATACGCACAGACGCGGACATTTTTCTGGAAGTGTTAAATATGTTCAGGTTATTTAAAAACATACTCTAGCGTCAAAATCTCCAACTAGAAAATTTGCAAATAAACAATACTTTTTCTAAACCATATTATTAAATAAAAACATTTAATTTCATACTCTATATCTATGTAATGCACCATCTGAAGAACGAATTGCTCAACTTATACAACTGGTGCTGAAACAAATTTTTCGAAGACATACACCTTTTGAAGATTCTTTCAATATTTAACTGTCTCCTGAGATTGTGAGCTCAGCATTACCAATCTGAGACTTTTATAATACAACATCAAGTATTGCGTCTGGAATAATAAATTCCGGATGGTTCAGCATTAAAAAAGGGTAAATTTTGTATATTTTTTTAAAACACATGAACGTAATCTTAATTCTAAAACTATCTGATGTGTTTAACGACGACATTCGCTTCCGAACACGATTTTTTTTCTTTTCTGTTGAATAAGAGGGGAAATAAAAAATACCTGGAGCATATGTCTCCATTAGATTTAACTATGTTCATTCATTACTAATTGCGATGATAGGAAATTCGCGAGTTTAAATCGTTCAATAATCACACGGTTAGATTGCACAGAAATAGAACATTCCACGATACAAAGCAGATGTCAACCCAGACACAACTTAGAATTAGAGGCAATAAAATCAAATTGCCTCAGACAATTGGTCAAACATTTGGTCTCCCATGTTTGACAGATGCATAATAGAATTTATAATTCAGCAATAAATGTGCTGCACCCTTCATCATCATGGAACATCACGTGAGTCTGGTCTGATCGACATCTTCACCTCAGGCGAAATTGTCCCAGGAACTTGAAAGACCCATCAAGAAACCTTACACAACGATTTAGAGGGTGAGATATATGCAGAGGCTAAGAATAGGGAAGAGAAGTAAAAAGTTCTATTGAATCGAGAGGAAGCTGAAGTCAGTGATGATGGAAAACTCTCCACTAGAGTAGCTAGTCAGAAAGTCCTTGCAAAATATATTGAATTGAAAGTCCACCAATGAGGGTAATACCAGATAATGGTGTGAAAGAACAAGAGGACTGCCGGCCCAACTACCACTAAGATCAACCTGATTCAAACCCGAAGTTAACAGTATGTCATATTCAGTATTCAATAAGAAATATTTTTTTTTTCTAAAATCCAAACACATTGCATAAAGTTAGCGCTTTCTGTCATCACATTGCTACCCGTCAGTACCAATAACGAAATGAATATTTCGTCCAATATTTACCATTAATAATACAGAATTTCATGAAGGATATTTCTGGGAAATAAATAAAGCATATTAAGAGAAACCAATCTTCTTATTTAAAGGTTTCCAGTATGTAATTGTTTATCTTTCAGAAGCTTCTGCTTATTTCTAGGTTGAAACTACGTAATTTATAGTTAGTTGGGGTTATTATGGTAAGAATATATGTCATAATATTATTCCAAACCGCAAAGCAATGTTTTAGACAGGGATGGTTCTCTGTAAATTTAAGAGCTACGGTCCCACGCCAAATTTTCTCTAATTTTGTATTCATATACCGTGCTCCGTATGTTCATACTTCGTGCGTTTCTTCATTATACTGTGTGTTACTGTCTCTGTAGAAAATTACCAAATTCCTAATAAATCGATCGAAAATTGGGCGAGATAGCTTAACAACTGGGGTTCAAAAATGTATTTTGAGTAAAACGAGTTTTAAAGTCTTGGAAATACAGTCCTGAGTACTTGAACTTTTGTATCAGTGTAATCGCTATATAGCAGCTATATTTCAATACTTATGCAATTTAAACAGAATGTTTTAAAAAAAATCTCATTAAGGAAATGCAAAATTATCGAGTTTTCTTACCAACTTAAACGTATGAGCCCACTTAAATACAAAACCTCATATAAAATATCGATTTTCGTAACAATTCTTAACGTAATAGCGTTTTATAGCCTTTTCCAATTTACGAAAAAAATGTTAAAATATTAAAGGACGCACTAGCATTGTTCATTTCACCTCGAAAATAAATAACTGCATAAGTATGATCTATTGAAACACTCTTACCTGTGGCGTATAAATATACGTAATTAATACTTAGAATTGGCGGCTAATCGTAAATTTCTCTACATTGCAGAGGGATAACCCATAGTTAATTTTTGTTGTTGCCAAGTGTTTCTGGAAAGGCAAATTTTATTAATAGACAAAAAAATATAAATCAACTTCCATAAGTGACAAGACAGAATTTTAGCAAATCAAAGTTTATTAAAATATTCTTATAATTATTTCTACTTTATCATTAAATATTGTTTACCAAATTTCCTAATTATTAGCATAACAGTTACAGGTAAGTCTTTTACCTAGAGCTATTTTCTTGTTGTGTACAGTAGTGAATATTATTAATCTAGTACACTGGCTACTGATTAAAGGTCAGCCTTCAAACTATTTCCTCATGTATTTATGTAAATTGTTACCTGAGTGCCTTTGATGCATTTCGTTGGTCTTGCACTCTTTGCCCAGTTATATTGGGTTGTCTAGTGATATATTGCTCGCACTATATGTCTAGGAGCATTTTGTTCTCACTAATTACCGATATGGCATTTTAGAACAACATGAGCAAATATCCCTTTCGAACATGATCGTCGGAATCAACTTGAAAACGTACTTCGTACTCACGTAATGTCAATCTAATTTTTGCCAACATGGCACGCAACATCTCGGAGTCATGGAAGCATATTTTTTAAGTTCTCGATGACTCTTATCTAAGTTATCGAACAAAAACTGTGTTTTACAAATGTTTAATGAGAGTATTATATGAGATTCCCCCTTCTTCTGATTGGATTTCTATTATTTCTTTCCCGTTGGCTCCATTCCTGTGGGTGAAGCTTATGTTAATCTTCATTGGATTCTCTCCTATTTCTTGGGACCTTGTTTTCGTCAGAGCTCACACTTGCTTCGATGCCGTAATTTAATTTCTTGGCAATAAATAATTGTTCGCCCTATCATAAAAACCTGCTTCTTCACGTATGGGGATTGTCGCCATATTGCCGTCATTACCTCTGTAGAACTTGTAACATATGTCCTTTATTTGTACTGTCTTTCATTCGCACTATATCACAATAAAATTCATTCGATTTGCTCAATGTGTTATAGAGATATCATTCCCACAAACACACAGACACTAATCAAAAAATGTTAATTCTTATTCAGCAATTCTGAAAATATGTAGATATAGCAAACTCAGTTAATTGGATTATTAATCGAATCAAAATACTTTCTCTCTTTTGTCAACAGGTGAGTCAAGATATTTTATTAAGATGTCAAACCGATACTTTTAATGCATTTATCTGATTTATCTGATTTGTGGTAATTTGAATATATATTATTCTATAGTCCTTCACATGCTAAACGAATTTTTCACAACCAGCGCCCTATACTACTGATACTGAGTATACTATACTATTGATACTGAGTATACTATACTACTGATACTGAGTGTACTACACTACTGTAGATGACTATACTACTATGATTGTTCAGGGAATTCTCGATATTTTACTTAGAAAACCTTATCATTAAAATTATGAATATCGAGTTTAACAATAAAAATATAACTTTTCTGCTAAATCTGCAAAAAAAAAATTCAATTATTAGATTCGAAATCCAAACACTCTGCAGTATTTGTTGTAGCCCGTGATACAGTATTAGTTAGTGGCCCGTGTTACAGTATTAGTTAGTGGCCCATGTTACAGTATTAGTTAGTGGTCCATGTTGCAGTATACATTCTTTCATTGCTTAACCACCTCCTAAGATCGTTGGATTGGTATTACGTATCTGAGACTTTCATACCCCCGCAAGTCTTGTGTGGTTAATAATAAATATTGAATGATCCAATGAGTTTTTATAAAGTATTCTAAAAAATCAAATGTACTCTTAACTTTAAAACTATGTGAAATATTCAAGTCATGATTTTCCCTGCAAAGGAAAGAAGATGTGTATTTCATTCCGGGTTGAATTATAAATATCTTAATAATACTGCTCTCCGCATTTTCATGTAATCATATTACATATATATATATATATATTACCTTTATTTATGTCAATAAGTATAAAGTTTTCCCTTACATGAGGCTGCTCGCATCAGAATATATTAATTTTTATTATTAAAATTTTATTATTGTTCATCAGTGTCATGTTCTTTTTTTTTAAATATGTAAAATATATTATAAGGCAACAGCAAAAATTGGATTATAAGGCAACAGCATAAATTGGATTATAAGGCAACAACGTAAATTGGATTATAAAGCAACAACATAAATTGGATTATAAGGCAACAGCATAAATTGGATTATAAGGTAGTAGTATAAATTGGATTATAAGGCAACAGCATAAATTCGATTATATGCCAACAGCATAAATTAGATTATAAGGCAACAGCATAAAGTGGATTATAAGACAACAGCTTAAATTCGATTAGAAGGCAACAGCATAAATTCGATTATAGAGCAACAGCCTAAAGTGAATTATAAGGCAACAGCTTAAAGTGGAATATAAGGCAAGTGACAAATGAGCGTGAAAAGGGTCGGACGTTTTCTCTAAACCGAAATGCAGAACGGGAAGTCTCATATATTGCCTGGCACACGAGGTCCGGTGCACTTCATCCACCATCTGGGCGCCGCACAGTGGTGCCAAATGAGGAATTTGCGGAAAAACCTCACAACTTCTGCATTTCTTAATATTTTCGCATACTTTTTGCGCATGTAGATAAGTTAAAAGTAAGATTTTATATGCATGGTAATATTAAAATCAGTGACAGTCCCAGATTTTTTTCGGGGGGAGATGTGAAGGTATACTATACATACCCTTCACCTTTTTTTTTAATTTTGAAGATAAAATTATAAAAGTTTTTTTATAAATGCACTAACACCCCACGACATACTCTCTGGTTGAATTTTGTTTCGGCTTACTGTCATTCTTTAATTAGCATATTAATTAGCTGTTAGTTAAAAAAATAAAAAAATTAATAGAAAATGTACGGAAATATGCCTGTATTTTGGCACGATTGTTGAAACAATACATCATAGAAAATACAAATTTTAATGTAGGTATTAGATCCTTATGTATTACATTGCCACATTTTTTAGCTTTAATAATCACTTTAAATTTCGTAAATTGATATAAATGAACCAAAGTTATGTTTCGTGTTGCACAATGTGCGTCAAAATCACTTTCATCAGAAATCGACTTTAAAGTCCAAGTGGACCATTAAATCACTAATACCTTAGCTCATAAAAATAGCTGTATTTAAAAAAGTTAATGGAATTAAAAAAAATGAGGATATCTACAGAAAGACAAGAATTTGGGCAATAATATAAGCCAATAAAATAGAAATTTCAATTTTGACAGATTTTCAAGCTTTCAAGAGTATGCGTATACCTCTCTTAACATGTATTTCTAAATAACTGTGTTACCAAACGTTATTTCCTAAATTTGGGGGTGGGGATATATTCCCCAATTTTCCCCGAGATCACCCTTGATTAAAATTATTTGTATATATATTTAATGAAAAAAATTAGAAATAAAACAAATGCTTTAATTATAAATCTCTGTTTATTGTTATCGTGCATTTTTTCGAAACATGTTTGATGACCATTTGATAATACATAATTTTGCATTTTGAACTATGCCTTTCAAGTATCTAACTTAAATATTTTTATAACTAAAGTACCTGAAGAACTATTTTTAGAATTTATGCATAAATGAATATACATACTATTTTAATAATTTTTTTGATTCTTCTCTAAATGGCAGTGATTCAGTTTATGTGACTGATGTATGGATCTGATGATGTTAAAATCATATGAAACACATCTTCTTTTGTTGCCAAACGAGAGCATTTCCTGCTGTAATAAATCCGAGAATACTTGTAATCTTTATTTCTACTCTCCTGTGCTTCTTCTGAGAGTGAACCTATAGGCAAAGTAGCACACTCTATTAAATCCTTTCCGTGCATAAGAATTTTATGGACAGTTGCTGGCATGTTATGCCAGGGGTACAACGAAATCGCTAAATTAGCTGTTTCTAGATCATATATTTCAAATTTGTCCTCATCAATCTGAAAATTATTGCAAATCGTTTCTAATATAACAGCCAATCTTTTTATTAATGTTTCGTCAACTTTCGTTATTTCGGCCGTTATAGTGGGGTTCCCCCAAAACCTTCTAGAAGTATAGAATTCAATAGTATAGAATTCAATTCCTTCTAGAATTCAATATGTCTTGCTATGGGAAAAGTTTAAAAGTTGTAAAATATGTCGTTGATGTTTTAAAAGTAGTAATTAAATATTTATCATGAAAATCAATGTCACTGGATCAATTGGAAGTAAGAACGATACTTATGCAGGGCTGCGCAGGACCTTCAGAAAAAGTTTGAAATATGCCGAAACAGCGAAGGTTGCAAAAAGTTGCAGCTGATTTTTACAGAACAGTTGCATAATAGTATCTGATTTCGAAATAACTCATCCAGAGCGTGTAGAAACGTGTAGCTTTTTTTTATAGGCTTAAAGAAATATAAGAAAACAAAAAAAATTATATATCTATATTTTACGCTTTATAGTATGATTTTGGATATGTTTTTACGTAATGTATTTATATCAGAAATACGCTGAGGTTACATATATTGAAAATACGTGAGACATATAATTATAAATATCCACAAAAATTTTGGAAAAAATATTGAAATTTTAGTTAGAAAAAACCAGATTTCAATTAGAATGTGGAAGTCTTGTTTAAGATCAGTTTTTCCTTCTAGTTATACTGAATAAAATACATTTATTTACATGGCAAGATACTTCGGTTCATTGCCTATCAAAAAATAGTAGTTGGTATCGAAAAATATTATTTTCGGGTTTCGGGGTTTTTTCCGCCACGGCACACCACTGTGCGCCGCTAAGGAGTCTCTCCAAGGCACTGTCTTTCAGTGCAGCAAGATGTAAACTAGAGTATCAGATGTGCTTTTATGCTACTCTGCATATCTGATGTATATAAAATCAAAGCAAAAAGAAAGAAGATATTGGGTGCACCCATTAATTAGTGATCGGCTACTTACCGGTCATTTTTATCCGAAGACCGGGGTGAACACGATCTCATCCTCGGTAGCAACGTTGGAAGTCGGGACACCAGTACGTACAATCAGAGACAAATTTACTGATTTTTTTTGTAAAAACTAATGGTGAAATTTCTTGGCAATATGCAGGCATAGGTAAAGTGCGATGTACAAATAACTAATAATTATTATAATATACACAACAAAAATAAAAATATATACAATTATTAATTTTAAAATGTTTGATATGTAATAAATAAAATACAGCGTTAAAATACCACGCAAATAATTTTTGGGAAACATACGATTGTTTCGAAAACATGTGATAATGTGATAGGTTTTTTTCTTCAGTGCGATTTCGGTAGATATTTTTTCACTTGTCGTTTGATTGGTACTTTCTTGCCCTGCTAGCATTGAAGAAGGAAAATCACGTGTTTTCGAAATGATCGTATGCTTTCTACAACTTGCAGTATTTTACGTTGCCTTCTATTTATCAAAGTCACAAACTGTGTTTGTTTCATTTTTAATCAGGAGTTTGATATGTAGTCAGAAATTTAATAACAAATAACTATTAAATATAAAACTGTTATGTGAAGGATGTATTTCTTAAAATCATTTTGAAGAATTTCAATAACTTATTGCACATTGTTTGAATGTTCTGCAGAACTGAAATTGTGATGAGTCAAAAATCAAACCATTGTATCTTGATAGATTTATGCGTTTTGAGCATCTTCGAATATGAACAAATTATTTCACACACATGCCTACTGTGAGTACAATATATTGAGAACAAGTTAATAATATTGAATAAAATTTGGTATGATTGTTTCAATTGTTAAACGTTAGAGATTTATTGCCTTCTGGAATGAGCGGACCGAAAAAAGGCCCTTACTTTATCCTTCAAATTTTTCAAAAATCGAAAAAAAAAAGAATAAATAGATATTTTTTTTTTAAATTATCACCATAAGCTGTCGAGATATTAAAATTTTTATTTTACATGGAGTCTTAGCTATCATGGAGTCAAATTGAGCAAATCGAAAAGAATTCTGCGTGATTATTTCAATCAATGAACATCAGAGACCTACCTACCTACCTATTAATTTTCGCATTCCACGGAGATTGTTTTCCATTTTTCGAACATCTATTCTGGAAAATCGAATATAACAATACACAAACATATAGATAGAGACAATGTTACGAATATAGGTATTTAATATGAAATTTTTATTTAAATGCAAAGTTTATCATTTAGACGATAACAAACGCGGTTCTCGAGATATTTAAATATATGATACTTTTTTTCTTCATTGAAAATAAAATAAAATAAACTCACTTTTATCAAATAAGTGAATGTTGGCTACTAAAAGGGCTACTGGCATTCCTAATTTTAACTCGAAATGAATGGAAGCAATTATTAATGATTTAAAAATATACAAGAGCCATCTTCGAGATATCAGAAATTTTATTTCTTTTATACATTTAGCGTTATGTCTATGGAACAATAAAGCAAACAGAATACAATTTTGTGCGATTTTTTCTAAATAATACATGTCAGTAACCAGTTGGTTATCGAAGCGCAAACCAGGGAAGCACCTTCAACATGTCGAATATTTATTAAATAAAAAATATAAAAACATAATTTTGTTAAAATTTATTCCAAATCATCATTTCTTATGTATTTATTTTTATTTAAAAGCGAATGATATAACTTTCAGAAAATAGCATATGCAGTTCTTAAGATATTGTAAAGGTTATATTTCATTAACGTTTAGATATTGTAAAGGTTATATTTCATTAACGGTTAGAGGTTTATTATTAAAAGTTATTTTTTAATTAAAATTAAATTTCTTCGATAATCTGGATAATAGAGTATACTATATAGTTAAAAGAATTTTTTCATTTACCTATGATCTCATTTTCTCCATTTTCTTTCGTATTAAATCATTCAGTCAAATGCTGAGAAACAACTGCCCAGCTACTTTTCTTTCTGTTTTAATCTTTATAGTCATCACAGCTCGTGTCCCACAAATCAGGCCGCTTTGAAACATATAAAAGTAGTCGTTTAATAACTACGTACAACCTTCATACTATTGATTAGAACGATTCCAAAAGTGCATTCTTCTGTCAATATAACCGTTGTCTGTAACCTCAATACTATTCAACAATGTAATTGTAAACTGGCTCCATAACGCTCCGGTCTGAAAAAGTTGGGTGATGAAAAACTTACCCTGAGCCAATCATCATTGGACGTTCTCGTGTGATCAGCTCTAGACATTTTTTAACCCCCAGCCAGCAGCGTCTCCAAAACGGACGGCAGACAACTGTAGTCTGTCATAGCCTTAAGGCAACAGCATAAATTGAATTTATTTATCTGAGTTTTGTTAATACACTCTACTCTAATGCCTTTAGCGTGCATAACATATTTTGAAATATTAGTTTTCAGTATTGACTTTAATACTATCACTGTTATGTGAATTGTCATTGATGCCCATTAAAATATTCATACTACATACAATACATATATAATACTCGGCAGAAAATACTATTTTTAACACTTTACAACATAGTTGAAAAGTGTTTATGACTTTGTTCATTCTGTCTGTATGTCTGTCTGTCCGTAAGCACGATAACTGCCTTAAAAATGATTTTATCAAAATGAAATTTTAGTATGTTTTTCAGACGCTCTTTGGGACCAATGTGAATATAAATAAATAATATCCCCCAATTAGTTTTTTATTGAACCCGGGCTGAAAAAATGAAATACATTGAACCCTACGGGACTTAATTTTTCAAAAATTGTTTAAGCAAATTTAAAATTCACAAATTACTTTGAAATTTTTAGGAAATATTCACATTATCCCATAAAATATATAAAAACAAAAAAGATCAATCATGCATAAGCATTGATTATGAAACACTTTCCAACTGAAATGCAATTTCATTTAAAAATCTCTAAAATGTGATACATTCAGTGGTGATATCTTTTACATTTTCACAGTACTACAGTAATTTATTATACTTAAATATTTAAAACTGTATCGAAATATAAATCATCTCATTCTCTATGCAAAATCAATGAATATGTCATTCATATAACTTGTATTCCAGACTCCAGAGCTAAATAATTTTGTGTGAAAAAAATTCAGCAACTCTTATGTAACTCACCTTACAATCGCTTGAGATATTTGCATTCTGCATAAGTTAAAATTAGGCTTCGTTGAAGAAATAATAAAAGTTTAGGGTTCATTTAAAATCACAACTATTGTAATTGCATAGGCACGGAATTTAGATACACAGATAATACACAGATACACAGATAATATATGTGTGTGTGCGTGTATGTATTCAAAGTATTGGAAACATGCCGAAGATCGGAACTCGAATTTTCGAAGGATCTACACGTTTTGGGACTTCTAGAATACGAAAAAACTACTTTGAGGAAGACGTCTGCGTGTGTAAGGGTGTATCTGTGTATGTTTCTGTGTGTCTGTGAGGATATTACATCCACTCTATTTGAAAAACTTATAGACCGAATTTCATAAAATTTTTTAGGTATGTTCTTTGTGGGAAATCCTGATGTTCATTAGATTATAGTAGGATACGTAATAAAAGAATCTGCCTCTTTGCGAAATGGCTGGCAGAAATTGCCTTTATCCACTCTATAGCTAAAAACCAATGGATCAAATTTAGCAAAATTTGGTGAATAATATTTCAATAACCTACAAGTGATTTATATACCAAATTTAACAAAATTTGGTATATAAATCATTTGTAGGTTATTCTAGAATGATTCAAAAAGGAACGGGCTATTTTTGCGAATTGGCCCGCAAAAATCGATAAATATAAAAATAAAAGATTACGTGTGCTCAATAATATCAATTAAATTCCTATTTTATACGTGATTTTTGACAACAAAAAGAATAAGACTAACCCCATTACTCTAGGACTAGCCGTTCTTAAGATATTCTAGTTTTTTCGCGTTTTCGCCACTCTACCTTTGACAATAAGTCAAGCTATCAGATGAGAACCAAATTTAAGTTTAACATGCCAATTCAATGTCATTTAAAATACTTATGGCTGTTATTTTGTGCAGATAAACTCAAATTATTATTGAAGAAATAAAGAGAACGTGAATATGAGTCTGCAGGGAAAAACGTGTGCTGCCCACATCAGAATTTTTAACAATATTACAACAATGATTTATAGAAGCGAACGGGGATTATTTGCAGGCCATTTCGAAAAAAAGGTATGATCTATATTTAAAGATCCACCAAATTTTTGTAGAATAAAATGTTCAACAAATTTAAGCTGTGTTCCAAATATTAACTCTCTAGGACGTAGGAACATGCATTAAAAATGCTAGCAAATAAGTATGTCATGAAGAGTTATATAAAATTAAAAAAAAATTTAAAAATTGTTATCTACCAAATTTATTTTAAAATGTGAAGCATCTGTCATATACAAAATGAAAATCTTGGAAAGATATTTATTAAATAATATATCTCTATTTTCTTTCTGGAGGATATCTCAAAAGTCAGAATTTAATTGAATTTGTTTTTTTCCCTATATAAAATAATTTTTTATTAAAAGATTACTTAATCTATTTTATTGAAATTTTTTTTATATATTTTATGGAATAATGTGAATATTTCCAAAAAATTTCGAAGCAATTTGTGAATTTTAATTTTGCTTAAAAAATGTTTGAAAAATTAGGTCCCATAGGGTTCAATGTATTTCATTTTTTCAACCCGAGTTCAATAAAATACTAACTGGGTGATATTATTTATTTATATTCCCATAGGTCCCACAGACCGTCTGAAAAACATACTAAAATTTCATTTTGATAAAGTCATTTTTGCGGCAGTTATCGTGCTAACGGACAGACAGACAGAATGAATGAACAAAGTCATAAACACTTTTCAACTATGTTGTAAAGTGTTAAAAATTTCAGTAAAATATATTAAGTAGTTTTTTAAAAATTATTTAATATAGGGAAAAAAACGAATTCAATTAAATTCTGACTTTTGGGATATCCTCCAGATAGAAAAAAGAGATATATTATATAACAAGAAAGATCAATCATGCTTTAAACATTGATTATGAAACACTTTCAAACAGCAATGCAATTTTATTTAAACATGTCTAAAATGCAATATATTCCTCGGTAATATTTTAAAACTTCTCACAGTACTACATTGATTTATTATATTTGAAAACTTAAATCTTCATCGAAAAAAATGAACTTCATTCAAATGACAGCATTGAAATATAAATTGCCTGGTTTAAACATCTCTAAAATGTGATATATTACTCGATGATAATTTTAGAATTATCATAATACCACGTTAATTTATTATATTTAAAATCTTCATCGAAAACAACTGAAATTCATTCAAATGACGTCATAGAAAAAATAACACGCCTGGCTCTCTCTGCAAAAGCAGCATTTCATTCATAAATAATTTCCCATTCATGTCATTCATCACAATACTATAATAATTTATTTTATTTAAAAATTAAGATCATGAAGCTACAAGTAATTTAACTCTATGCTTAAAACTTCATCAAAAAAAATCGTCCTTCTTTTGGTAAAGTCAATGAATATTTCTTTCATATCAGCTATGCAGACTCCATGAGCTAAATTCTTTTGCGTTAAAAAAATACATCAATTTCTATACAACTCATCCTACATATTTTGCTGTTTACATTTTACATAAGTGAAAAATAGGCTTCGTTGTAGGAATAATCAAATTTGGATGAGCATTTAAACTCATATATATTGTAATTCCGTTGATTTAGTATGAAGATGCACAGAATTTAAACCAAAATAAAATGGTTTTAGGACGGATACAACACTCAATATGAAATAAAAAGAACTTTAAAAATCACGATTTTGAGACAAGATGCATGCCATATATCATTTTGAAGTGGATCACGTGATACTTTCATATCATGGTCACGTGATCGTTTCATATAAGAGGTGTTATTATTATTTTAATTTTTATTTTAAAAACTACTGAATATATTTCGCTGATTTCTTTTTTATATATTTTATAGAACAATTTAAATAATACCTAAAAATTTCGAAGTAATTTGTGAATTTTAAATCCGCTTAAAAAATGTTTGAGAAATTAGGTTCCATAGGGCTCAATGTATTTCATTTTTTCAACCCGGGTTCAATCCAAAACTAATTGGGTGGTATTATTCATTTATATTCCCATAGGTCCTACAGACCGTCTGAACAACATACTAAAATTTCATTTTGATTAAGCATTTTTACGGCAGTTATCGTGCTAACGGACAAACAGACAGAATGAACAAAGTCATAAACACTTTTCAACTTTGTTGTAAAGTGTTAACAAATAACTTTCCAAGAGTTTAATCATTTTGTATATGAAAGAGTCTTCACATATTAAAATAAATTTGGTAGATAAGAATTTTTCAAATTTTTTTTTTAATTTTATATAACTCTTCATGATATACTTTATATACTCTTCATGATTAGATGGCATTTTTAATGCTCTTTCCTTCGTCCTAGAGAGTTAATATTTGGTACACAGCTTAAATTTGTTGAACATTTCATTCTACAAAAATTTGGTGGATCTTTAAATATAGACCATACATTTTTTTCAAAATGCCCTGCAAATAATCCCCGTTCACTTCTTTCTACAAATCATTGTTGTAATATTGTTAAAAATTCTGATGTGGGCAGCACATGTCTTTCCCTGCAGACTCATATTCACATTCTCTTTATTTCTTCAATAATAATTTGAGTTTATCTGCACAAAATAACAGCCATAAGTATTTTAAATGACATTGAATTTGCACGTTAAACTTAAATTTGGTTCTCATTTGATAGCTGGGCTTATTGTCAAAAGTGGCGTAGCGAAAACGCGAAAAAACTAGAATATCTCAAGAACGGCTAGTCCTAGAGTAATGGGGTTAGTCTTATTCTTTTTGTTGCCGAAAATCACGTATAAAATAGGAATTTAATTGATATAATTGAGCACACGTAGTCTTTTATTTTTATATTTAACGATTTTTGCGGGCCATTTCGCAAAAATAGCCCGTTCCTTTTTCCCGAATCGTACTAGAATAACCCACAAATGAATTATATACCAAATTTTGTTAAATTTGGTATATAAATCACTTGTAGGTCATTGAAATATTATACACCAAATTTTGTTAAATTTGTTCCATTGGTTTTTAGCTAGAGTGGATAAAGGCAATTTCTGCCGGCCATTTCGCAAAGAAGGCAGATTCTTTTATTACGAATCGTACTATAATCTAATGAACATCAGGATTTCCCAAAAAAAACATACCTACGAAATTTTATGAAATACGGTCCATTAGTTTTTCAATTACAGTGGATGTAATATCCTCACAGACACACAGAAACATACACAGATACACCCTTACACACACAAACGTCTTCCTAAAAATAGTTTTTTCGTGTTCTAGAAGTCCCAAAACGTGCAGATCCTTCGAAAATTCGAATTCCGATCTTCGGCACGATTCCAGTACTTTGAATACATACACACACACACACAAACACATATATTATCTGTGTATCTGAATTCCGTGCCTATGCAATTACAATAGTTGTGATTTTAAATGATCCCTAAACTTTATTATTTCTTCAACGAAGCCTAATTTTAACTTATGCAGAATGCAAATATCTCAAGCGATTGTAAGGTGAGTTACATAAGAATTTCTGAATTTTTTTTACACAAAATTATTTAGCTCTGGAGTCAGGAATACAAGTTATATGAATGAAATATTCACTGATTTTTCATAGAGAATCAGATGATTTATATTTCGATGCAGTTTTAAATATTTAAGTATAATAAATTATTGTAGTATTGTGATAATGTAAAAGATATCACCACTGAATGTATCACATTTCAGAAATTTTTAAATGAAATTGCATTTCAGTTGGAAAGTGTTTCATAATCTATGCTTATGCATGGTGGATCTTTCTTGTTAATACTATAAATTATATTATAATTTAATACTTTTGCAAACACTAATTTTATCGATAGACGACAAATAGCCTTTATCATCGCATTTTATTTGGAATTTTACAAACATTTCAAATAATTGTGTGATTAAGGTAATATTTAAAAGAATAAGTAATTTAATATGATATTTCTTTGTTTGAAAGTAAATTCAATTTATCTTTATGTGAACTAAAGGCATAATAGTTATAATTTTTATGTACTAAAATTGTCTTACCGGTACAAAATATATCCCTAGCCGAATATAAAAATCAATTCATTACTTCTTAATAGCGCAAAAAAAAAAGTTCCGAGAAGCAAGAAAATATAGTAAATGCATTACGCGGAAAATATGAAGCAAAATCTGATACACCACAGATATTCTATTGATTAACCTTAAGAGATTTACTCCATTCTAATAATAGGAGTTACGAGAAATGGGATAACTTCTAGAAACAAAAAATCAATCTAATGGCAAAAACATGGTAAATTTTTTCCCAGTTATACCAGTAGTTTTTAGTAAGGTATACTTATCAGAGAAAATAGAGTAGCGTCAATCGTAAAGTGCTATTGATTTTTGAAAATTTTGCATGTCTCAATTTTTACTTTCCTTACAATGTATACTATAAAAAAGCCTTCTGATTGTAACAAAAATGCAATCCTCCGATAATAATACTTTGAGCGCCACTAAATACAAATCATCCATTTTTACAATGATGTATCTGTCTGTTTACGGTCATGATATTCCTCACATAAATTTAGAAGATAAAAAAAATTCAGCTAGATTACTTTAATCACTAAACATCAGAAGCTATTTCAGAAACGAAGACCAAGAGCAAACATTTAATTTTCCAATTATTTATAGTAGTCACACTGTCCCAGTCTAGGATTAAATTACGGATCTTTAAACTGGCCAGTTAAGAATCTAACGGTTGAGCTACTGGAGCAAGATTCCAATCTCTTCTCGTCGAAATGGAACCTATAATTTCCTCTGAAATCCGATTGGTGTTAAACTACTACTAAACTACAACCACTTTCGCTATCTCCACTATTTTATCCAGGTTAACCGGCATCCTGTTTAGTTATGATGTTGAAACTGACGCTATGATTCACAGGGTCTTCTGAAAATTCGAACTAGATCTTTTTCGACCTAATTTTAAGCTACTGAGACAAAATCAATGCTTACAACCTGTAAGATCTAAATAATCAGGAGCAATTTTGACTCGCGCAGTCTCACTAGGCCCGTTTTTTACTATAGGCAAAGTAGGTAAATGCTGGAGACCTTCGATGCAGTGAGAACACATCTCATATTCTCAATGTGCCATTTTCTATTATGCAAGTTTAACAAGGGCCCCAGAATTTACTTATGCCTAGGGGCTCCTACAAATATAAGCCGGTTCCGAGCCTTACTGTCCCAATCGGAGATCAAACCACAGATCTTCGAACTGTTCAAATGGTGGTCTAACTTTTGATTTACGATAACAAGGTCCCACGTTCTTGTTCTTCTCTTCAAATTGAATACTATACATTTGTTTTGAATATCGAATGAATGTTATAAAACTATTTGTGTTACAAACTGTTCAATAACTTGCTATTTAATATGAACTTTTTAACTTAAAAGCCAGTAACACAATTTTATGACTAGTTTTGTTCTAACATGAAAAATAATAAATAAATATATTTGTTGTTATAAAATGAGAGTTCACTGTTTATGGTCTGTCTGTTTATGGTCACGATATTCCTCACATAAATTGAGAAGATAAAAGAAAATTCAGCTAGATTACTTCAATCACTAAACATCAGAAGCTATTTCAGGAAAGAAGACCAAGAGTAAACATTTTATTTTCCAATTATTTATAATAGTCACACTGTCCCAGTCTAGGATTGAATTACGGATCTTTAAACTGGCCAGTTAATAATCTAACGGTTGAGCTACTGGAGCAAGATTCCAATCTCTTCTCGTCGAAATGGAACCTATAATTTCCTCTGAAACTGTTCAATACAAACCTTACAAACCTTTCCTTACAAACTGTTCAATAACTTGCTATTTAATATGAACTTTTTAATTTAAAAGCCAGTAACATAATTTTATGAATGGTTTTGTTCTAACATGAAAAACAATAAATAAATATATTTGTTGTTATAAAATGAGAGTTCACTGTTGAAGGGGACGGGGGAATATATCAAAGGTTATATCATTGAATTTCAGAAAATAGCAAAATTTTGAACACATTCATAAATAAAAGTAATTTTTTTTCACTCCCATTTCCCCGCATATATGTTACTTAGCGACCAAAGTTATTATCACTGTTTCCATCTTGATACCATCATAAAAGACAGAAAAATTATCTTTCAAATAAAGTTTGAACAGAATCCATGTAATAATTATACGAATTTTTGAGATTTTTTTTAAACATATACACTTTTCGTGCTTTCAAACAGTCCTTGATATTTATATTGAGATATAAAAAAATTGATTCACAACCCGATGTTTAATATTTAACAGCAGTTCCTTTAAATTTGTGACATTAACGGTGTATTGTACAACACAATAGATCTATCAAACATTGCATATAAAATATACAATTTACATATGCAATATGCAAAATGCCAAAATTCCATATAAAATGTGCAATTTGGGCTGCATTAAGAACATTGGCTATATTGCTCTGAATGCTACCTAAGCACCATTTTACATTATGGTGATATACTTCAATGTTGAATGAAAATAAAGCATCATTATAACATACTATATAGACCATTAAATCATGCTATAGAGTAATTAAATGTAAAGTAATTCAAAAATTTTAGCACAGATATGTATTGCCCCAAATCCAACTGAATTTGAAAGAAATATCCTCCAAAACATGAGGAAGTAATTTTATAAAAATAAATGTTTAAAATAAAGCCGCTAACGAAAATTCGGTACTGAAAGTAGTCTAACGAACCGACAACACGTGATCTTGATGTATGTCATTTTGCGCTATATGAACCAGTAATCTAAATCTATAGTGTTATCAATAAATTTTGCTGTCTATGATAAATTCGCAGCAACACAATTGTGACTGCTGCTATTGAGCACTGTCTCAAGCAACATATTTTCCTCTATATATGGGTCATTGCGCATTTTTTACACAAGAATAATATAAAACGTTCTTAGTGGGTCTATAAATTTATAAATTGGCCATTGGAATTTGTCCGGCATGCAAATGTTATTCGCATCAAGCGAAAACGCAATGACGAACAGTGCACACCGCAATAAAGAACAGTCCAGCCAATCTGAAACCAGAAAATGTTCACTTTGGATTAGCTGGACTGCTCTTCATGCTGCTTTTTAATTGGCTCTCCCTTAATCAAGATCCTGGGTATATAATCCCTCTGCTTATTACTTTCGTGATCATTTCTCTTTTGGACTTCGGGTTTGTTGGCTATCTTGCACTGACAAAGGGGATCCAACGTATCCTCGAAACAGATATATGTTGCATTATTGTTCTATTTTAGTTTTCCTAATAACAGAAGTTTTTGCATTATTGTTCTATTTTAGTTTTCCTAATAACAGAAGTTTTTTGCATCATTAATACACCATTGTGTCGTCATATTTTCTCTAAATGACGTCATATTATCACATGACGTCATATTATCTCATTTCAATGAAACTATTGAATAAATAACTCGATAGTTTCAGATCATTCGGTAGTCTCGATAAGAATAAAGAACTATTAGATTCCTTTTTGACATATAGAAGAGCTTTCACCAAGCTCTAATTCAAAAACTATTCGAATACTTTCGCTTGATAATAGTATAGTAATTTGTAAGTAACATAACTAAATGAACTAACTATTCGAATGATTTTGGACGATTTCCCAATATATCACAAACCGCGATGGCATGCATTCGAATGATGCTGAGTTGATAGTAACATAAAATATTTATTTTTTTTTAGGCGATGTGGGATAGTATTCATTAGATGATTTTGGAAGATAGCTCAGTTGATGTTTCAAGATGTAATAATTATTAAACCGTTTATTTCCTTGTGAAATAAAATCAATCTCAAAGATATAAAATAAATGAAATGGTTTTGTTATTTTGAAAAAATATTTTTAACATGGAAAATAGTCGCCTTTTAGGAGGAAAAAGTGCATGATTCATAAAACTAGCAAGTAAATTGATTGCAGCAAATAATTTTTAATTTATTGACGTCAAAAATAATAGTGTTTATGTTAAACCTTAATATATAATTTTAATGCAGAGTGTAACTAATAATGTTTCATACATAATTTTTTATTACAGATATTTATGGAGAGATTTAATTGGGTGTTGCTAATTAAAGTAAATGATAAGGGCAAATGTCTAACTTTCATGTGGGCTGTATTTTCTATACATACAGAGCAAATTAACTACATTTCTAACTACATGCTCAATGGTATTATTTTAATTAATCTTTTCAAAGTAGAGTCAGTAGAGTCACACTTTTAAGGCAGGCGAAATTACCGGCTACACGTTTTAATGTCTATCAAACGCTGTTCCCGGGTTTGATACTCTCCAATTATTTATATATATATATATATATATATATATATATATATATATATATATATATATATATATATATATATATATATATATATAGTTTGAAGCGCGTTTTAATTCTTTACCTGCTGGAGATAAGTGGGCAATGTAAATTGCAAAAATGTTGAAAGTAAGATAGGAAATAAGATTACGTTAATAAAATAGTCCTCCCATTAATTTTCAAAAAATTGCACATTTTAGATTTTTATATGACCCTCTTAGACAAATTTGGTCAATCAGAAAATTTTTATTTTTAATGCACCAAGATCATTAAAAGAAAAACGGTTATCTGTATCTTTAAAATTGACCGAGTTATATTTAATTGAAAATTCAACATTGTAAATGGGGATCATATATCAAATTAAAAATGTAAATTTGTGACATATCACAAAAAATATTAAACTTGATGATTATACATAGGAGACATTTTTGAGAATTTCGAGTAGGCTAACAATTCAATCACGGATTCTTAAATACTTTTCACATTGCGACATGTCATTTTTTATTTGAAACAATTAAAATAAATAAGTAAACAAATGCAAGATTGTATTTGATTTTGAAATTTAACATAATTTATCAAAACGAAGAATAGAACTCACAGGCGATTTTTTTTCCTTTAACACTAATTTAGCCGGTTCAAATATTTATAGTAAAATAATTTTAAACAAGAAAGATCAATCATGCTTAAAGAATTGATTATGAAACACTTTCCAACTTCAATGCAATTTCATTTAAACAAGTCTAAAATGCAATACATCCCTCTGTAATATTTTGAAACTTATCACAATACTGCATTAATTTATTATATTTGAAAACTTAAACCTTCATCGAATAAAATGAACTTCATTCAAATGACGGCATTGAAATAAAAATTCCCTGGTTTAAACATCTCTAAAATGTTATACATTCCTGGGAAATAGTTTTAGAATTATCATAATACTACGATAATTCATTATATTTGAAAACTTCATCGAAAACAACTGAAATTAATTCAAATGACGTCATAGAAAAAATAACACGCCTGGATCTTTCTATAAAAACAGGATTTCACTCATAACTTTCTCCCATTCATTTCATTCATCACAATACTATAATAATTTTTTTTAATTAAACATTTTATTTAAGACCATGGAGCTACAAATAATTAAACTCTATGCTTAAAACTTCATCGAAAAAAATCGTCCTTCTCTTTATAAAATCAATTAATATTTCACTCATATCAGCCATGCAGACTCCATGGACTAAATTATTTTGTGTTAGAAAATACAGGAATTCTAATACAACTCATTCTACATATTTTGCTGTTTACATTTTACATAGGTGAAAAATAGGCTTAGTTGTAGAAATAATCAAATTTAGATGAACATTTAAACTCAAATATATTGTCATTGCGTTGTTTCAGTATGTAGATGCACAGAATCTAAGCAAAAATAAGGTAGTTTTAAGACGGATACAACACGCAATATGAATTAAAAAGAACTTAAAAAAATCTCGATTTTGAAACAAGATGGATGCCATATATCATTTTGAAGTGGGTCATGTGATCGTTTCATATCATGGTCACGTGATCGTTTCATATAAGAGGTGTAATTATTATTTTAATTTTTATTTAAAAAACTACTGAATATATTTCGCTGAATTTTTTTTATATATTTTATGGAACAATTTGAATATTACCTAAAATTTTCGAAGCAATTTGTGAAGTTTAAATCCGCTTAAAAAATGTTTGAAAAATTAGGTCCCATAGGGCTCAATGTATATCATTTTTTCAACCCGGGTTCAATCCAAAACTAATTGGGTGATATTATTCATTTATATTCCCATAGGTCCTGCAGACCGTCTGAACAACATACTAAAATTTCAGTTTGGTTAAGTCATTTTTACGGCAGTTATAGTGCTAACGGACAGACAGACAGACAGACAGACAGAATGAACAAAATCATAAACACTTTTCAACTTCGTTGTAAAGTGTTAAAAAACTGTAAAATGAAATGCAGACGATTTAGTTTTTAATTTACGTATTTATTCCCAGTATTATTTCTATTCAATACAACTAATTTTTTTTAATGTCATACCAAAATAAAGAAGATTGGAAATCATTCAGTGAATTGTTGGCATGTTTATTTCTGAATTGATGACTTAAGAACACGTAACAGGTCGTGCATTATTGTATTTTTAACAAATAACGAGCTTTTCGAATTAACAATGATTTATGCTCTGTGTAATAAAAATACTGCAGAAACAACTCGGGATTTTGGAGGGCGATATCCATATTTTCCCAAAATTTCACATTCATTTGTTTATCGGATGATGAGGAGATGAAAAACTACCGATTCATTTCATCCAAGACCTCTGGCCCTGGAAGTAATCGTTTGTACACGGAGGAACAAGAAACTGACGTCATCGCATATTTTCTTCCAACCCCCGAACAAGCATTCGAAAAGCAAGTGAAACTTTGCGGCTACCTAGGATGTCAATTGTTAGAACACTTGGAAAATACCATTGGCATTCATTTTATATTCATGGACTTCAAGCACTTCATCCCTCCGATTTTGACGGGCGTGTAGCATTCTGCAACTGCTTGTTAATCCATCAAGAAATCAATTCAAACTTTGTTAAGAATATTCTGTGGACTGATGAATGTTTGTTTACTGAAGATGGAGCAATCAATACTCACAACGATCATTATTGGGATAATACGAAACCATTTTTTGTCCGTGAAATACATTAACAGAGAAAGTTTTCTGGGTCTGTATGGTGCGGAATTTGAAATGGAAAACTGATTGGTCCTGTGTTTTATGAAGAGACTCTTACAGCTGAAAAATACATGCAGCTTATTTTAAACGGTACTGTAACGGATTTTATGGAGATGGCAACATCAGCGCTTATAAAAAAACATGGATTATCAATAAGATGGCGCGTCTGCACACCAGGCTGTAATTGTGACAAACTGGCTCAAATAAAACTTTGATAAACAGTGGATTAGTTTGAAAGGAGCCACAGAATGCCCGATTTTTACTTATGGGGTCGTCTTCGAACACTAGTTTTCAGTACGCGCCCACTAAACGCAATTGACCTTAAAGAAAAGATATTTGATGCTTTCAACAATATTAATGATGAAGAACTCCAAAATATTTACTGAAGCATTATTAGAAGAGCTCAGTTATGTATTGGAATTGAAAGAAAACATTTTGAGAATACTTTGTGAATTGCGTTTTGTGAATTGTATTTCTAATATTTGTAACAAAATTTGTTATATTCGGGTCTGACAGGAAATAAAAATATTTCTATATTCTCTGCTGTCAAGCTTTACTAAGATGTTTAAGACGTATTCCAATTGCTAACCATTGTTGGCTTTTGTTAAAACACAAAGCAGTATTTTCTCAATTTCGGTTTACAAATGCGTTTAGATTTGAATATCCGAAAGTGAGGTTTATTGTGATTGAGTTTTATTACAAAAGTGCAGATGGTTTATGAATAAATAATTACACCTGCTCAACAGGAAAATATACATTTAAATGTTTTTATTGTTTAAATGTCAAGAAAAGCAAGCTATGTTACAAGGATATGCCTGTTTTTAGATGTTATATTTTGAATATTTTTGTATCACATTAAAAAAGGTGCTATAGTCTTACTTCCTGTATGATGTATACTGAAAAGTATTGTAGTTTTAAAAATATCAATAGCATTAATTGAAGGCGTTTCAGTTAAAAATGAGTATAAAATAAATATGGCTGATAGTTGGAGGCATCGCAAATAGTATATATTATTTTATATATTGTCGCAGATTTACAATCGTATTATTTTTATACTTTCGAAAGCATTTTTTTCCAATAACTAAATTTGCATACATGGGAAATTTGACTCACTAATTCAAATATGTCATGTTACACAGGATAGTTCTGACATATATCAATAGCAACTTCAGAAGTTATCATATCCAATTTAACAACTAGAGAACTGCGAGTTTTTATTAAATATATATCATATATGTTCACAGGATTATAGTTATCAATAGAAAGTTTTATATCGTGAGATAAAGTCCGTATTTTTTTTATTTTAGTCAAGAACAAGAATCTAGTCTAGACCTATTACTTTCATGAAATAAATGTTATTTGTTCCTAGAAGCAAAAATTCTTCTTTTTTAACCTTCCAAATACAAAAGTCTACTTTCTCCTATCGTAAATATTATGGAATGAGTAGGAAAATATTCTTTCTTTCTCATGATATTATATAGAGAATTGTAATGTATTGTTTTCAGAAAACTTTCGAATTCGAGATTTGGGAAAACAGTATTTGAAGACGTCCTGAACACAATTTGAACTCATTAATAAAGATATCTGTTTGTGTGTGAACGTATGGTAGATGTTTACATTTATATGTACAGAACACTTTCAAATTCGAGATTTGGGAAAACAGTATCTGATGACGTCCTGAACAGAATTTGAACACATTCAAAAAGATGTCTCTTTGTGTGTGAACGTATGGTAGATGTTTGCATTTATATATGCAGAAAACTTTCGAATTCAAAATTAGGGAAAAGAGTATCTGAAGACGTCCTGAACACAATTTGAACACATTCAAAAAGATGTCTGTTTGTGCGTGAACGTATGGTAGATGTTTGCATTTATATGTACAGAAAACTTTTGAATTCGAGAGTTGGGAAAACAGTATCTGAAGACGTCCTGAATACAATTTGAACACATTCAAAAATATGTCTGTTTGTGTGTGAACGTATGGTAGATGTTTGCATTTATATGTACAGAAAACTTTTGAATTCGAGATTTGGGAAAACAGTATCTGCAGACGTCCTGAATACAATTTGAGCACATTCACAAAGATGTCTGTTTGTGTGTGAATGTATGGTAGATGTTTGCATTTAAATGTTCATGTGGTTATGTGAGTGAGGAAAATACTATTTAACTCAGGCTGGAAAATACGCACTGCTATGAAATCCTGTGTGTAAACAGGTGCATTGTCTAAAAACTTTAACTGGGAAATTTTCTGTAGATTGCAAGATTAAAACACTATTTGAAATTAGCTGCGATGCTTTAGACAGCAGTTACTTTTTAGTAATAACTTAGTTTGCCAAGCATGGCTAACGATATGCAACTTGACTGCTGTAATCACGCCAAAAGAAAACGAAAATATTATTTTATTTCCATCAAAACACCCGTAGCAAAACAAAAATAAAATATCGTCATCAAAACCCAATACAAGCGACTGCACCCCATAATGACTCGTGTATGCACAGTCGCAAAGGAACTACATCCTAGTACATGAACACGTACCAAGCTAACCGGATACAGATGGTGGTAGACACCAATTTTTCTCAAACGGGAATCGACTGCACTGCGACTATACACGACTGTGTGACTCCAATATTCGTATCATAGTATGTATATTAATTTTTAAAAATTAACCTTTTGCTTTTAATTCTTATAACAAAGCATCAACTTAATATTCCATCATCACACATTCTATTGAAGGAAAATATCTATATATAAGACCATGCTTCTCCTGACAACGTCGAGAAAGGGCCCTGTTTATCTAAATGTCTGTTAATCACAGCACACACCTTTTGCATTGTTTGATACATTTGGATTCGTGCTAACTAATCAATTTCAAAACAAAGTTAGTAAAATGTATTACATTGTTTCAAATCGTCAGTGAGTGAAGTAAATGTTCATTAGCAAATTGAATTCACACAAAGGAATACTTTTGTGTAAACTTTGCGTTAATTAATATCATTCCCATTTGCAGTTTACTTCCGTTCACTCGAGGCCTTTAATTTTTCATGATAATACATTTCATTAGAAATCTCCAATTAATTAAAAATTTTCCCTTTTTGATACTATTAGAGAGGGTACTGGATGAAATGTGTAATTAAAAGTGCATTCTTGTATTCCCGATTTGTTGTTAATTAAATAAAATAAATGTGTATTTAAATATCGTAGCAATCACGTTTCACAAAATGAAAGTTTTGATACGTGGAAGTGTTAATGGAACTTTCGAAACATGTTACTGACAATTAACCTTTATTTTCAATGATATACGACCCTAGGGAGAATAAAAGTAGTCGTACGTTTTCTAATAATTTCATTCTTTTAAAAATGGCCCCAAAGGCAAAAAACCTATACATTTATGTAGCAGTAAAATTTTATATATAAAATAGAAATAAAGCTACCACTTTATTATTACTATATTTAGTTATAAAATATTCCGATAATTGGGCAATATTTGATATTGCTAAGTTTAACTAATATTAATTAATATTGAATGGATTTTGATGTTAAATGTTCATTAAACATCAATATTGTTTATTAGTCTTCCATTATGAAGTGTGATCAATAAATACAGCTCTAACTGTACTCCAGATAGAAGAAATAATTTATTTTATAGTATTTACCAATTCTATGACACAGACTCACAAGACATGATTCATGGTACAGATAGTCTCCTTGGTAGTATTGCCATTAACTTTCTAAAATTAAGTACTGGAAGTAGGGTAAAAATTAAATAAACACCCTAACGTGTTGCAGTTTCGTCAAATAAAAACGTGAAAGATCAATCATGCTTAAAGCATTGATTATGAAACACTTTCCAACTTCAATGCAATTTTATTTAAACAAGTCTAAAATGCAATACATTCCTCGGAAATATTTTGAAACTTATCACAATACTGCATTAATTTATTATATTTGAAAACTTAAACCTTCATCGAAAAAAATGAACTTCATTCAAATGACGACATTGAAATATAAATTGCCTGGTTTAAACATCTCTAAAATGTTATACATTCCTCGGTAATAGTTTTAGAATTATCATAATACTACGATAATTTATTATATTTGAAAACTTCATCGAAAACAACTGAAATTAATTCAAATGACGTCATAGAAAAAATAACACGTCTGGATCTCTCTATAAAAACAGGATTTCATTCATAACTTTCTCCCATTCATTTCATTCATCACAATACTATAATAATTTATTTTATTTAAACATTTTGCTTAAGACCATGGAGCTACAAAAAATTAAACTCTATGCTTGAAACTTCATCGAAAATAATCGTCCATCTCTTTATGAAATCAATTAATATTTCATTCATATCAGCCAGACTCCATGGACTAAATTATTTTGTGTTAAAAAAATACAGGAATTCTAATACAACCCATTCTATATATTTTGCTGTTTACATTTTACATAGGTGAAAAATAGGCTTAGTTGTAGAAATAATCAAATTTAGATGAGCATTTAAACTCAAATATATTGTCATTGCGTTGTTTCAGTGTGTAGATGCACAGAATTTAAGCAAAAATAAAGTAGTTTCAGGACGGATACAACACTCAATATGAATTAAAAAGAACTTAAAAAAATCACGATTTTGAAACAAGATGGATGCCATATATCATTTTAAAGTGGGTCACGTGATCGTTTCATATCATGGTCACGTGATCGTTTCATATCATGGTCACGTGATCTTTTCATATAAGAGGTGTAATTAAGATTTTAATTTTTATTTAAAAAACTACTGAATATATTTCGCTGAATTTTTTTTATATATTTTATGGAACAATTTGAATATTACCTAAAATTTTCGAAGCAATTTGTGAATTTTAAATCCGCTTAAAAAATGTTTGAATAATTAGGTCCCATATGGCTCAATGTATTTCATTTTTTCGACCCGGGTTCAATTCAAAACTAATTGGGTAATATTATTCATTTATATTCCCATAGGTTCTACAGACCGTCTGAACAACATACTAAAATTTCATTTTGATTAAGTCTTTTTTACGGCAGTTATCGTGCTAATGGACAGACAGACAGAATGAACAAAGTCATAAACACTTTTCAACTTTGTTGTAAAGTGTTAAAAACTAATATTTTAGCTACAAAAACTGCAACAGGCTGCTTTAGAATATATTCTAAAAGAAAGGCACTCTCTGAGGAAGATTTCACCTCAAAGGTTAGAAGAGAAATCTTAAGGAAATGGATGGTTGGTTCTGAGCATTTTTGATGTAAAGAATATTTGCGTCTTGAATAACTTATTGATCTTTCTAGGGACTCTTTCAAGGTACTGTTCAGATAAAAGACGGGCCATCTTAAACCCATGACCTTTCACGTACATCTAAACACACTTTTTTTATGCCCTAAATGTAATAAAGAGGCTGCTTTCCCAGAACCGAGGTTACTCATACTAATTTTTAGGGAGTCGATAAAAATTCAAGCCCCCTTTGAAGACAGCAAACAAGTTATAAGCTGCACTTAGACTTGAATAAACTAGGAACACAACGCGATACACTAGGGTTAAGGAAGGAGAAGAAGAATATTATATGAGATGAATTCTGAAAATTTGGAGTGTGATATTTGACCTTTACACAATTCACAAAACGTATTTAATAGATGTGCATCAAGATACTACTCAATAATAGCTTGAAGAAGTAAACTCACACTATTCGCAAGTTCAGCACAAATCGCGCAAACGGCTTGATATTCAAACCGCTATAATTTCACAATGTTAGGATTTCTGCTCTACGACGTTTTCGAGGACAAAGTCTGCAAAGTCTACAAAGTGGGAGTCGCCCAGTTATCTATCAAAAATGCACCAGAGATTTTCAACTCGTTTACAGATTTTTTAGGGACACTTGCTCATTCTTCCTAAATTGTTCATCATTGGCTGGATGCAATAAATAATGGATAAAATGGATGCCATAAATAATGTCGGTAAATGCCATAAATAATAAAGAAGGTGGATGCCATAAATAAAGAAACGTGAAATACCATGTACAATAATGCCTCAACAATGACCTCTTGCATTGTGTGAGAAAGGATATGTACAAAGCTCTAATTGAACTTTGACCACTCGATGGGATATATGTCTGAACAATAAGGATAATTCATTCAAAATACTCTCAAAATTTGAGTTAATAGCTGGAGTTTTATAAAAAGAAATTCGTATACCATCACACTGATTCTTTCCAGTATACTGTAGTTGTACAAAATTTTGTAAAACTTGTGCTTTGACTAATTAAACAGCACACGGAAAACTATGGAAACGTCAAAATAATAATTATCTTTTAATTTAGTTTTATATTACCACCATGCAAATAGACGTCTGAAATATCCTACTTAATTCAAACATTAAAAAAATATGTGTTAAGAATTATCTGTCTACTATTGGTTGTGGTCCAATTAACTAGAAACTAATAAATAAAAAAATTTACGTTCTTACAAAATTTCTACTAATCGAACACTTGAAAAAATAAATTCAAAATATATTATACTTTTTGATATTCAATAATTTGTTTTAATTACAATAATAATAATGAAAATTTACAAGAAACCCTTAAGAAAATTAAAATCGTATCATATTATTTTTGAAACAATTAACTTTCTTCCATTGTTTTCTTTTCAAAACAACAAAACTATCATTATGCAACTTGTCAAAATATCCAAATAGATAAAGCACTAAAGCGTTTTAAAAGACAGAATACTTTAAAAGTAACAACTGGTGAGAGAAAAATGTCTTGCCGTTATTACAAATCTATATTTTGACAAGAAAGACAATTTGAATCTCCAAAAAAATAAATAATCGCAAAATATTTTTAAAAGCTGATTCATTCTTGTAACAGACGCTCTCATAAAAAAATGATCTTTTCAAACATTTTCTGGAAAAAAAAATTATTTTCTCCTTTGAAAGGCGAAAAAAAAATTAAATATTGTATTCGTATTTCCTACAGAAAAAATGTATTCTTAACTCAAATTCGTGTAGAAGAAATATAATCACTAATGCATAAATTGGAGTTGAAAAGAATTGTATGAAAGAATGGATAAAGAATCTACTCAATTGATTGGTTAGGAAAAGAGTATGGTAGGCACGACAATCATATTGATCAGTCTAGAAACTGCTAGAATATTCTTAAATTAGGATACTAAGAGATAAAGGGTTATCGACTGAGAAAAAAGTTTTTTTGGGGGGGAGGGGGAAAGAAGATGAATCTAAACGTAGAATGTGCGATGTTTCTACGTAATTGTTCGATACCGTAATCAGCCCTTATTTTTCTTTACTTCATTCAAACCTCTTCATTGTATTTCGCAAACCTATTGTTTTGAAAAAGTTCTCCAGTTAGAATTATTCGTTACTTGAAAGAAGATAATATATACTATTTGAAATGATACAGATATATTAATTAATACAAAATGATTTTATTTGTTTTAATAATATATCGAAAGGTTTCAGTTTTCAATACTCTTTGCAGAAACTTCACAGGGCTTCTATGACTTTCATTCATGAATACTTGTTATATCTTCATTTCAAAAATGTAAAAGACTGTAAATATCAGGCACTGCCATGGATAAACCTTCGGAAAGAGGTTCGCCCAAGAACTTTAATCCCAGACACTCCTAGAGGATAGGCAGAGACAAAGTTCAATAGGCAGGTCAATACTGTCTACAAGCTTATCTACATAGATTTAAACTGGCCGAGATTCCTAATTGTATTACAGACTCCACTTTAACGATAAAAACTTGAAATCCCATCCCAGTAACTCAACTACCCCCCCCCCCCCAGATCGGGCCACTCCTTGAAGAGGTGGCGGATCTCTGCTCTGTAGCTCTGGTCCTCCAACCTGGGGGCATAAAAATCGGGTTACCTGGATGTCGATGAATAGTCCGTCAAACCGGTGAGGCAATCACTCCCCGACTCTTCCGGGTGGCCGTGACCACTGGACTGTGCCTATTCATAGCCTGAGCTAAGGTCCGGTCGGTGTCTGGGGTCTGGCTTAACGGGTATTCTTCTGAACACTGCCCGGTGAATGATTCCGTCAGGAACGTGGTCCCCGGCTTCGCTGGATGAGAGATTTTGCCTCTGTGCCTCCTCCCCTTGTAGTCAGCAAAATCCCATAGGTTGTCGCGGGAGTACTATACTCTGTCCCATTAACTCAATGTTAGAGCGAAGTCTGTGTCCAGTACGAGGATCCGTGGTTCGATTCCAGTTGTGGTAGCAAGGTTCTTTACAATGGCGCGCGGACAAATAAATCCTGTACTATTAGTGCAAAGATTCGGAGCTCTGAAAGTGACCCTAGTACGACTAGCATGGATTCAGTGGACTCTGGTATATTGAGCACTGGTTTAAAATCGGGACAATAATGACCACGCAGGAATCTAAACCTGAGAGGATAAAATAGAACCAGGAGGTAAAGCCGGGGTAAAAAATAGCAAGAGGTAGTCAATCAGATTGTCAGTTGCACGCAAATCTGGCATTAGAGGGTGATAAATGCAGATTTCACTTCGGTAATAAGAGCTTGACTTTCCGTCTCAGTTGCTCAACGGTAGAGCGTTTGCTGGCCAGTAAGAAGATCCGTGGTTCGATTTGGGACAGCACGATTTTTTACAGTATGTTATGTAATAGCAGACACCATATAACAGCTAGTCATTTTAACATTTACAACGCACTACAGGTTTTCAGTGTTTATTGTTCAGAAATATTGAAAATTTCGTAGGCTAATAGCCTAATAATCAAACGTCTGGAATTTGTAATAAATAAATATTTTTTTTCAGTACTCCTTTTAATTATATCAGGCCATTTTTAATATCTATATTAACGTCAATATAAATATGTCAAGCGCTTAGGATACGGTATTTTTAAACTGAACACCTTAAATACTATGTTTTTCGAGATGCATGTATGTTTTGAATTTTAATATTACCGCAGAATCTTAGAAGTCTGGCAACTAAAATTGTTCATGTCTTAAGCCTTGAGGCTAACTTTTAAAAATAACTTTATATTAATATTTCAAAACTGTCTTCAGAACCAATTTCATCGGAATATTTTAATTTTTATTCATTACGCTCATGAGAAACTTATTATTAGATATATTAAACTGTATTACAAAGAAAATTGCAGTGCAAATTAAAGTAAAAAGCAACTTTGTTGCAACAAACCAGAATGCTCAAATGAGAGCAGTATGGCGATATGCACATAAAATGGTTAAAGGACAGAAACCAGTATAATAACGCCAATTAGTTCCCCCGCTAATACTGGGTTCTGTCGTCTAGGCTGTTTTAAGTTTGACCAGCTGAATGTGCTTTCGCTTGGGACTCCTGGCTCGGACTTGTTGCACTATAGGAGGAATTCCATTAATTTCTAAAAGGTACGTAAGCTTTTTCATCTTTATTTCCGTTGCATTTTACATAGTTATCCAGTTTATTATTGACTGTACTCAAAATCACCTTTCTTGACTTGTTCTTAGACTTCAAAATATACCCGACGTTCCCTGAGTGAAAATCAAGGCAATTATATAAAATAACAAAATAAATAAATTTTTTTTTAGTTGTATAAATAGTAGCAATTATGTGCAATCCGTGCCCATGGGCGTAGCTGGAGTGATATAACCCCCCCCCCCCCGACACTCAAATTACAAAACCTAAATCCGTCACTTGTGGAGATTTTACGTTCTATATTAATATCTACGAACTAACGCAATTTAAATCTTAATTATAACAATCTCATCACAATTAGACCTATTTATATGTATATATATATATACACTCATTATCATAAAAATTTGAGCACCAAGAAAGAGTTATCAGAATCAAACGAAACTTTATATATGTGAGTTCAACGTTGATAAGTAAGTGATACAAAATCAAATCAAAAGTATCATTTACTACAGGAAAACTATAAATGGATGTAGGATCTAGTACCCTGTTGGGCACCTCTAGCGTGAATACACGATGTGATACGGGCGGACATTGAGGCATACAGGTCCCGTACGGTGTCCTGCGGCATCTCATTCCACAGTTGTTGTAAGCCCGCCTCCAGTTCGACCAAACTCGTAGGCTGTCCAACTTGCCGTCCCAAGTGATCCCAGACATGCTTGATCGGTGGCTTATCTGGGGATCGGGCAGGCTAAGGAAGGATGGTAATGTGGCGGAGGCATTCCTGTGACACACTTGCTGTGTGTGACAGAGAACTGTCCTGTTGGAAATGCCATCTGGGAGCCCTGCCAAGAGTGACAGCACATGTTGTTGAAAGATGTCACGAACGTGCCGGTGAGCTGTCATGGTTCCGTGGATCAATATTAAAGGTGACCGGGTGTCGAATGCGACGGCACCACATACCATCACACCAGCTGTGGGAGTGGTGTGCTGCTGTAAAGCGAAGGCAGGATTGGGAAGTTCACCACGGAGCCTCCACACACGTATACGGTTGTCATCACTGCCCAAACTGAATCTAAATTCATCGCTGAAGACGAGCTGGTTCCATTCGGCTGCGGTACAATCCCATCGAGCGCGACACCATTCCAAACGGAGGCGACGGTGGGTGGGTGTCATTGATAGCACACGTAATGAGGGACTCGATACCAAATGTCCTTCAGCCAGGCGCCTCGCGATGGTACGGACAGACACAGGGGCCCGAAGTGAATGTGCTGCTTGTGTCCGGATGGCGGACAATGATGCAGTTGGTGCTGTGCGTGTATGTCGGTTGACGTGAAGGTATCCTCGGTTATTGGTCTGCCAAGGGCGTCCTGAGCCAGGCCGCAGTGTATGCGACCTCTCTCTCGTCCACTGGTCCCAAAACCTCATTACAGTAAAATCAGACATGCCTAGGTGACGGGCTACTGGCCGAGCTGGCCATCCTCCTTCCATCATCCCGATGATCCTTCCCCCCTCGAACTCTGACAGTTAATCATATTGTCTTCGATGGCGGCTTAACAGCATCCCTAATGAAAAAGCGTCCCTCTGCAACAGATTAAATAAGACAAAAAGCCTCTGAGTACCTTTCTTCTGCGCCAGGGAGAACGAAGTTCAACGCCCTCTGGTGGCATTACGTAATGCGCAATCACGCTGCATTTCTAATTATTTGAATATCTACCTGACACGTACCTTCATGACAAGTTTCCTTACGTTCCCACAATTACGTCTTGGTGAGCAAAGTTTTATGGCAATAAGTGTATATTGGATATATCTACCGCAAACAACTCAATTTTTATATTTCCAATAAAAGTACAAAACGAAAAGAAAGTTTTCTCCAAATCCATTGTTCTTTCAATCCCCCTCAGTTTACATCTAAATCAACAGGAAATGCGAAACTAGTTTAAGGACATTACACGCACGTTGTCACAAACATCAAAAGAAAAAAAAATATTCGGGCAAAAAAGCGTGGCTCAAAATGTCTCCAGGAAATACTTTCTTTGGGAAAGAGCTTTAGGCGCGCATGCGCATTTCGCCTACAACCAGCTCCATGTGAAAGAGTTAGTACCAATATGATACGCACGGAATCAACAATTTTAACAATTCGGTCACTTAAAAAATTATAAGGAAACTTTTGGAACAATGAAACAATGGATTAAGGAAACTTTTGGAACATTGTGTAATATTTAAAGGATTGGCTGTTAAACTTCAGATTTCCTGCCAAATTTTGTACAGTAATTTAAAAATAGGAAGCGTACGGAATATTAAAAAAGGATATATTATTTTTAAATTTATGAAAATTCTTCAACTCATAGTATGGATTCCAAAATTTGAATGAAAGAGATTTTTTCTATCTTTCCGATGGTGTCAAGATGAAACGTTCACACTGTGGATTTTCGGATGCTAAGAGAACCAATTTCTGTGAATATCGGTCAAAATCGGCCTGAATTGTGCTAAAACGTAAAACAACTAAAACACTAGTTCGAAATTTGAAAAATTAACTCCTAGGTGCACCTTTCTCTGTCCTAAAGTACCGACGTAAAAAATTTCATGGCCGTACTACAGTACGGTTTTATTTATAGCTACAGACTGCACAGCCACGCAAATAGACATATTCATTTATTAAGTAAGATATAATGCACGTACGAACAGTAAGAAAAAGTCTGAAATTATTCGTATAATGTATTAATGCGTAATTACTACACATTAAATAAAAACTTCGTAAATACACAATTAAATACAAAAATAAACTGGTTTTCTAGTTTCAAAGCCAAGTAACAGTCTTATTCTTCAGGATCAATATGAAGCACGACCTTAAGTCGGCGATATTGCAGTGGTTTTCAGCAATTATTGAATCCAATTACAAATTTATTTCTACTTTTATCAGATACACTGTTTAATATTATAATCCCCATGTTATCAAAACAGACTTGGCTTTAATATTCGGAACATTCTAAAGCAACCCGAGTTCTGGCTGATGCTCAGATTGAAACGCCAACTAGAGAGATGTAGATAAACATACGATGCTATTCTTATCCCATTTTATGCGGCATCCCCCCACAAAGTAGGCGTTCACACTGAACAAAAACTAATCGTTTCTGGGAAGTCACATGAGAGATAACTTTCCCGCCATTTTTTTCCCAGTTTCATTATTCAAATTCACTTTGTTCTCCCAGAAGAAATGTTTCTAACTTCTTTTCATGCTTCCACGTTGCTGGGCGGGAGTCTGTTAGCTGTCGTTTCGTTTGATTTATGCGAGAATCTGAAAATCAAGCAGAAGTCACAAGTTTTTTTGTGCCATTTATTTTCGTCCGAAACGGATTTATTTTTACTCTTTTTAAAGACAAAAATAAATCGTTTTCTGTTGAGAAATTTTACTTTATTTTATAAATAAAAATTTCAATTTGAAAATAACATTTAAATTAAGCTGTGTTTTCATTAGTCGACAGGCATGAGTCAGACGCTCCATAGATTTCTTACAAAATTTTGTGGCGTAATCATTTTAAGGTACTGTTAAACGCTTTGACTTTGAGATATCTTTATCTAAGAGCAATATAACTTTAATGTTTTCTTTCCGATTTTTATGCCGAGTACAAAAACGGTTACCTCTAATTAAGACAATTAATAAACGAACACTGTACCGAATTGAACCGTTGCACTTGTTATCTGCTCAAACGTTCCATACACGAAAATGTCATTTTTACACTCCGCGGGACCGCCTACACTCGGATCTCTTGGTGGATCCAAACAGCACACCTCAAAAATGCATATGTTAATCAAAATAATATTTTAGCATATCTTGATCGTAATTATAATTCTGATCATCTGTAAATCGCGGCACTTCTGCCATTTCCTATAAATCTACCACCTAATATTTTTTCCAGGAAGGTAGCGCTGTGGTTCAATCTTCTTAAGGCAGTATTAAATATTTTGAGCATGATATCTATATCTTTAGATCAACGCGATAGTGCCCGTCTAGCATTTATTGGTCTATCCATAGCGCAGTCAAATCCTTATATAGACTCAAAAAAGAGCTTTTCCTCTACATAAATATATTCCTCTTTATAAAAATTGCAACAACAAGAAGTAATCATCAGAACTGAATGGAATTTATTCCACAAACGACTTGTATTGATACTGTGAGACTAGAATAAGTGCAGGAATTGAGTTCACACCACATTTAGGTGAGACAGTTTTATGTTCAATATTTATGATTTGCTGCAATAGCAAACACTGCTTCAGACGAAATGACGCCAGTGCTCACAACACTTTGACTCGAGAGGTCAAATTAAGCCATAAACCTACAGACTGAGGTGTAGCCATGAGAGGGGCTAAAAGGAATAACCAATTATGGAAGATGTCTGGCCGAAGTGACCAAGGTTGGCCAATCAGAGCAGAAAAGAGGTGTGTCAGATCTCAGCCAAAAAAGGAGACGACAATCAAGAGATGAAGATATACAACTGCTACGAGAAGTGAGAAAGTTCCACTATAGATCGAGTTAGATATGAATATAGAATGAGAGAGGAGTGAAGGAGGTTGAATTAAGAGCTACAGAGCGAAAGTGCCGCAGAGCCACAGCCAGCCAGTGATAAGAATGCCAGGAGGATCTGTTAAGAGTGTGTGCCACAGAGTAGTCAGCAGATAGTCCGCTAAAGGTGTCCTAATATGCAATTCTACGACAGTCAGAATCCAAGGAGACTTCAACAAAATGAGCAAAACCAGTACAATATAGAAGGATGCAAGCCTTGTGGTCAGGTATGTGCTTATTTAATATGATAGCAGGTCTTAAATTATAGCGATAACAAACAGTGATCTGGTCTCACACGTCAAATCTCTCACATTTAGCTCGCTCCACAGCAAATAAATATGCAAATTGTGTAAACAATTGAGTAATTAAGTGATCTATGTTATTAATAAATGATTTACTGTTAAAGTTAAAATGGTGCAATTAATGGAGTAGTATTATGTTAATTAATATTCCTTTTCAGAATTCGCACTAGAGATAAAAATTGGAAGGATATCAACGGCACAACGCATAATTTAATGTGTTCCACGAATACGATAACTTACGACCATGTCAATTATGTAGAACTTAATAATTTAAAATCCCAACGTTCAGTTATTTTTGTTTTCACTGCACCACAGGTACAAATAAGCGATTGAATTTACAAATAAAAAAGCAATATTACATGTCGAAAATCAGTATTTGGTGAAACCACAATACGCTGCACGCTTCTATATGACGTGGCATTGAATCAAACAGATTTAGAATTTGTACCTAAGGAAGAGCATTCCATATTGCTTCTATCCGAACTCAAAGTTCAGCTGTATTAGCTACGGAACGAGCGTCAGAATTGAGAAACCGATCAACGAAATCCCAGATATGTTCAATAGCCGAAATATCCGCTGAATAGGAAGACAAACGAGAAAGCTGTATATGTTGTGCGAAAGAGAAGTCTTCAACATTCCTAGAAATATGTGGATAGCCATTATCCTGTTGAAATGCAGCTCCAGGAATGCGTTGAAGGAAGGGTACGACTTCGGGCTCCAGAACTTCCCTGATGTACCAGTTGCTGTTGAGACTACCCATAATTATTTGCAGCTGAGATCGTCCAAGGTACCCAATGGTGCCACAAACCACCACACTTGGTGTTTGTCCAGTATGGCGTTGGATAATGTACTCCGTAAGGTGACATTCACCGCTATAGCGTCTAACGTGGATGCGGCCATCATTGTACCCTAAATTAAAGTGGGATTCATCAGAAGAGACGACTTGTTGCCAATCGGCATGCCAGTGTCTATGTTGAGGAGCCCCCTTGTAGCCGCAGGCGTCGATGCTTTTATGTCAGGGGAATCCTGTATAAACGAATTCTCGCAAGCAGTCTACCGTGCACGCAATTCACGGTCGACGAACTGTTGGAACAGACAATGGCACACCTGTAGCAGTGCTACAACATTTGCCAACTGTCAAGATGAAACTATACGGTCCATCACTGCCATGCGGATGAGGTGTTTATCACCCCTGCTGACGTAACATTTCGTTTTCCACTGCCGGATATGCGACTCGTATGGTTCTCTTCAGTTTACTGATTTCACACTGTCCCCATACGAGCTTCTATTGCACGATAAAAAAAACTTCACTAAAGCCGATCATTCGTCCCCGTTCAAACTCCATAACTTGCTCATATTGCGCCATCTGTTGTCGTAGAGGAATAGTAACTCCTCATGAAACGTTTACCGCTGGAAGACAACCATAGACTATTTTCCCCCTCTCGCTACAGATCTCCATTTATACGGCTAAAACAGCAGTTCAGAGGACGCTGCTCTGTCCACGCATGCCTCGTGGCTCTAAAATTCTAATCACTTGCATAGCACACCCTAATTTGCATTTTCTACAATGTTCAGCTCAATCGCTTGATTGCTTCATGGTGTTGCAATTTTTACAAACATGAGTTTATTAATCGTGTCTGAGAATTTGAATTTTTTACCTCGGAAATAACTGTCCTACTGCCTTTTCAGGCTTCATTATTCCATTTTACGCTGTTCTCTAGAGAAAAATACCTTCAGAGCTTTTCTTTCACATGGTTTGTTCTAAATTATGTAGATCTCTCGGTATTCCAGACGAGGATCAAATCACGAATCTTCTAAATCCCCATCTGATGATCAAACCGTTGAGCTCATGGGTCAAGATTCTAAGTTCTTATCGTTGAAGTGGACCCTATACCCTGAAGTCGGTGTGTCATTGCCGATATGAACGAACACTTCCTGTTTTCTACAGATTAGCATGCCTGGGATTAAACCACGGAACTTTGAGCTGGCCAGTCGATTTTGTAAACGGGAAACTATTGAGACAAGTTTGCAAGATCTCATCGCCGATTTGGGTCCATCTAACTATTCGTCTTCCTTTACAAGAACTCGAAGATCAAGTAGAATGCACACATGGTTATAATACTTGTTAGAATTGATTCATTATGATTTTGTAACGACCAAAATACACATTTCTCTACAAAAAAAATTATATTTTTTTCTAAATATTTCCTATCATTTTTTTTTGTCCGTGTGTAAAATAGCCAGAATAAGTATATTTTAAAATGTATAAAACCTTTATCTAAAATATAGTACATTATGATGATGCTCTACATTTGTTATTAAATATATAAATATAGAATTGGTTTAAAACATTTAAATCGCTTTCACACTTTAAATGCTTTTTATAATTTTTTTTAAATATTTTTACAAAGTTTAGTGATCACTTAAAATAAAAAATATTATAATTGCGTAAGAATAGAATTTAGAAACACGGATAATATTAAAAAATAAAGCTGTTTTAGGGCGGATGCAACACTAAATACAAATACAAGTAAGATCAATCATGCATATAAAGCATTGATTATAAAACACTATCCAACTGTAATTTTATTTAAACATCTCTTAAATACGATATATTCAGCAGCGATATTATTTCAATTATCATAAAACTACAATAATTTATTTTACTTGGAAAATCAAAACCATGAAAGTAAAAGTGCGTCTCATTCCATGCTTAAAACTTCATTCAAGCTTTGTTCAAATGACGACATCGAAATATAAACCATCTGGCTCTCTATGTAAAAACAGTAAATATTTCATTCCTGCACTTTTGTTCCAGACTGCAGAGTTAAATAATTTTGCGCGAAAAAAATCAGCAATTCTTATACAACTCATCTAACAATCACTTGTTTACATTTTACATTCATTAAAGTTATACTTTGTTTTAGAAATAATCGTTCGTTGTAGAAAGTTCGTTGATCATTTAAACTCAAAGATATTGTAACTGCGTTGGCACAGAATATGGATGCACAGAAAAAGTTCAAAAGTAAAACGGTTTTTAGACGGACACAATGCTAAATATAAATTAAAAAGAACTTCAAAAATCACGATTTTGACACAAGATGGATACCATATTTTATTTTGAAGCGGGTCACGTGATCTTTTCATATAATATGGGTGCAATTATTATTTTAATTTTTATTTAAAACACTACCGAACATATTTTTCTGAAATTTTTTTATTTACTTTATGGGATAATATGAATATTTTCTAAACTTTTCGAAGCAATTTGTGAATTTTAAGTTAACTTAAAAAATGTTTGAAACATTAGATCCCATTGGGTTCAATGTATTTCATTTTTTCAACGCGGGTTCAATCCAAAACTAATTAGGTGATATTATTCATTTACATTCCCGTATATCCCACAGACCGTCTCAACAACTTATTAAAATTTTATTTTGATAAAGTCATTTTTACGGCAGTTATCGTGGGAACGGGCAGACAGACAGAATGAACAAAGTCATAAACACTTTTCAACTATGTTGTGAAGTGTTAATAAAATGTGTTAAAAAACTCTTCCCCCTGTGATATCAATTTGAAAATATTACGGTACTGCAGTTCATGTATTATGAGTATATAATATTTTGAAGCTTCTAATGTGAAATTATGTTCCCAGACTTTTATTTATCCAAAATATGTTTTTCACCACTCTGAATACTTTTGAATGTGCTAGCATTAAATGATTAACAAAAAATCAACGCATTTTTTATTTTTATTATCAATTCTCATACGCAATATGAATTATGAAATTGCAAATGCGGAAAAAATATGAATACGAAGGTTGATATATTTTTATGCAAGCAGTTTCAGGACTTTTTATGATTATGTAAAATTTCAACTGTTTTCCAGTTTCAACTGTTTCCCATTTCTGTAATCCAAGATAATATTTCCACAAAATTATGTTTATTATTAACGTACATATATAATACACTTTTGATACAAGTTTTCATAATAACTGGTTGAAAAGCAAAATCCGTTATATAAAAGTAAAAGGTAAATTACTAATATATTTTTTGAATGCAATTTTTCAAATAATCCATTTCTTTTTGGTATTAATGGAAGCTCCTTAAAAGCATCCTAATGATGAAAAATTAAATATAGCGAAACAACTACTGTTAGGAAAGATTTGAAATTTTTTCGTAATCCTGCAGAAAGTCCTGAATTGATTTCAATTAAAATATATCAAGGTTGGTATTGCATTTTTTTCAAATGTTAATTTCATAATTCATATTGCATACAAATCAATTATTTTAAAAAGGAGAAATTACGTACGATTAACATTTAGATATGAAGACAGTCCCTTATACAAAAATGATGCTATTCCCTATCGAATAATATATTTGAATTTATTTTACTATGAACAGTGCACGAATAACAATGTGCGGTTCGTTTTTATCGCAGTTACAATCTAACTGACGATACCTCTTTTATCACTGAATTCAGATATATCATACTATGTATCCTTGTACTACTTTTCACTCTTTCTCTGTTTAAAAACAGACAATAAAAATTCTGTCTATAAGCACTTAAACAGAAAAATGAAAATATAAAGCTGACAGAAGCACAAATGACTTAGAATACAGGTTGCTGTGTTATTTCAACTGCGGATAAAAGCAGTGGCAGAGGTGCAAATCTTTATTGCAATTGCAATTTCCGCGCCCTTGTTTATTTATACGACTTCCCTGTCATAAAGAGCTGTTAAAAGATGAAGTACTACCTGAATGTTATTTATGAGAGTTTCCATTGTACTTGTTCCTTCAGATGTCTTCGGCGGTGAAAAATGCGCGTAATAAAATCTAGCTGCTAGCTCATAGAAAGGCTTTATGTGTTAAAAAGGATCTTTTAAAAGGAAGTAATAAAATTCTGTGACGCTAACTTCCGATCAATTTCGTTTATTCGTTTAATAATCGAATGAAGTCTTTTCATATCGTAATTTCAATAACATTCTTCAACGAAATATACTATTTTTAAACGCGCAACGAATTCAAATATGTCTGGGGGATACATATATGTAATTTAGTATCATTTTATTTCTTGAAATTTAATAAGAAATGTGGGAAATTTTTCAGACTACAACCAAATGTAGCCGCACAAGCAGAAGAAATGTAGTGATGAAGGTTGTAAGGAATGAAGGAGATAGTGTAAGGATTGGTATAACTTGGAGATAAAACACAAGGACACGATTTCTGGCTCAGGCCGATTTAAAAGTGTCGATTATCTCAAGAGCAAAAAACATAGTGTGAATAAAATGGCTTTTTAATTTTCTGAAGTTGGCGTGGTTTGGGAACTGTTTTGAAATACGCAGAAGCAAAATATTATCTGTCATATCTAGGTTGGTTTAAGGGTCATTATTTTTTAGCAATAACTATTAAACTTGGGTTCAATTACGAATTCATGTCAATTATTAGTTTTAATGAAATAAAGTTTAATGTTTGACAAGTATTCCCAGTGGAGTCGTTACATAATACAGACGTTCAATGATATAAAGATACAGTAATCCCCAATTAGCGCGAGTTCGATTAGAGTGAAACACGATCTAGCGCTGTTTATAATTAGCAAACACATTTAGCTTGATTTTTAAGGCGATATTTAGTCAAATCTTAAACTTAGTGAACGGAAATTTTAGGTATAATTTGCATTCATAGAGGGGTGATATTTAATTATTTAAATGTTTTATCATATACGATTATTTATGGTATCATACACATATTCATCACTTCTGTATATTAAAATATTTTCAAAAACGTACAACAAAGTTAAACTTTGATTCAAATGTTTATGAATTTCAAACCATTTTCTCACTTATTTTTCATATTTGGATACCTGACACAATATGTACTCAGAATTACATCACCTATTATGTGCCACTCATAATTAACGAGTGTAATATAACTACACATCTACGCATTAAATATTTTTAAATAGAGTATCTTAGAGTACTGTGGGTTATAAATATTTTTCAAGGAAATACTAATGTGATTTCTAATTTCAATAAAGTTTGCTGCAAATATTAATTATTACCATTTTTTAATGTTTGTTAAATTGCCATAAAATATTAATTGGGGTTTTCAAGGTTTTGGGATGCATTAAGATATTTTATATTGATTCTTAAATTTGATTACCACAATTTCACTTAGCGCAGTCTTTTCTTTCAACCAATTGATCGTGCTGTGCTAATCGGGGGATTGTTGTAAAATAAAATCTTACACGAATAGTCATCACTACCTGTAAGAATAACTCGAAATCTGACTTTTCTTTCCAGTACATTTACTATCCTAAGCAGTAAAAGCACGATTAAAACATTCCTGATTCAATATCGTGTACCCAAATTAGTCGTCCACATTAAGATATTAAAATATAGGTTCACCGCTTAGAACTGCGGTCCTAAAGTAGCATTGAGCATTCATGAACGGATTTTACACTTTTTGGGTTTCTTCAGCAAGATAGTCTATCATAACATACACCCAGTTTCTATCAAATTTCAAAAAGATCAAATTAAATAGCACGAACACGTTATTTGCAGTGTCGTGAAGTCTAAGCACAATCTCATTTAAATTCGAAGCTGGTTGCATCGTATGATTCTTCTCCTTCGACAAAGAGCCTCCGACCTCTCAGTTGTAATGTATCTATTTGGACGGCCAGGAAGTGCCACCCAATTTAGACCGGAATCCAGTGGAAGCGGCACCATAGAGAACGTATCCTCCTTTCCCTATCACCAACCTCTCGGAAGGACATACGAATCCACATATTACTATTTCCCGTACTCCGCGTGAAAACGGGAACAGTATGGGCAGAGAAGGGAATCAAACCCGGGTCGCACAAGTCCAATCCCCCCGATCTAACCACTAGCCTGTACCACCCACATCGTATGACTGACTTTATCAATCACCATAGAATTTGCAAAATTGTGGGATACCAGAATTTCCTCATCTCTCTTCTATGCAGTATCACTAAAAGGTACAAAATTAGTTCGCATATGCTAGTCGCTGCAATACAACCCCGATTTCAAGACTTCAAATTGTCAAAATTGACTTTTCAGTATTTTATTTATTGTTCACACGATTTTATATCAAAAACATTCAATATCCCTGTTCTATATTTTTCTAAATTTTTTTTAATACTATTACACTATATACTATTACACTAACTTATACTATTACACTAACTTATACTATTACACTAACTTATACTATTTAACTAACTTTAATACTATTACACTAACTTATTTTCAAATTAGTAGTTCCTAATTACACCCTTTACTTCCCATAGAAATAATTTATACTTCGAATTTCTCGAAAACGAGTACTCAAAGTCATACATTTAAAAGCTCTTTGTTTGTCTGTTACCTAAGCACACTAAATTGATGCATCCCACAACACGTATTCTTGTACTTTATATGCTGAACCTTTCGTAATAATAATAAAAACAGCCAATAAAAATTTCTTTCCGTCAGCTTTTAAACAGAAACTGAATATAAAATAATAGAGGCAAATCAGGAAGGTCTATGAACACCGGTTACGACGATATTTCAGCAGCGAAGAAAAGCTATGAAAAAGGTGCAAATCTTTATTGCGATTTCAATTTCCGCACCCTTGTTTATTTATACGACTTTGCTGTCATAAAATGCTGTTAAAATATGAAGTATTACCGAAACGGTATTTATGAGCATTTCTTTTGTATTTATTCCTTGAGATATCTTCGTCGGTGAAAAATGCGCGCAATAAAATCTAGATATCAGCTTATTGAAGAGCCCTATATGTTAAAGGAAGGCTTTTAAAAGGGAGTCATAAAATGTTTTGGCGAGAACTTCCAATCAATTTCACATATTCGTTTTGTAATACTCCGAATTGAGTCCTATCAAATTCCAATAGAATTGTACCGCTAAAAATTTTGAAGTAAAATATATCTCTAAAATATATCATTTCTGAAATAAAATGTATCTCAAAATCTCTACACGATTTGCGTATGGAATTTAAAAATGTTATCTGAATATTGATATAGAAATAAGATAAGCTTGAGCAACGTATGAAAGCACAAATTGCATAATAATTGTGCTTTTACACAGTGGTGATTTAAAGATATATATATATATATATATATATATATATATATATATATATATATATGTATATAAGTTAAGCATTAACTTTCTGTATTTACAATTACAATTACTAAATATTTGCCGCAATAATCCAACATTATTTCTCATTACTAGCCCACTTACCATAATCTATAAATCAATAAATTACTCATTAATATAAGCATTTTTAACTTTACAAATTAACATTTATTAACACAAATTATGAACATAATTAAAATTACATACAAGCTTACGAGAAAATTACACAAGGAGGAGAAGCCCTCGTGTGAGACACATATATAATTTAAATTATTCAAATATATTTACACCTCGGCCTAGTATTATTAAGAAAAGCACATTCCTTTATATTCTCCGGGCTAATGGTAGGTCATTACGACCAATGTATATAGCAATTGCAAATAAAGAAAAAAATATATATATATAATATATATATATATATATATAAGTGATATATATAGATATATATATATGTAGTGAATGACTACTCTAAATAAGTAATTTTGCTCACCACATAAATGTTGCTCAAGGTTTTCTTATCCTTCGCACAAAGTGCATTGTACTTTTTGATTGATAAACAAAGTTACATGATATTGAATAAAGAAAACTAGATCAGCACAAATAATACAATAATGCAGCATACAGTTGTTTTGAGGATACGCTGAATCCCCTTCGTCAGTGCAAGAGAACCAACAAACCAGGGGTCCAGGTGTTCGGGGATCCAGCGTATCCTCAAAACAGATGTATGGTGCATTATTGTGTTACTTTTGCTTATTTACATTGCTCAGATTTCTTTATCTTTCGCAAAAAGTGTATTTTACTTATTGATTATGTGATAATGTTAGAATTCAATGATTCCTGACATTTTCAATGACTTTTTGACTGTTAAGTGGTCGAATTGGAAGCAAGCCGGTCAACAGAATTTCCTTAAAGTCACCTGCAACCGATGCGAATATGTCAAGATGCCATGGTTCCTGACATATTTTTATGACCTTCCGACTTTAAGTGGGTCGCATTGGAAGCAAGTCGGTCCCCCAAATTCCCTTAAAGTCACCTGCAACCGATGCGAATATGTCAAGATGCCATGGTTCCTGACCTATTTTAATGACCTTCCGACTTTAAGTGGGTCGCATTGGAAGCAAGGCGACCCAAAAAATTCCCTTAAAGTCACCTGCAACCGATGCGAATATGCCAAGATGCCATGGTTCCTGACCTATTTTAATGACCTTCCGACTTTAAGTGGGTCGCATTGGAAGCAAGGCGGCCCAAAAAATTCCCTTAAAGTCACCTGCAATCGATGCGAATATGTCAAGATGCCATGGTTCCTGACATATTTTAATGACCTTCCGACTTTAAGTGGGTCGCATTAGAAGCAAGCCAGCCCAAAAAATTCCCTTAAAGTCACCTGCAACCGATGCGAATATGTCAAGATGCCATGGTTCCTGACCTATTTTAATGACCTTCCGACTTTAAGTGGGTCGCATTGGAAGCAAGGCGGCCCAAAAAATTCCCTTAAAGTCACCTGCAATCGATGCGAATATGTCAAGATGCCATGGCTCCTGACATATTTTAATGACCTTCCGACTTTAAGTGGGTCGCATTGGAAGCAAGCCGGCCCAAAAAATTCCCTTAAAGTCACCTGCAACCGATGCGAATATGTCAAGATACCATGGCTCCTGACATATTTTAATGACCTTCCGACTTTAAGTGGGTCGCATTGGAAGCAAGTCGGCCCAAAATATTCCCTTAAAGTCACCTGCAACTGATGCGAATATGTCAATATGTCATGGTTCCTAACATATTTTTAATGAACTTTCGACTTTAAGGGGACCACATTGGTTGCAAGTGGCTCTAAGGAAATTATTTTAGCCGGCTTGCTTACATCTTGACAGATACATAGTCGAAAAATCACAGCAAAATACTATCAGAAAAAAGTATTCAACTTTTATTAAACAATCTACTTTCAGTTTCGCAGTTTCACTTCTACAAATCTATAATCTAAACATATTATTTTTATTAGCTATCTCTTATTTTTTTAATGACCACCACTAATTAGCTGAAACAATCTACTATAAATTTATTTTATCCACTGTAGCATAACTTCCAATTTGAAACGGTGCGAAAATTTATATGCGAAATCCATCGAAGCAAGTAATTGATATTTCAAGGCTGTACCTAATTAGCAAAATAAGGCTTTTAACTGACGATTTTAGCAAAATGAGGAATAAAATTAAAAATAACTTATTCAAAAATAATTAACCGTGAGTACGTACATTTAGTTATTCATATTTTATTGGAAACTTCTTTTTGAGTGTTCTTACTTGAAATACTCTTGAACATTATTTTTTTTAGATTTTAGCAAGATACTTAAGGGAACCAAGTCGTAATAAACATTCAAAAATCTATTTTTCATTTAGTAGCTCAAAAAATAAAATTATCGCTGCTGATTGCAAAAATTTATAATTTATGCACCTTCCATCTCATGAACAGTAAATATTTTTAGCTTAAACATGTTAACGACAATGCAAACATCAATTATGGGCCTTTTAAAACGCATTTTCTCAAATTATGTTTTTCTTGCTTCAATGCACTTAATGTAATTTCTCTAACATCTACACTTATGCAATTTTCCAAGGGTATAAAATTTATGATTGTGCATCTAACAAACCTAAACTTCTTAAATTACTTAATATTTTTAAAAAGTGTATAATATTTTGCAAATCATTATACAGCAGATATCATATAACATATACTTATAACATCACGTGTTATATTATATATTAATGTTAACGTGTTATATTATCATATAACACGTTAACATTTTCTAGAAATGCCAAAATGCGTTACAATTTGTTTCACCAATTTCAGAACATATTATTTTACTGTAATAAATACACAATTTGATATCCTTTCGTTGGCAACAATTAAAACAAGAAAAAATAAATAACTTCATAATATAATGCGATATAACTTTTCCAGTTGCTAAAAATAGTTTCACAATAATTAAATAATTTTCTTTCTTGGGAATGATATTTCAGATATTCACAAACCAAAAATAATATATAAGTATTACTTGAAAAATAGGTCATTCATCTTTACTTTTATACGCCTCACCGGTGTGGTGATATACCTATACAAAGTTCAAATGGCTTCACTGGAAACAAACAAAAATAGATATATGATTAGGAAATCCCCTAGATATATAAGGAAAGGTTTTAAAATAAAAACTAGGAGAACTGAAACAAGAAAGATCAATCATGCATAAAGCATTGAATATGAGACACTTTCCAACTTTAATGCAATTTTATATAAGCATCTCTAAAATGCGATACATTCCTCAGTAATATTTTTAAAATGATCACAATACTACATCAATTTATTATAGTATTTGAAAACTTAAAATTTCATCGAATAAAATGAACTTCATTCAAATGATGGCATTGAAATATAAATTGCCTGTTTTAAACAGCTCTGAAATGCGATACAGTCCTCGGCAATATTTTTAAAATTATCATAACACTACAATAATTTATTATATTTGAAAACTTCATCGAAAAAAATTAACTTAATTCAAATGACGCCATCGAAATATAAATCGCCTCTATATAAAAGCAGCATTTCATTCATTAACATGTTTCCATTCCTTTCATTCATCCCAATACTATAATAATTTATTTTATTTAAAAACTTAAAACCATGGAGGTACAATAATTTAACTCTGTGCTTTAAACTTCCTCGAAAAAAATCGTCTGGTTCTCTGTGTAAAGTCAATGAATGTGAATTCATATCAGCTAAATTTCAGACTCTATGAGCTAAATAATTTTGCGTTAAAGAAATGCAGCAATTTTTATACAACTCATTCTACATCTTTAGGTGTTTACATTCTCCATAAGTGAAAATTAGACTTTGTTGTAGAAATAATCAAAGTTTTATGATCATTTAAACTGAAATATATTGTATTTGCGTTGTTTCAATATATAGATGCACAGACTTTAAAGAAAAATAAAGCGGTTTTAGGACGGATACAGCACTGAATATGAATTAAAAAGAACTCACGATTTTGACACAAGATGGTTGCCGCGGCCGTCCAAATAGTTGCTCTTAGTCCTTTGGACGAGTCGGACGGTCTGGGTCTTCAACAAGATGGTTGCCATTTCTTATTTTGAAGTGGTTCAAGTGATCTCTTCAGATAATGATCACGTGATCTCTTCATATAAAGGGTATAATTATTATTTTAATTTTTATTTAAAGAACTACTGAATATATTTTGCTGAAATTTTTTTATATTTTTTATGTAATAATTTGAATATTTCCTAAAACTTTCGAAGCAATTTGTGAATTTTAAATTCGCTTAAAATTTTTTTGAAAAATTAGGTCCTATGGGGTTTAATGTTTTTCATTTATTCAACCCGGGTTCAAACCAAAACTAATTGGGTGTTATTATTCATTTATATTCCCACAGGTCCCACAGACCGTCTGAACAACATACTAAAATTTCATTTTGATAAAGTCATTTTTACGACAGTTATCGTGCTAACGGACAAACAGACAGACAGACAGACAGAATGAACAAAGTTATAAACACTTTTCAACTATGTTGTAAAGTGTTAAAAAGACGTGTTACATTTTACAATTAAATTTTCTAATGTTACAAATGAACTATTCCATTTTTAACTTACGGAATTATGGGCTCCGAAAGGTTAAATCTCGTGAGAGACCCATCGCAGTTTTAAACTTGGAATAAATGTAAACCCCGATAGACTCATTTTCTTTTAATCTCTGAACTATTACATAATCAGGACTCGGAATAAAATTATATTATCCCAAAACTAATAAGCTGCTTAAGTAAATTCAGATCTGTTCCAACCCCCTAAAACTATCAAAGCCTAAATGTGTATCAAAATGGCACTTTAAGAGTCCTAGACAAAATTAAAATGTAAAATAAATACTTTGAAACCCTATAGTAGTCACTGAAATAATGTCGTAAATGAAGAAAACAAAACTGGAGATTAAAAGCGCTTCACGCCTAGTCCTTCACTACATTATGACACCCGGATTATATTATATACAGGGTGTCCAAAATATGACTGGCACATTTGAAAAAGACTGCGCCATGTTGTTGCTGCAAATGGTGATTATTTTGAAAACATCGTATTGTAGATTTTGCAACATGATCTTACCCTTTATTAGTTTTTCCAATTCAGCAGCGTCATCTCTTGGTGACCTTTGTAACAAATTTTGAAAAATTGGCCGAATAAAATTCCCTGGGTTCCCAAGTACAATGCAGCAAACGCTACATTTTTATCGGCTTCTGATTCCTTTTAATGCATTATTCAAATGTGTCAGTCATTTTTGGGACACCCTGTATATAAAGAAGTAAAGTATGCATGTATGTATGTATATATGTATGATCCAACATCACGAGAGAACGGCGGAACCGAATTTAATGAAATTTAGTGGGTAGTCTTTAAATAGCCTCACTTAAAATTTAGTCCATGTTTCGTGTTTCTACGGCCAGTGGTTCTCGAGATATTAGTGGAAAACTAAACTTTTGATTGTCTAATCATCACGGGAGAACGACTGAACAGAATTTAAAGAAATTTGGTGGGTAGCTTTGAAATAGTCCCCCATAAATTTTGTCCACGTTTCGAGTTTATAAGGCTAGATGTTGTCGAGATATTGATGTAAAACGAAACTTTTTCCTAGAAGTTCTACTGTCTAACTCCATGATTCCCAGCCAAAAAGGTTGGAAATTTTTCGCTTTAACGTGAAAGTTAATTAAATCTCTGAGTTTTGTGGGAGTTTATTGAACGTATTAGTCACTTTTGAAAATCACAGGTTAGAAATATAAACTTAAATGGAAACTCTATCATCATGGTTTATTTTTAACAGGCTTACTCAACAACGAAAAGTATTGAGAAATCAAAACGTTTATTTAATTATCAGCAATTTACGAGGAAGATTATTTCTTATATCATCTATATATATAAAGAAGAAAAGTATATATGTATGTATGATCCAACATCACGGGAGAACGGCTGAACTGTATTCGATGAAATTTGGTGGGCAGTCTTGAAATAGCCCCACTTAAAATTTAGTCTACCTTTCGAGTTTCTACGACCAGTCGTTCTCGAGATGTGAGTGAAAAACAAAACTTCCGTTTGTCTCATCATCACGGAGTAACGGTTTAACCGAATTTAATGAAATATGGTGGGTAGCTGTAAAATAGACACACATAAATTTAGTCCAAGTTTCGAGTTTCTAAAACTAGGGGTTGTCGAGATATCAGTGGAAAACAAAACTTTCTCCTAGGAGTTCTACTCTCTAACTCCATGATTCCCAACGAAAGAGATTGGAACTAGTTATTTTAAAACGTGAAAATCAATTAAATTTCTAGGTTTTGTTAGAGTTTATTGAACGTAATAGTCACTTTTGAAAATCTCAGGTTTGAAATATGAATTGAAATAGAAACTTTCACCATAGTTTATTTCTCACAGGCTTACTCAACAACGAAAAGTATTAAGAAATCACAAGAAAGATCAATCATGCATAAAGCATTGTGAAACACTTTCCAAATTTAATTTTGTTTAAACATCTCTAAAATGCGAAACATTCAGCGGTAATATATCATAATACTGCAATAATTAATTATATTTGAAAATTCAAAATCGAAAAAAACGAACTTGATTCAAATGACGTCATCGAAATATAAATCAACTGGCTCTCTGTGTAAAAGCAGTAAATATTACATTCATACATTTTTATTTCATTCATCACAGTACTACAATACTTTATTCTACTTAAAATCTTAAAACAATGGAGGTCAAAATAATTTAACTCTATGCATAAAATTTCATCGAAGAAGTCTGTCATTAAATCGTCTGTTTCTCTATATAAAAACAATGAATGTTTCATTCGTATCATCTATATTGCAGACTCCTGAATAAAATAATTTTGCGTTAAGGAAATTCAGCAATCCTTTTACAACTCATCTTACAGCCTAATCAGTTCACATTCTCCATAAGTAAAAATTAGGTTTCGTTGTAGAATTAATTAAAGTTTGTAGATCATTTAAACTCAAATATATTATAATTGTGTTGTTTCAGAATACAGATGCACAGAAATTAAGCAAAAATAAAGCGGATTTAGGACGGATACAATAATAAATTTAAATTAAAAAGAACTTTGAAAATCACAATTTTGACACAATATGGATGGTATTGATCATTTAAAATCAAATATATTGTAATTGTGATATTTCAGAATACAGATGCACAGAAATTAAGCAAAAATAAAGCGGTTTTGGGACGGATACGACACTAAATATAAATTAAAAATAATTTTAAAAATCACGATTTCGACACAAGATCGATTTCGACACAAGATGGATTCCTCGGCCATCCATCTTGTTACTCTATGTCTTCGGATGAGTTGGTTGGCCTGGGCTTTCGACAAGATGGATTCCATATTTTATTTTGAAGTGGGTCACTTGATTTTTTCATATAAAAGGTTTAATTATTATTTTAATTGTTATTTAAAAAACTACTGAGTATATTTTGCTGAACATTTTTTATATATTTCATGGGATAATTTGAATATTTCCTAAAACTTTCGAAGCAATTTGTGAATTTGAAATTCGCTTAAAAATGTTTGAAAAATTAGGGCCCATAGGGTTCAATGTATTTCATTTTTTCAACCCAAGTTCAATCCAAAACTAATTGGGTGATATTATTCATTTATATTCCCATAGGTCCCACAAACCGTCTGAACAACATAATAAAATTTCATTTTGATAAAGTCATGTTTACGGCTATTATCGTGCTAACGGACAGACAGACAAACAGAATGAACAAAGTCATAAGCACTTTTTAACTATGTTGTAAAGTGTTAAAAATAGTTATTTAATTATCAGCATTTTATGAGGAAAATTCTTTCTTATGCAGCTATGACTTATATAATGCAATGATTTTATTTTTCTTACATAATGCAATGAATTTACATCTTTCACAGTGAAAAAACAAGAAAGATCAATCATGCGTAAAGCATTGATTATGAAACACTTTCCAACTTCAATGCAGATTTATATAAACATCTCTAAAATGAGATACTATTAATATTTTAAAATTATCACAATACTACATTAATTTATTATATTTGAAAATTTCATCGAAGAAAACGAACTTCATTCAAATGACGGCATTAAAATATAAATTGTCTGGTTTAAATATCTCGAAAATGCGATACATTCATCGGTAATATTTTTAAAATTATCATAATACGTACTACAATAATTTATTATATTTGAAAGCTTCATCGAAAACAAATGAACTTTATTCAAATGATGTCATCGAAATATAAATCGTCTCTATATAAAAGCAGCATTTCAGTCATTAACAAATTTCCAATCTTTTTATTCATCACAATACTATAATAATTTACTTTATTTAAAAATTCGAAAAATTGTTATCTACCATATTTATTTTTAAATGTGAAACCTCTCTAATATATAAAACAATGGAAATATATTCATTATATAATATATCTCCTTTTTCTTTCTGGAGGATATAACAAAAGTCAGACTTTAATTGAATTTGATTTTCATCCTATATTAAATAATTTTTATTTAAAAAACTACCTAACATATTTTACTGAAATTTTTTCTATATATTTTATGGGATACTTTGAATATTTTCTAAAACTTTCGAAGCAATCTGTGAATTTTAAATTCGCTTAAAAAATGTTTGAAAAATTAAGTCCCATAGGGTTCAATGTATTTCATTTTTTCAACCCGGGTTCAATCCAAAATTAATTGGGTGATATTATTCACTTATATTCCCATAGATCCCACAGACCGTCAGAAAAATATACTAAAATTTCATTTTGATAAAGTTATTTTTACGGCAGTTATCGTGTTAACGGACAGACAGACAGACAGAATGAACAAAGTCATAAACACTTTTCAACTATGTTGTAAAGTGTTAACAATGTATACGATTCACGGCCCTATATGTTCCAGTGTAATTTTTATCACAATTTTGCATGATAAATCCCGAGCAACTCCGGTTAATTGCTGATAGTATATATATATATATATATATATATATCTTACTTTCTTACTTGATATGTGTATATCTTGCCCTAATCAATAGGGAAAATACTACTAAATTTTGTACTATGAGTGAATAAAAGAAACCCATAGCTTATTAATTATGTTTTGATATGTACAGAACTCTAATCAGTTCGATAGTCTCATTACAATAAGCCTCATTTACTACACATCAGACGCATGTATTTCTGCAAGTGATAAGTTTCCTCCGAAAAGTCTTACCGTCTTTCTCACTGCAACTTTCTCTTCGACGAACCCAATATTTTTTCTTGGAGGATTTGTTAGTTTTTCCTGCCGTTTCTGTTTCTTTTCAATCCCTGCACTAATCAGTGCAGCTTACTATTGCGAAAAAGATTGGAAGTGCCGTGTTTCTTTTCTGAAACTTTTCTTTTCTGGGGTAGTTACTTCGCTTTCCTCCACTAGGTTCGCAATACCTGGTGCAGCATTAACACTTAGACAAGAAAGATCAATCATGCATAAGCATTGATTATGAAACACTTTCCAACTGAAATGTAATTTCATTTAAAAATTTCTAAAATGTGATTCATACAGTGGTAATATATTTTACATTATCACAGTACTACAGTAATTTATTATACTTAAATATTTAAAACTGTATCGAAATATAAATCAACTGATTCTTTATGCAAAATCAATGAATATTTCATTCATATAACTTGTATTCCAGACTCCAGAGCTAAATAATTTTGTGTGAAAAAAATTCAGCAATTCTTATGTAATTCATCTTACAATCGCTTGAGATATTTGCATTCTGCATATGTTAAAATTAGGCTTCCTTGAAGAAATAATAAAAGTTTAGGGATCATTTAAAATCACAACTATTGTAATTGCATAGGCACGGAATTTAGATACACAGATAATACACAGATAATATATATGTGTATGTGTATGTACTCAAAGTATTGGAATCGTGCCGAAGATCGGAACTCGAATTTTCAAAGTATCTACACGTTTTGGGACTTCTAGAACACGAAAAAACTACTTTTAGGAAGACGTCTGTGTGTGTAAGGGTGTATCTGTGTATGTTTCTGTGTGTCTGTGTGGATATTACATCCACTCTAATTGAAAAACTAATGGACCGAATTTCATACAATTTGGTAGGTATGTTTTTTGTGGGAAATCCTGATGTTCATTAGATTATAGTACGATTCGTAATAAAAGAATCTGCCTTCTTTGCGAAATGGCCGCAGAAATTGCCTTTATCCACTCTAGCTAAAAACTAATGAACCAAATTTAACAAAATTTGGAGTATAATATTTCAATAACCTACAAGTGATTTATATACCAAATTTAACAAAATTTTGTATATAAATCATTTGTAGGTTATTCTACTACGATTCGGGAAAAAGGAACGGGCTATTTTTGCGAAATGGCCAGCAAAAATCGTTATATATAAAAATAAAAGACTACGTGTGCTCAATTATATCAATTAAATTCCTATTTTATATGTGATTTTTGACAACAAAAAGAATAAGACTAACCCCATTACTCTAGGACTAGCCGTTCTTGAGATATTCTAGTTTTTTCGCGTTTTCGCTACGCCACCTTTGACAATAAGTCTAGCTATCAAATGAGAACCAAATTTAAGTTTAACGTGTAAATTCAATGTCATTTAAAATACTTATGTTGTGCAGATAAACTCAAATTATCATTGAATAAATAAAGAGAACGAATATGAGTCTGCAGAGAAAGACATGTGCTGTCCACATCAGAATTTTTAACAATATTACACCAATGATTTATAGAAGTGAACGGGGATTATTTTCAGGCCATTTCGAAAAAAATGTATGATCTATATTTAAAGATCCATCAAATTTTTGTCGAATAAAATGTTCAACAAATTTAAGCTGTGTACCAAATTTTAACTCTCTAGGACGTAGGAAAGTGCATTTAAAATGCCATCAATTAAATTTATCATGAAGAGTTATATAAAATTTATAAAAAATGAAAAATTGTTATCTACCAAATTTATTTTAAAATATGAAGCCACTCCCATATGCAAAGCGTTTAAACAAATGGAGAGATATTTATTATATAATATCTCTCTCTTTTCTTTCTGGAAGATATCCCAAAGTCAGAATTTAATTGAATTTGTTTTTTTCCCTATATTAAATAATTTTTTTAATTAAAAAACTACTTAACATATTTTACTGAATTTTTTTTTATATATTCTATGGGATAATGTGAATATTTCCTAAAAATTTCGAAGCAATTCGTGAATTTTAAATTTACTTAAAAAATGTTTGAAAAATTAGGTCCCATAGGGTTCAATGTATTTCATTTTTTCAACCCGGGTTCAATAAAAAACTAATTGGGTGATATTATTTATTTATATTCCCATAGGTCCTACAGACCGTCTGAACAACATACTAAAATTTCATTTTGATAAACTCATTTTTACGGCAGTTATCGTGCTAACGGACAGACAGACAGACAGACAGACAGACAGACAGACAGACAGACAGACAGACAGACAGACAGACAGAATGAACAAAGTCATAAACACTTTTCAACTTTGTTGTAAAGTGTTAAAAATGACTAAATGTTCCCTGATTTGATGGATATTCATATTCGCATTTGATTATTATTTTCAAAGTCGCACTTGTATACCAGCTAGTAGCATTGTAATTTTGCACAGACGATGATGAATTTAAACATTATAAAACATTATGAATTTAAACATTATTAAACATTATGAATTTAAACATTATGAATTTAAGCACTGTGAATATCAACATTGTGAATTTAAACATTATTAAACATTATGCATTTAAACATTATGCATTTAAACATATTTAAATATTGACCGGAGATAATCTAAAGTCGAATGTTATTTGAAACGGATGAAGATAAAACGTTCCAGGAGTAGAATACACTTGGAATTTATGTGGCAAATATTTAAGCCACGTGTGCAAAACAGAAGCTGCATAGTTTTATTTTATGTATTTTGCTGAGAACGAAAAACATTATATATCTATATATAAGACGAAATCATCCGCACTAAAATCTGCCGAACCGCAAGTCGCAGCTTAAATTCAAGCAACCCCCTTAACAAAATCTAAAACTGTATCAAAACCAATAGCATAAAAAAATCGATCGAGGCCATTTTAAAATATTTCTTCCCATTGAAGCTAATGAAAAATTATTATTCGGCGCCTTATAACGCGCGTGAAAAACCAAATTTGATATATGCTTGAAGAGGTTTTATAGATTTTGAATTATTTTTCCCGAAAATATAGTTTACCGTGCTGAGGACATTCGATTTTATGAAAAAATGGCCAACATACTTCCCGAAATGGCCTCCACCGGATGGAACTTTGTTCGCATGTGACATCCAAAAGCAAGTAGTAAATGGTAAAGGACATAATGATGCGCTCACCAATCAGTATATAGTTGCAAAGTACATCATGGATTGAAATGCAAAATTTTCTTTTGAAAATTATTAATTAAATTTGTCATGAATTGAAATACTTAATTTTCTTTTATTAGAATGTTTTTTTCTTTTGTAATTTTAAATAATGACTTAATTTTCCTTTTCGTTAACAAAGATTTGCACGAATCGTAATTTAAAATCCATGGATCTCTTATGTTACATGTTTATTGGGTGAGTTAAAATGTAATTTAATTTAACTTATTGTCTTCAAATAGTGAAATACACCAAAATGTGGCATAAATTGAACCATGGCGAGAAAATAGTACACTGGCTATGTAGCAAAACCTCTCAATTTTACCCAAGTGGGATGCGAGCTCACTTACCTCAGCTAAAATGAAACAATATATTGGTCATTAATTACACAATTTTATCTTTAAATTAATATTTATTTAACACTCAATTACTTTAATTATGATTCATATATACTTACACACACTCTTCTTAATTAATCATTTCAAAATGTGACCTAGCAGGTTTTAATGTGAAACCTTTTTTAATCGAAACATTTGCGAAGAATAGCACTCGACCTGGCCAATAACGTTTGACACATGCCTTTTGTACAGTTGTACCGCCTCATTAATTTAACGAGCTTGTCTCAGGGGTCTGGCACACCTCGTCAGTTGGTATATCAGCTACCTTTTCATTGTCACCACCTTTTGATATATATGCAGCCGATTTCTTTAGTGACCACATTCGTGTCCATCTCGTCATATCACTTAAGACGTTCCGTCTCCTGTGATGATCGGATATCTAATGTTGAGTCACTTTTTTATTAAACTATTACATCACTTCTTGCACTGGGGATACACGCCTTTCCCGACCATCATCGGATTATGTGTTTCCTCGAATCTCATTGTCTTCGCCTTTGTGTGATGTTAGGGAGCTCTTGATTAGTTCCTATGTAGCTTATGGAAATTGTACAAGTCTTGCCCGGAAGCATTGTTTATGCTCAAGTCGCCATCGTAATTTTTGATGTCATGGATTTATGGGTCTGCCAAACGTGGCATCTCTCGTCTGAATTCTTTGTTCAGCTAAGCATTTCTAAAATAGTACTAAATGGTTGGTCTCACACTTATTATTAGAGTGTCACGAGTTTTACTTTTAAAGTTATTTTATCCTGTTATTTTTAAATTAATTCTGAAGCAGAATGTCCACGGGTCTCACTAATGGATTATAATAATTATTTATGATGTCAAAAGAGGTAAGAACGCATATAGAGTGACGTCAATAGCTCAAAATTTTGTATATTTTTTCACATATATTCCTCAACATTTTTTTTATTTATTTATTTATTTAAAATAATTCAAGCAACAGGATAAAGTCCCAGTAACAGCGTGAAAGATAAAATCCAATACAAAATATACAGATTATAATATAATAAAATACATTAACATGCAAACTATTGACAACAAATGAGTTTTAAAAGCACTTGCATATGAATAAATACATCAAAATATAAAATATTTAAAAGAAATGATTTTCAAAAGCAATTTCCGATGAATAAAAAACATCAAAATTATCGGGGAAACTGTTGTAAAGTTTTCAGAAATTCTTAATGGCGCAATAGCAAACAATACCAAAATTCCTTTCAGTTTATAAACTCATGCTCCTGGTAGAATACTGGAGAACATGAAATCCGATCCAATCCAAGACAGGGGAACAATCAATTATGTTATTGAACAGATTTCTGAAGAATGAAACTAAATTGAAATTCCTTCTGTTCTCTGTAAGCTTTTAACTTTAAACATATCACAAATAAAAGTAACCGATAATATGTAACAAAAAATACCGGTTTTCTTATAATAAAGATATCTCAAGAATTTATTTTGAAAAATTTCGATCTTGTTTGCATGAACAGCATGAAAAGGTCTCTACACCACAGATGCATACTCAAGTCCAGATCTGACCAAGGCATTAAAGAGAACAATGATGTTATCCTCATTAGTAAAATCTTGCTTAATTATTTCAATGTAACCGACTTTCCTATAGGATTTAGAACAAATATCAGACATATAAGAGGAGAAAAGGAGAAAAGGAGAAACCAGCCGTATGAATAAAGGCAAGATCAGTAACAGAGAACTTTCTAGATAAAAAAGCGTTGCCAATACCATAAAAAAACAAGACAGATCAATCATGCATGAAGCATTGATTATGAAACACTTTCCAACTTCAATGCAATTTTATTTAAACATCTCTAAAATGCGATACATTCCTCGGTAATATTTTTAAAATTATTACAATACTACATACATTTATTATATTTGAAAACTTAAAACTTGATCGAAAAAAATGAACTTCATTCAAATGACGGCATTGAAATACAAATTGCCTGGTTTAAGAATCTCTAAAATGCGATACATCCCTCGACAATATTTTTAAAATTGCCATAATACTACAATAATTTATTATATTTGAAAACTTCATCAAAAACAAATGAAATTTATTCCAATGACGTCATCGAAATATAAAAAGCCTGGTTCTCTCTATAAAAGCAGCACTTCATTCATAAACAGTTTTTCATTCATTTCATTCATCACAATACTATAATTTATTTTATTGAAAAACATAAGACCATGGAGATACAAGTAATTAAACTCTATGCTTAAAACTTCATCGAAAAAATCGTCCTTCTCTCCATAAAATCAATGAATATTTCATTCATATCAGCTATATTGCAGACTCCATGAGCTAAATAATTTTGCGTTAAAGAAATGCAGCAATTCTTGTACAACTCATTTAACATCTTTTGGTATTTATATTTTCCGTAGGTGAAAAAAAGGCTTCGTTGTAGAAATAATCAAAGTTGGATGATCCTTTAAACTCAAATATATTGTAATTGCGTTATTTCAGTATGTAGATGCACAGAATTTAAACAAAAATAAAGCGGTTTTAGGACAGATACAACACTAAATATGAATTAGAAAGAATAAAAATCACGATTTTGACACAAGATAGATGCCATATTTGATTTTGAAATGGATCAAGTGATCTCTTCATATAGTTGCCACATGATCGCTTCATATAATGGGTTTAATTATTATTTTATTGTTATTTAAAAAACTACTGAATATATTTTGCTGAACATTTTTCTATATATTTTATGGGATAATTTGAATATTTCCAAAAACTTTCGAAGCAATTTGTGAATTTTAAATCCGCTTAAAAAATGTTTAAAACTTAGGTCCCATAGGGTTCAATGTATTTCATTTTTTCAACCCGGGTTCAATCCAAAATTAATTGGGTGGTATTATTCATTTATGTCCCCATAGGTTCCACACACCGTCTGAACAACATACTAAAATTTCATTTTGATAAAGTCACTTTACGGCAGTTATCGTGCTAACGGTCAGACAGACAGACAGAATGAACAAAGTCATAAACACTTTCCAACTTTCTTGCAAAGTTTTAATAAAATAGGCACTTGTCTACAATTAAAAAGCATAACACTGCTTTTACTTATAATGAGATGAAGACGATTATTGCTACACCAATTTAAAAAGAACATGCAACTCAGATTGAACATTGATACAAGAACCGGCAACGAAAATTGGAGAGAAAATTTTCAAATCATCAGCATAAAATAGGCAATTTTTAAAACAATAAATATCATTATTGAAAATAATAAATAATAAGGGACCAAGAACAGAGGGGGCCTAGGGGCACTCCAGAAATAGCCACAAAACCCTTACTCAAGCAAGAACCAAAATAACAAGAAATATCAATCGTGCTTAAAGCATGGATTATGAAACACTTTCCAACTTCAATGCAATTTTATTTAAACATGTCTAAAATGCAATATATTCCTCAGTAATATTTTAAAGTTATCACAATACTACATTAATTTATTATATTTGAAAACTTAAACCTTCATCGAAAACAATTAACTTCATTCAAATGACGACATTGAAATATAAATTGCCTGGTTTAAACATCTCTAGAATGCGATACATTCCTTGGTAATAATTTTAGAATTATCATACTACGATACTTTATTATAATTGAAAACTTCATCGAAAACAACCAAAATGTATTCAAATGACGTCATAGAAAAAATAACACGCCTGGCTCTCTCTATAAAAGCAGCATTTCATTCATAAACAATTTCCCATTCATTTGATTCATCACAATACTATAATAATTTATTTTATTTAAAATATAAGACTATGGAGCTACAAGTAATTAAACTCTATGCTTAAAACCTCATCGAAAAAAATCGTCCTTCCGTCTGTAAAATCGATGAATATGTCATTTATATCAGCCATGCAGACTCCATGAATTAAATAATTTTGCGTTAAAGAAATACAGCAAATCTTATACAACTCTTTCTACATATTTTGGTGTTTACATTTTACATACGTGAAAAATAGGCTTCGTTGTAGAAATAATCAAATTTGGATGATCATTTAAACTCAAATATATTGTAATTGAGTTGTTTCAGTATGTAGATGCTCAAAATTTAAGCAAAAATAAAGCAGTTTTAGGACGTATACAACACTCAATATGAATTAAAAAGACTTTAAAAATCACGATTTTGAGACAAGATTGATGCCATATTTCAATTTGAAGTGGGTCACGTGATCTTTCCATATTATGGTCACGTGAACGCTTCATATAAGAGGTGTAATTATTATTTTAATTTTTATTTAAAAAACTACTGAATATATTTCACTGAATTTTTTTTATATATTTTATGGATTAATTTGAATATTACTTAAAATTTTCGAAGCAATTTGTGAATTTTAAATCCGCCTAAAAAATGTTTAAAAATTTAGGTCCCATAGGGCTCAATGTATTTCATTTTTTCCAAAACTAATTGGGTGATATTATTCATTTATATTCTCGTAGGTCCTACAGACCGTCTGAACAACATACAAAATTTCATTTTGATTAAGTCATTTTTACGGCAGTTATCATATTAACAGATAGACAGGCAGTTATCATATTAACAGACAGATAGACAGAATGAACAAAGTCATAAACGCTTTTCAACTTTGTTGTAAAGTGTTAAAAATATGAAAATCTTGAAGTTGAATAGGATTTTAATAGTATAATCATATTAGTACAAAACCCGATACTCTTCAATATATGACTCAAAATACAGTGATCAACTGAATCACAAGCTTTCGTAAAATTAGTCAAAACAACATCCAACTTACCCCTCGAAATAATGGCGTCAATCTCAAATGAAAGTAAAGCGAAGAAGATTAGTAAGAGTTGACCTACAATACATCGCTCTGTCGAACACAAGTCCAGAATGCATTTATACTTTCATTTTTTTTTCGGTCTCTACTATTCTATGTCTCAAAGTACTAACATAATAAATCTATCTTCTATATAAATAAAATTGAAAATCTGTCTGTCTGTCTATCTGTCTGTCTGTCTGTCTGTCTGTCTGTTTGTCCCATCATCACGGGAGAACGGCTGAACCGAATTTGATGAAATTTTGTGGGTAGCCTAGAAATAGCCCCATTTAAAATTTAGTCTATGTTTGAAATTTCTACGTAGTTCTCGAGATATTAGTAAAAAACGAAACTTTCGTTTATCTCATCATCACTAGAGAACGGCTGAACCGAATTTAATGAAATTTTGTAAATTTTGCCCAAGTTTCGAGTTTCTAAGGCCAGGGGTTGTCGAGATATTAAAGAAAAACGGAACTTTTTTTATAGGAGTTCTACTCTCCAACTCCGTGGTTTATCCAAACGAAAAGCTTGAAAATCGTTTGAAAGTGAATTAAAATTTAATCTCTGAGTTTGATGGGAGATTTTTTGCGTTAATTAGTTACTTTCTGAAAACATGAATTGTTTGAAACATGATTTAAAGGGGAAATCTATCTCCATGGTTCATGGTTTATTTAAAACAAGCTTTTACGGAACAATGAGAAGTATAGAGAAATCAAAATCGTTATTTAATTTCGCAGTTTATGTTATAAGACATGACATATTTAACATGTTATAAGATTCTATCTTATATCATGTTACTCAGAAACGCAATTAAATTAAATCTGTCTGTTAATTTTAATAATTATTTTTTCGATTTGAATAATAAATAAATGGATATAAAAATATATTTTAGAAAAGAACGATTTGATTTTTCTTATAGCATTTTTGACTGGATAATATCAATTACGGTCTTCAGGTTTAAAAATTATTATTATTTATATTTTCGGGGATTATTGATTCAAGGATTATTGATATTTTCAAGTTATTATGCAATTATTTTATTATGACAAAAATTGTTTAAACTCATATATTGTATGTTGTACGAATCTTCTACAAATACACGTGTATATCTTTTAATCTACTAGAATATAAGTAGTACAGGTATATTGACATATGTTTTGATATATATTGGCATATATTGGAATCAATTACGACCTTCTGGTATAAAGAGTACGGATATTATTGATGTTTTCAATTTATTACGTCATCTCTTTTATTTTGGCAAATATTTTTGAGACGCATATTGTAATACGGGTAATCTTCTACTAACACATTTGCATATTTTCTGATCTGCGACAATATAATTAGTACGGGGTTGCATATATTCATTCAATTCCTATTTTTTCTTCTGTAAATTTGCTTACAAAAGGGGGCAGGATGTTTTATTCTTCAGATCTGATCGTGAAGATAATTTTGCATAGTGAGAACATATATTCTTAAACTTCTCTTTAGGAGCAATAAATTTAATATTTTAACAGAATTTGCACATGATTGCGAACTTTAAGTTTCTTTAAATTATACACTCAGTACGAATAACGGATGTGCTGTTAGTGGTTAATAAATTTAACATTTTAGGAGGATATATCATGTTGCTCGGCATCGCAATTAAATTAAATGTGTTTGTTAATGTTTTTATTATTTTTTTTCGATTTAAATAATAAATAAATGGATAAATGGATATAAAAGTATATCTTATGAATGGACGGTTTGATTTTTCTTTTAATTATATTAATTGCTGACTGCGTACATCAATTTCATTTATTTTGGCAAAGAGTTTTCAAGCTTATATCGTATTTAGCTACTAAAATCATATATTGTGTTTAGCTAATAAATTCATATAGCCGATTGTTGAAACAGAAAAAGAGTAGAGCGGGTATATCTTCTAATACAATTGTAGTGCTTTCATTTAGTATATTGAAACGGGATAAGAATGTTTCATTCAGATCTGCAAATTCAAAGCTACGAATTTGGAGGGATATCGCTAATTTGACAACTTTTCTTAAACTTTGCCAAATTGACGGAAATGTCGCCAAATTGATATAAACGACACACAAACAGCACACAAACAGCTGCCATAAACCTTCGGGTTGGTCGTGTGGCTTGGGTCTTCTACATATCAATGAAATTTTTTTTTGTTTTGTTAGAAGAGAGTACTGAAATGATGTTTGGTTAGCATTTATCTGTCAGACCAACCATCCTTCTTAGTAATACATTTAGCGAATTTTTAAAATGTCACCAAATTGATAAAAATGTTTTCAAATCTATAAAAATATCTTGAAATTGATAAAATTGCGCTACATAAATGATATTAATTGTTTTTTGTTAGGGGATAGTATTGTGATGATATTTCGTCAATTTGTCGCAAAGTGATACTGTCAGTTCTACAGTCCCACTTGGCGATAAATTTGGCGATTTTTTAAAATGTCGCTTATTTGACGAAACTGTCGCCAAATGTTCCATAGAAATATAACTATTTAGACGATATTTTTTCTACCAATTTATTTGAAGCAAATGATATCATGTCGCTTAGCAACGGATTTAAATCCAATGTGTTTATGCAGCAGACGATTTTTATTAAATCCTTTCCGATTTGAATAATGAAGATATGTATATTAAATAAATTTCATTGCCATTTTATTTTGGACTGGATAATATCAATTATACTCTTCAGGTTTAAACATTATTATTATTGATATTTTCCGGAATTATTGATTCAGGGATTATTGATATTTTTAAGTTATTACGCCATTGTTTTATTGCTGCAAAAATTGCTGACATACGCATATTGTACCTTGTACGAGTAATCTTCTAGGAATGCACGGGTATATCTTCTAACCTACGAGAATATAAGTAGTACAGGTATATTGGCATATATTTTGACATATATTGGCATATATATTGGAATCAAGTACAGTCTTCTGGTATGAAGATTAAGGGGATTAATTATATATTCAATTTATTACGTCGCCTGTTGTATTTTACCAAAAAACATTTGTGACTCATATTGCAAAACGGGTAATCTTCTACTAATAATCGGACATTATAAGTAGTACGTGTATATATATCCTTCCATATAATTTTAGCACTTTAATTTTGACATATATTTTAATAAATGACTGTCTTCAGATTTAAAGATTACGGGTTTATTGGTATTTTCAATTTATACATGTAATCTACTAATACAGGTTATATTTTCTAATATTCGCGTATATAATTAGTACGGGTCCCATACAATTTTAACGCTTTTATTTTGCATATATTGATTCAATTCCATATTTTTTTTTATATTTGCTTACATAAGGGGTCCAAGATGTTTTATTCTTCAGATATGTCCATGAAGATAATTTTATATAGCGAGAACAGATATTCTTAAACTTCTTTTTAGGAGCATTATATTAAATATTTTAACAGAATATTTTGATTAAACATGTCATTTAGTATACTATAAGAATTTGGGCATGATTGCGAATTATAAGTTTATTTATATTATATACTCCGTACGAAGAACGGGTATGCTGCTAGTGTTAAAATAAATATGTACCATAACATGTTGTGATTCGTAGTCTATTGCAAATTCGACTGATTTATAACAGAGACCAAAATCGTAAATCAAAGAAAATGATTCGTTTTAATCACTGTTTAGTTCAAAATAAACATACTTCATCAAACAAAGAAATAAATAATGTCATTTATTTCTCATCATGCATACTTCCTTTTATCTTCAGGTAAGGGACTATACTGAGTAGTAACAAATACACACGAAATAGTATAGTCTTTATAATTTTTCTAAAATGCTATTGTGAGACCAGGGGGTACCATATGCAGCTTTTGATATTTACGACGCAACAAAACGCTGGGGCAACAAAATATACTGGGGCTAAGGCTTAAACCAAGCTCCATTGGAAACTGAAAGTGCCAATAATGCAAAGATACGACATAGCACTGAGGAGCATCCGATGAGAGCAAGGAGAAGGTAACTGAACCCCAGGCCAAATGATGCGGCTGCAAGGAGGAAAGTCAACGCATATAATTCAGTGATTATTCAAGAGTTGAAGAGAAAGAGTCATGACTTCAAGCAGTGTTATTCAGAGAGAGTCGTTATTCAGTTGAGTATTGAGTATGTTATATAAAAAGGCGAAGTATGACTCCAGATGTCAGAAAAGAATCGGAAAAGGTGACATCCATGCTCAGCAATAGACCAGAAATACAGAGGCATGTGCCGGTTTTCATGTATGTTAGGTCAACTTTTAATCTTTGGAATAAGATTCAAAAGACCTCGTCTCATACGATGCTTTTCTCCTCCTTAAGCATTTGATAACACATGCATGTAATTTTAATTATAATAATATAGAAGTGTGATTAAATGATAATTTTTTAAAGGTTAAAATATTTAATTTAATGTATAGTGTTTTGATTTAATGATTATGTTTAGAAACTCATGCAAAGTAGTAATGGAGGGTTTTGCAGCCATGATAGCAAAGTACAAATGCTACGATATTCACGACCACTTTAATTAAGATTAATAATTTAATCCACAAAATTTATTTAAAAAGTAAACATAATTTTGATGTTAGTTCCCCACATTTTGGTGACCGTGACGCGTTTGTACGAGTTCGAAATCTTAATGAAAAATCTAATACTACTGATGTATGATAAAAATAATTTATAAGATAAATAATTTTAATGGAGGCTCGAGTAGTGTATATATATATATATATATATGTATTAGTATGTTGTGGAGACGTTCTGCGGTACATATGGGAATGAAAATTAATAATATCACCCAATTAGTTTCGGATTTAACCTGGATTAAAAATATGAAATATATTAAACCCTATGGGACATAATTTATCAAACATTTTTTAAGCGAAGTAAAATTCGCAAATTGCTTCGAAAATTTTAGGACATATTCAAATTGTTACGTAAAATGTGTAAAAAATTTTTCAGCGAAATATGTTAGGCAGTTTTTTAAATTAAAATTGAAATAATGATTACACTCATATTATATGAAAAGATCACATGACTCATTTCAAAATAAAATATTGCATCCATTATTCCCCTGTGTAGAAATCATGATGTTTAAAGATCGTTTAAATTTATATTTACTGGTGCATCCGTCATAAAACCGCTTTATTTTTGCATATTATCTGTGTATCTAAATTCTGTGCTAACGCAATTGCAATATTTTTTTATTTTAAATGCTATTCCTACAACGAAGCCTAATTTCTATAGCATGCAGAATGCAAACAAGTCAAGCGATTGTAAGATGAGTTGTATGAGAATTTCTGATTTATCTTCAAGCAAAATTATTTAGCTCTGGAGTCTGAAATGTACGTGATATGAATAAAATGGTCATTGATTTTACATAGAGAAGCAGACAATTTATAGAATTGACTTTTTTGATGAAGTTTTAAGTTTCCAAGTATAATAAATTAATTTAGTATTGTGATAACTTAAAAATCATCAGTGTTAAATGTATCGCATTTTAGAGATAAATTAAACTCATTAATTATTAATTTATTAAACTTACAAACGGAGATGATCTGAAATATCTGATTATTTTATCAAGCAACAAATTTTCAAATCAATCTGAATGACCTAAATTTATAGATATACTGTAAAGTAAAAGTACTTTAAATGCTATTATGATTTGCACAACATTTTTAATCGCTTAAAAGACAACATTTTAACTACTGTTGCGTGCTTTCTAAACTTTTGAGTTCAATATTTTCAACTATAGATTTAATGCATTTAGGGATATACATTCATTTTGAGACTTCCCTGATAAAGGAATATCCCTTTAATAGGGATGCTTTTGCGTCACAAAAGAGCTATTCTATTAAGCAGGTTTGATTTCGTTTGAAATATTTAAAAAAATCACAAAAGCAAACTTCATATTTTTCAGATAATAGGGATCTATAGGGAGACAAAACTTCCCCAAGCAGCATTCTCACACTAAATGATGTCAGCAAAAGACGTTGACATACTATTAGAAACAATTGTGATCAACTAACTGTCTATAGGACAACATCTCTGGATGGTTGCTGGACAACGAGAATCTTTTACGTACAATAATCGACTGGATGACGCAGAATCTATATTGTTTTTGAATTAGATTACTATCTGATCCTAAGTAACAGCATAAAATTTTGAAATATAAGTTATTCATAAAACTTGAAATTTTATTATTGATGCACATGCTGCATTTAAGTGGCACTTTCACAGCGTTGCTTCATTTTCATTTAATTACAACCATTTTTTACGATTTGAAGGATTTGAAGGTTTGCTATATATATGCACCTTATTTCAGTGTACATCTTATTACACTGTAATAAGATGTGCAATTATTGCGATGTGTACATCTTATTACAGTTTCACTTGCAGTCATGTGTATCGGCACTTAGTTGACATCTCAGATATTAATGTTGGAAATAATCCACTTCAAAATAATTGACGGCAATCCATAATCTTTACGTTCACATTCTTTTGGATAGACAAAATATTTTCCAATTAAGACCGAAGATAATTTCCGCAAAAATTATGTTAAAATGGGAAAGTATTTCCGTCAATTATTATAGGTAGTGGTAAAGAATGAGAAACTTGATAAGGGCTTGGACTTACAATTTGGATACAGATAATTTTCGCCAGGCAAATCATATTAATAGAACGACCACTAGTGCATGAAATTTCAAGTCTGAATACTTATTACTTTCAACTTATTTGACGAATAATGCGACTCTAAAGATAATTACAAACGCTGATGTAAAGTCCCTCCAAGCCCTATGATCCCAAAAGATGCAAGTGCATTAAACTCCCATATGTATGAACCTCCCCAAAATGGTAAAACCCAACTCATATTTTATCCTCTTGCTCGAAATTAATTCCTTTTTTCTAACCATTCTGCTCAGCAGCAATTAAATTCACTAAATAACTAAAACAACAGTCATGAATAACTAAGTATGAATGTAATCGGTCATTTGGCTACATATATTAATGCAGCATACTATGTTTTAATTCCTGTAATTTAATTAAAGAATAATTTTATTAATTACAAATAAAATATTTTTCTGGTTCTCATTGGTGTCAAATTTTCTTCCCTAAAGCATATTTTCCCTTTCATACATTTTTACTTTCCTTATATACATAATGTATAAGGAAAGTATTGTGACAGGGTTGAAAATTCGAATTCGAGTTTTCGACGGGAGAGCACGTTTCTAGCATCCCTGATCACGAATCAAACATTTTTGAGGTGATGTCTCTGTGTGTATGTGTGTGTTTGTGTGTGTGTATGTGTGTGTGTGTGTGTGTGTGTGTGAAAGTATGTGTGTGTGTGTTTGTGTGTGTGTCAATGAGCCTGTGGAGACGATATCTCACGAACGAATGGAGCGATTTGAATGAAATTTGATACAAAAATCACAATTCATAAATACTGGAAGCCTATTGTTTTCAAACGCAAACGAATGTGCAGAACCCCCTAAATTTTCTAGTGAAATTTTGAAAAAATCATCAAAAAATCAAAACCTTTATTAAAGTTACGCAAATAAACATTTCTTATGTAATTTTTCCTTAGAAAGCGATTGACATAAACTTTAGAACGTTAACATGAACCGTTCTCGAGATATTACACATTTTTCAAATAAATTTATCAAAAACTTCCATAAATTAAAAAAATATATATATTAACTGTTGACAAACATGTTCACTTTTCATATAATAATATAATGCGATAAATTTGGTGACATCCTTCTCGTGTATCTAGTTCGTTCCATTCATGAGAAAAGATATTTTGAGTAATACTTTTGTATTTGAACGCCAATAGTCATTTATCCGCTATAAGAATAACTTACTTCTCCGTCCATAGCGCTTGGCGAGATTTTGGCGACGAATTTGGCAGAATGTCGCCAACTTGGTGGCTTTTTTAAATGTTGCCAAATTAACGAAAATCTCGCCAAATAGATAAAAATGACGCTAAATCAGTGAAAATGACGACTAATTGACAAGAGTTAAATATCTTGGAAAGAATGTAAGTAAGTACTATAAGAATAACCTATTATTTTTGCTGTAAAATTAGTAAATTCATTGCATTATTTAAGGAAAGTCATGTGCTGCCCACATCAGATTTTTTAGAAGAGCAGGTGTAGCCCGATAAATGGTAAGTTTATTTATGCAGTGTGCGGCTACTAGCCCTACTCCACAAAAGATATCAACGCACATCAGCTGAATTTATCAAATTCACCAGCTTAAATTAAATTCTGCTAATTTACTGTTTAAAAAATCTGATGTTGGCAGCACATGACTTTCCTTATATAATGCAATGAATTTACTTCTTTAACTGCGAAAAAGTGATGAAAAGGTCCACTGCACAATGTTTGCAACTCTAAATTGTACATATTGTGCTTTTCCGGATGACAACATCTAAAATTATTTCGTACCCAATTAAGTTATATTTTATGCACCGCTAAATTAGCAATTATCAATATTGATAGCATCCTGAATAAGCAATGTAATCCATATATTTACATATTTTAATGACAAATTCAGCATTTAGGCGTCATTTTCATTAACGTGGTATCATTTTTGCAATTTTGATGATATTTTCATCAGTGTGGGGCCAAATATTACAAAGTTAACAATATTTAGAAGAGCAGTTCTTATATAATAGAAGATATGCCCATCATATGACGAAATTAAAAATTTACAAAATATTGCATCTTATTTGGAGTCATTTTTATCAATTGGCGACTTTTTAATCAAGTTGATAGCATTTTTATCAATTTAGCAAGAGTTTCGTCAATTTGGAAACATTTAAAAAAGCCGCCAAGTTAGCGACATGCCGCCAAAAGTCGTCGTCAAGAATTTGTCAAGTGTTATAGACGGATTTGTATGGTAGAGTCTTATATTCTTTCCAAAATATTGAAATTTAATCAATTAGTTGTCATTTTCATTGATTTAGCGTCATTCTTATCAAGTTGGCGACATTTTCATCAATTTGGCGACATTAAAAACTCGCTAAATTGCTGATAGTCTGCTAAATTAGTCGCTTAAATTTCGTCAAGCACTATGGTCGGAGAAATAGGTTATTCTTACAGCAAATAAATGACTAATGGTGTCCAAATACAAAACTATTTACCAAAGTATCTTCTCTTATAGTACAAGTTCTCTTATAGTTTAGTTCTTATTCTTTCCAAGATATTGGATTTTCATCAATTAGTCTTCATTTTCATTGATTTTTATCAATTAATTTTTATCAATTCGTTGATATTTTTATCAATTTGGTAATATTTTCGTCAATTTGGCAACATTTAAAAAACTCGTCAAGTTGTAAAAATTTTGCCAACCATTGTTTATAGAGAAATAGGCTAGTCTTATGGTAAATAAACGACTACTGGCTTCACATTGCAAAGCTATTATCCAAAGTGTCTTCTCTCGTGAATGGAACGAGATAGCTCTACGAGAATGATGATAATACATTTGTCGTAAAACATTACATATGAAAAGTGAACAGATTTCACAATAGTTATTTTTTTTTTACTTTATGTGATTTTTTTTTAAATTGTTTTGAAAAATGTGCAATATCTCAAAAACGGTTCATGCTCTCGTTCAAAAGTTTGTGTATATCACTTTCTACTGAAAAATTGCATAAAAAATGATTATTTACATAATTGAATGTTTCAAATTGAATGCTTATTAAGATAATTGAGTGTTTTAATTTTTTGATGATTTTTTCGAAATTTCATTTCAAAATTTAGGTAGGTTCTGTACATTCGATTGCGTGTAAAAACAATAGGCTTCCAGTATTCACGCACTTTAATTTTTGTACCAAATTTCGTTCGAATCACTCCATTCGTTTGTCAGTTATCGTCTCCACAGACTCGCTGACACACACACACACACACACACACACACACACACACATACTTACCCACACACACGTACTTTCACACACACACACACATACTTACACACACACACGTACTTTCACACACACACACATACTTTCACACACACACACACAAACATCACCTTAAAAATGTTTGATTAGTGTTCAGGGATGCTTGAAACATACTCTCTCGTTGAAAACTCGAATTCGAATTTTCGACCCCGTCACAATACTTTCCTTATATATTATACTATGTATATAAGGTAAGTAAAAAATGGTAAACCTACCTACACTGGAAAATATTATGCAACCTTTTCTCAGGTGTCTCAGCGACTTTGTTGATCGTTTCAACAGACTGATAAGAAAAGCCGCAATTACAGGCATTCATGAAATTTGAAGCTTCATTTCTGAAATATGCAGCTAACGTCTGTCGAAGCGTTATTGTTGTATATATATATATATACAGGGTGGTTCAAAAGTTCGAAGCAAAAGTAAAATGCCATAAAAAATGTCTATGGGTTGGAAAGACATGCGGTTTGCAGATTAATATTCACCGTGATGGGGGATTTTGAATGGTATGAAACATAAATAGTTCAAAATCTCGACACTAGGGGCGCTACTGCAAATAAAACATTGCGTGATAATAATTGTGAAATGAGATATTTTATTTCAGCATGATTTACAGCTACAAGTGCTTGCTCTCAATGTGTCCACCACCACATTCTGGTACTGAGTGCAGTCGCGGTATTACGCCTGATATAGCATGAAACAGCATATTAACGGGAATGGCTGCTAACTCCTGCCATAAGGTGTCTTTCAGTGCTGGTAAGGACTGGGTATTTCCTCTATAGACTCGTGATTTTAGGTATCCCCACAACCAGAAATCACAGGATGTGAAATCTGGGGATCTCGCAGGTTATTTATGTGTGCTATGTCTGTTCAGTTGGTGATCGGCGCCAAACGTTAACCGTAGCAACTTCAACACTTGACGTGCCGTGTGGGATAATATTCAATAATGCTTTTGTCTGATCCTAGTTTTCCGTTACGTGAGCGATATGCATAAGTTACCTCCATGACTTTATCTGCAGCAGCGTCCCCCTTGTGTCGAGATTCTGAACTATTTTTTTTCATGCCATACAAATCCTCCACTACGGTGAATATTAATCTGCAAACCGCATGTCTCTCTGACCCATAGATATTTTTATAGCGTTTTACTTTTGCTCCGAACTTTTGAATCACCGTATATATATATATATATATATATATATATATATATATATATATATATATATATATATATATATATATATATATATATATATATATATATAGCATAGAAAACATATTAAAATAAAATTATTTCACAGTTATCCAATTTTTCTCCAGAAGTTGGCGCAATGCAGCACATTCTCCTAAAGCAACATACAAGATTCATATGAAAAAGAGAGGGGAAATGACCAAATGCAAGGCATAAAATGGTAGAGGGGGATGGCGACCCCTCTTTCCCGTTTAAAAGACTGCTTTTATGCCCGGGCAACACTCACGGTACCAATGCCATGCAGAAGCCATACTTCCGTAAATGTGTCAAATCAAAAACACTCGAAAAAGTGCAAAGAAAACAAATAGGAATCAACCAGGATCGCAAGGGAAAGAATGGAAATGCAGCAAATTAAAGTTGTGATTTATTTTAAAACAGGGTAAAGTAAGAACTACTAGTCAGAATGACCTGATATTGGACCTGAGTATACGTGAAGCAATGGAATTTTGTTTGGCGAAAGAAAATTAACATGGAATTTGCTTGACGAATCAGCCGCTAGGTTGGGCAAGGAAGCACACCTCTAATCTGGAGGTATGCTAATTAAGATTGGGCATGCGCACCGTACATTGCAGTTGTGATAAAAACGAGGAGCACATGCAGTTCTCTGGATATCACAACTTTTATGCAAGATATCGCTCCTCCGCACATTGCAACACCAGTGAAGCAATAGCATAATATCCATTTCTAAAATGACAGGATTATCAACCTCATTTCCAACCGCCTGGCCGCCACGTTCACTTGACCTTAATCCTTACGACTTCTGGCTTTGGGGGACACCTCAAGAATATGGTGTACAGTGGTCGGATTGCGAACTTAGCTGACTTAAAAGCACGCATTACTCACCACATCCGCAGCACGGTGGACAGCATATTGAACATTTCATGCGTATATCGTAGATGTTTGTTTCATGTTTTCGTGATAATTCAATCAATTATTAAATTAAGTGATGTTGATTAAATTGTCGTTATCTTTAGTCGACTGTTGGTTTCTTTCGGCTAACAACACCCCGTGTTTGCTAAATATAGCGCCGTCTATCGGTACATTTTTGAAGTATTTTGTTTTCCTTCGCTAAACAAAATCCCATTGCTTCACGTATACTCGTGTCAAATTTCTGGTCATTCCGACTTGTGGTCATTCATACTTACTTTTCAGCGTTTTAAAATCGCAACTTATATATGTTATATATATATATATATATATATATATATATATATATATATATATATATACAAACTTTCAGTAACATGCTTGCAAATATTTTCCAGTGTATGCAGTGTTTAGCTCCTAATACTCTACAAAAGATATTAAAATTGTATATAAACGTAAATTCGCTGAATTCTCCAAATCCATCAGCCTGGCTGAACATATTTTTTTAGATAAAATAAATTTAAACAGATCTCACTAAAACATACATTTTAACCACTTTGATACTGTAATTGTGATGCTGTGATGCAATTGGACGTGCAAATTCTGGAACATGAATGTATGACTAAATCGTGTTGAAACTCCCAACCTAAAGTTTTATTTTATTGAGCTAAACAAATAACGTTACGGATAAGCTAATGAATGTTACACTCATGTCAGCATTCCAAGTAGTAAAATATATCTCCAAGATGTTAATGACACACGTTCTTTTTTTTAAATATTCGAACTGCTTTGGAATGGCTGTTCTTAAGACAGATAAAGTAACATTCACTAAAAGTTTCTACTTCTGCTTTTATTTTCGAAACATTCAAATCCCCTTTAATTCGAAATCGTTTCTTTCAACATGTAATTATTATTTCGTTACCCCATTCAAACTTTTGAATCTTTTTTTTTTGTCAAAAATAATTATTTTCAAAGAAATCATATTCCGTTCAATACAAGTATTGTCACGAAAACACTGCTGCTTGAAAGGTAATGCGTAAATTATCGATTAAAAAGAGAAGAAAAAAATTCGATAAAGATGATTAATGTATTGATCAGTACGAAATTCCATTTAAATTATTTTAAATAAATGCTAGCTGAAAACTGAAATAATCCTGATATTAAATTCGTGTCATGTTTTGCGTACCATATATAATGGCATCAGATTTCTCAAATTATAAGTTTTGCGCAATGTAAATACAAGAGGAAATTGTTGCGCATATGTGTTAAAACATTTATAATCACGGTTTTAATATATTGTAACAGAAACTGATTAACCCTCGAATTATTACTAAAATTTTTTAGAAAACACATCAAATATTGGACGAACGATAATCGTCTCAGTAGCTCAACCAATGTAGCTGGGTCTGACAATCGAAGGAACAGTGGTTCTACGGAATGATTTCTTTACAAGTTCAATAGGTGGCTAATTCTAGCTCAATGCAGCGAATTACTCATGTCAGAATGTCAATGAAATTGAAACTTTTGTGAAGCCCTACGATTTATCTAGTTCAGAACGGTATATCCCAGTGGTTAAGGCACGGTGATTGCATTTGGAGAATCCGAGTTCAATTCCCGGCTCTGGCCAAACTATTGTTGTATTTATGCAGAGTACGTACACGATAAATCTGTGAGTACCAAAGTCCTTCCAAAAGGTTGGTAGGAGGGGAAGGTGGATATGCTCCCCGGGGTTGTTGTTGAAACCCAGACCGTCCGACCTACCAGAAAGGTGTAAGGTAACTGTTTGGACGCCCGGGAAGTGCCACCCAATTTAGACCGGAACCCAGAGGGGGGGGGGGCATCCACAAGAACCGTACCTTCCTTACCCTACCACCGACTTTTCGGAAGGAATTACGGGCCCACATGTTTAACGTACTCCGCATGAACACGGAGGCAGTTGTGACAGCGTGCAAATCCAGCGCGTAAACCACCGGGTGACCGCGTCCGATATGTACCAACAACGGTTGTCTCCCCCCACTGAATTCCGGTCTAACTCGGGTGGCACTGTCCTGGCCGTCCAAATAGAATACCTTACACCTATAAATAGGTTGGCCAATTTAGGTTGAACGAAATAAAGGTTTATCTAGTTCATTCAATTCACAGAGAGTTACGGCTAATAACGTTATATCCGGTAGAAAACGTAAAAGAATGGGAGAAAATCGTATACAAGATGATTCCGAATACGTTTTGCGCAATTTAAAAAAATCTGATGTGGGCAGCACACGACTTTCCTTATATAATGCAATGGAATAACTACTTTTACAGTTAAAAGAATGTTATTCTTATAGTAGATACTTACATTCTTTCTAAGATATTGAATTTTAGTCAATGAGTCGTCATTTTTATTGATTTAGCGTCATTTTTACCCATTTGGTGAGTTTTTCGTTAATTTAGCAACATTTAAAAAGTCGCCAAGTTGGCGACATTCCACCAAATTCGTCGCCAAAATCTCGCCAATCGTTATGGACGGATAAATAAGTTATTCTTACAGCAGATAACTGACTATTTGCGTTCAAATACAAAAGTGTTACTCAAATTATATTTTTTCATGAATGGAACGAGCTAGACCCACGAGAATGATGTAACCAAATTTATCGCATGGTATTGCATATGAAAAGTGAACATGTTTCTCAATAAGAAATATTTATTTTTATTTTATATGATTTTTGATAATTTTTTTTGAAAAATATGCAATATCTCGAGAACGGTTCATGTTAACGTTCTAAAATTTATGTCAATCGTTTTCTAATGAACATTTGCATAAGAAATGTCTATTTGCGTAACTTTATTAAAGGTTTTGATTTTTTGACGATTTTTTCAACATTTCATTCGAAAATTTAGTGGAGTTCTGAACATTCGATTACTTATAAAAACAATAGGCTTCCAGTGTTTACGGATTGTAATTTTTTTACCAAATTTCGTTCGAATCGGTACATTCGTTCGTCAATTATCGTCTCCACAGGCTCACTGACATACACACACACACACACGAGCACATACTTTCACACACACACACACACACATCACTTTAAAAATGTTCGGTTCGTGAACAGGGATGCTTGAAATATGCTCTCCCGTCGAAAACTCGAATTCAAATTTTCGACCCCCTCACAATACTTTCTTTATACATTATTGTATATAAGGAAAGTAATAGAAAATCGTTGTGTATATCCATTAAAACACTTATAACCATAATTCCATAATATTGGAACCGAGACTGATTAACTCTTAAATTAATAGCACAATTCTGTAGAAAAAACCTCAAATAATCGTTTCAAATAGTCTCAATAGATAGAGCTGTGACTGTGAGGCCAGAATATGTCCTCACATGAGATATTTTATTTCAATATTTATGGTGCCTAGAACGGCTAACAAAGCTCGAGTCTGGCTGGCGCCGGTGTTTACAATGCCTAGAACGGCTAACAAAGCTCGAGTCTGGCTGGCGCCGGTGTTGACAACAACGTGAACTTTTAGGTCAAATACAATAAATTTGTGCGTCCCAGGCCAAAGGGGCTGAGAGGGGCCTTGATAAATGTCAAGTGATGCCATTGGGTTCAGATGAACCAATGAGCGCCAAGGGGAAGAAGGGTGGAGCTACCCCCCCCCCCCCCCCCGAAGGAACCACAAGTCACTTTGATACGAAATGTTGCAGAAGTAACTCCGATACAAAATGTTGCAGAAGTAAGTCTGATACGAAACGTGGTTGCAAGAAGTTTCATACGAATATTGTTGAAGAGAGTTTGACAAAAGGAGCGAAGCGAACATGACCTAGCAGTTGCAGATATAAAGTATCAGTCGAAGTGAAAAGTACGAGTAGGAGCCACACACCATAGAGTTATGGCCGTACTTCAGCACTAAGACCGATGCAAGCGAGATGATGAGCCCGAGACTAAACTGGAAGGTATGTGCTCTGAATGTTACCGGTCCCAGACACCATCGTAAAAATAATAATTCGGTTCACATATCTCCCCTTGCTAAAATATTAAATGAAAATTGATAATAATTGAAAGTTGATATTGATGAAAATTAGTGCTTTTGATAAATTGATGTTGTTAATAAATGATATTGTTTAAGTTTTAAATAGTCTAATATTTTTAATATTAATTAATAATTCCTTTCAGGACTTACACAAAAGGTAAAAATAATTGGAGGGTTATTGCGGCACAACAACGAGCGATGGACGTCTAAATGTTAATTCCACTTTATGAGATCAACGGCCATGTTAATAATGATTAATAAACAATTAATATTAATATAATCTTTAAACTTAATCATTTCAATTCCTCGTCCCACAGTGACTAACAATCGTGAGTACGGTGGTTCTATTCCCTGACGTTATGATTTCCTTGCAATGGCGCCTGCACTTACCTTGACTTCAATAAATTAACTAATTTCGATGCAGAGAATTATTGAGTCAAGTCTGAATGTCAATGACAATTGAATTTTTGTGAAACTCTAGTTTATTCAGATTGATAGACCAGTGGTTAAGGCTAGACAAATTAACTTAGAGGACCCAAGGTCGATCCCCGGCTCTTCCTGAACTATCCCAGTGTTTTTTCGGAGTACGGGGAAGTTAAATATCTGAATCTGAAAATCTTTAGAGAGCTTAATGGCAGGGAAAGGAGGTTGCCATCCCCGTAGATGTCGCTCCCACTTGGTTCCAGTCGAAATTAGATGGCGCTGTACAGGCTGTAAAAATAGATATTTTACATCTTTGGGTAGGTCGAATGGTCTGGGCCGAAAGAAATAGAGATTTATTTAACTAATTCAATTCAAAGAGAATTACAGTTAATAGCGTTATATCCGGTGGAAATCGTACAAGAATGGGAGGAAAACATATACAGTGTGTTAAGGAAAGCCAAGGATCAAGCGAATACCTCGAGAAGTATTAGGGTTATCTTATATTTTTGTACAAATGTTCCATGGGGTAAACCCCCATGTAACTACATGATGATACAACTTTAGGGGATTGGAGGGCTATCTGGTATCCTCTTAGAGATAGTGGGGAAAAGTCAAATACAGCGGGAACGGAACCTAGTTGTATAGAGATAAAAAATTTAAGTGCAAAGCATTTTCCACCCGGACTTGTCATAAATCGTGTTGTAAAAATGTTCTGATTTAAAAGTTTTGTATTCACTTTATATAAAATAGTTAACACCACATTTTATGCTATGTCAATTTCCTCTAAGAAATATCTGAATTTAATACCACAATCTGGAATCTGCAAGAAAAAATTAGAGTCAACCTCAATTACAGTCAAAATATATAACCTTCCCAGAAAGTCAATGAATGCTCATCGTTTAGCGATTTGAAAATAGTTGGTTTAATTCTACAGAGATACATGAGTTCTATACAACCCTCACAGAAAAGATCGTCAGATGTGTGGCAGTAACGTTGTAGTCACATGACACCTGGGTCACAATGTGACATCATATTTGTGACTTCTATGCGACGTTACGTATTAGTAACTTTGTAACTTCATTGTGATTATATTCTGTGACGTTTTTGCAATTTAATTAACACGTAACAATGTGACGACATTACAATGGCAATTACAATGTGACGTCACAAACAAGTTAATATGCGATGTCACAAACGACCATGAAAATGACCAAAATGGCTTCGCTGTGACCTCAATATGACATTGCGAGACGTACTGCGACGTCCTGTGACGTCCCAAAGTCACAGTGTGACGTAAATCTTACGTCACTGTGAAAAAAAATGCTGTTAGGAATTCGCATTTACAATGACTTTACACAAACTGCTGCTTTTAAAAATATATTCCAAGACAATTCCCATCTGAAGCGTTTTCTACGACATTTAATTCTACGTTCTATCTTAATGAAACATTATATGCATTTCTCTTGACATAAGTTACACACATATTCCACGTTGTTTATGCTTTATATTTTCTTAAAAAGCAATTTTTAAAACTAAATTCCAAAACTGCTCATTTTTTCTATGCGTTTAGAAATAGTTTTTTAATGAACGCGTGTTAATTAACTGAAACATCCGACCGTGAGCATATTTTACTCACCGCACTTGTAGAAGATGCAGTTTTTAACGCAGAAGAATTTATTTACTCTTAATGACTCATTAAATGATATAATTGAGATTTTTTAGAACATTGTAGCTCATTAGCAACTGAAACCTTCTAAATATGTATTGCGTATTTTAAAGAAGATTTTTCGCCTTCTTTCACCATTTTTTCTCTCAAATTTAATTCAACTATCTGTTTATTCAAGTAACAAGGTTTTAAGTCTTTACAGAAGAGAAATTTACGGGAAATAATGTTATTTTTGTTACATTCAATTAATTGCTTAAATTTATAATGAGGATAACTTGTAATTACTTCGTGATGTATTGTTCAATTTTTTTCTTACTGCTGCTCATTTAAATATTCATTATAGGAAAAGAACTTGATTTTTAGTTTGTATTTAAAGATATAAAAAATAACTGTTACTTTAATACAACGAATTTCCAAATTCACTAGAGTCCAAAATTATCTTTACATGCACAAATACACTATTTCTCAACTATTGTTCAATATAATTGATTGGATGTTTGTGTAAAGCGATTCATAGCACATTAATAGAAACTAAAAAATCGAATATGAGTGCATTATGAACCAATTTGCCACTCCTATCAATGTTTGTCCAGCCTCTAAATGGTCGACAACTGGACACCTCAAAGATTCTTTTCAAATGATACGTTGAAGCTATAAAAGCTCGTTTGAATCAAATACCGAAATCAAATCGTGAATTGCAAAAGTTTGCAGATAAACATAGTTCGTGCATATGCTTTCAAAGTCTTACTCAATATTTTGCTTCAACAATTCCATCTGCATCTCCAGTAAGAAAACATTCTGTTTTAGATGATGATTCAACATCTGATGTAGGCATTACCTCTGCTTCAAATTTACTGCAATAAATTGGTTTCTTTATTCTATATATCACGGTCCTAGTGAGCCCTATATAAATTTTAAATGCAATGTACATAGATTATGCCCTTATAATGATTGCATTATAATACATGCATAAATAAGAGAAAAAAAAGACTTTCCTTCCAGTTGCAACAATTTTCGAGTTGCAACAATGGGCTGGAATCTAACACGTCGTAAGCTATGTTTGTACTTTTAAATTTTCAATTTTGATGTAAGATTAACTAAAAACAAGCAATTTTTTTCTATTTCCCAGGCCGTGCAACTCACCCAATGGGTGTAGAACAGTTATATCGGACGGAAGATTTATTAAAATATTATTTACGTTAAACTTGTTCAATTTTAACTCTATCATTATTTATATTTACAAAATTATTGGTTATTAAACTTATTATTGCAGGTAATTTTACTTAGAGACGGCGAATGTGATACAGTGCCCTATTACTGTATTAAAATCAGACTCATTAATTTTCACAAATAAATTTTGAAAACTATACTTTTTCTCTTGGAGCATTTCAATAAAACACTGCGACTGATTGCACATTTATCATAAAAGGCACTACGCATTTTTGCCGACTTTACATTTTCACATGAACTGCCTTTCTCGCACACAACACATTTTCAACAGCATTTGGCTTTGACATTTAACAGGGAGAATTTAAGGATGCAGTTGGTGACACCTCATTGTCACGTCAACTCTAAAATCTAAGCCATAGACACTTAAAATTGAACTTCCAACTTTACAATTGGAGTCATCATAGATGAATTGAACTTTTTCAAAATGTGTTGTACATTGGCATTCTTTGGGTTCCCCCCTTGTTCTCATTGGCTTTCCCTGATTCGTTTTCCCACTGGCTCCAGTCATGTGGGTGGAGATTATGCCGAGCCTTATTGGAGAATCTCCTATCGCTCCTGTGACCTTACTTACGTCCATGAAACCCAAGTGCCATGAGGTCATAATTTATTGTTTTAGCCATAAATGACTATCCGCCCCATCATAAAAACTGGCATCTTCATGTTTGGAGCTTGGTGACTCATTCACGTTTTAACATACTGTAGAACGTATAATGCCTTTTATTCCCACTGTATCACACACGGAAAACAATAAAACAGAATAACACAGAAAAGTAGTAAAACAAAATCGCACAAATGTAATAATAAAACGTAATAACAATAACAGCAAAGATAACAAGTAAAATTTAGAAAACTAATAAGCATGAATCATTTAGTCAAAACAGGAAAACATTCCTCCTGAACAATATGTCCAACATTTTTGGGAATGTAGTTTATTCAAAGAACAGAATAAAATTTAAAACAAATAAATCAAGTTAGTAATAAATTTTTAATGCTAAAATGAATTAAAACAAGTAACACTGAAACATAATAGAAAAGAAACAATAAATAAAAACAAAACCCCAAAAGATTGACTGAGCCTTTCAGATATTCGACCAACGATAGTTATACACTCATTAATTCTGGAAATAGAGTTGACATTTCCAATGAAAAAGCAAGCAATTTTCAGTTTTATATCGAGACATCTAGATTAAACCACTAAATCAAACTTTGTTTATCTTTTCCGATATCACGTAGATAAAATTATAGCACCTCTAAAGAGCTGGAATCAACACAAATAAAATACATACGAACAGAAGTTTAATTTAGACATAGCAAAACAAAAAATCATCATCATTTCATTCATGATCGAAAATGTGGAACAAGAAGCACGGAAATCTTTCTCCAGAACTGTCACAGTCGAAAACAAATAACTACAAAATTGCTGAAATGCCTTTTACCACTCATTCATCAGATACAAAGAAGAAAACCAGACAGGAAATGTTACGATATTTTTGCTGTTGGGGAATAAATGTACAATCAGTGTAAAAAATTTTTAAATGCCAAAGATCACTGAAAGATCGATTCGGTTACAACTTCACAAATATTTGAATCTACATTTATGACGTTAAATAGTAAAATACCAAAAATAAAAATATCGTCGATTTCATATCTCAGAACATTAAATCATTCACATAAATGCTATTGTTCTAAATAGGACAAATACTATTGCCCTACTGTAGTTCCAAATTTGCACTTCAATGTCAAATACGTAAGTAAAAACAGCTATACACATGCAAAGATAAAACATTTAAAAGTGTATAAAGAATTCTTATATACACAATTATAACTTTTAAACAGCGTGTATGCTATCTTAAATGCTATCTACATAAATATTCACATGTATTCTATCTACATAAATATTTAAATGTATGATATCTGCATAAATACTTAAATGTATGCTATCTACAAAAATACTATCTACATAAATTAAGGAAAATAAAGAATCTGTGTCCCAACTGGGATTTGAACAACAAAACTTTGCTTAGTCCGTTGATGCTGAATCCTCTGAATAACTGAGTCGATATAGTTTTTCTTGAGTAGTGTAATTAATCTTAGATTCGCCACCCTCAGATTTCGGATTGAATATAAACTGTACGATTTCCTCTACCTGTTTAGTACGAAATCACATCCTATTCGTCGTAACACTATTGTATTAAAAATCACTGATATAAACTTTAGTGGCATCAAAAAAATCAAAACTTGGTATTTTTGACATATTCTACTGCGTCTGATTTGCAGCGTTAGTTCGTTGGACGGCATCCTAAAGAACTCAGTCAACCGATCTTCATCTTACCGAATCTTGCCAACCGATATTCATCTGGAGATTCAGTCTACCGATCTTCATCTTACTATTTGATTCTCTATCTGAAGCACTACTAAGACCATAGAATTTTCTTACATACCACAGACCGTGCTCTTTTCTGGGCCCTCACAATACTCTTAAAACTTCTGTTCAATAACTGGAATGAAAACATGTCAGTCTGCCTAATATGAATACTTTTTGATTAAAGCATTAAATCAAACTGAAATTTATACTTTCCAATATCATAAGGATGAAATTGTGAAGAAGAAACAAAAGGTGAAATAAAGGAAAACAAAATAAAAGAAAGAAAAATACGCGCAAACCCGAGTTCTTGTCAGTAGGGGTAAAAAATCATTGTTTTTTATTTATTCTACGAAATTTAGCAACAAGGAAAATGAATCTCTTTTATTAGAACTGTCATCGTCCAAGATAAATTACAAAATGGATGACATGATTTTTATCATAAAGTTATCGAAAACAAGCAAAAAGAAAATGAGATTGAGAATGGCAGTTTCAGCGAGAAATTTTTTGGTGTTGGAAATGATAAAATCAATGTAAATGTTTTGCGTTGTTGCAGAGGACTAAAATATAAGTTTGAATGTAACTTATATAACTAAGTTGTAGTTAAAGCTATATTATGTTATAGAAAATAGTTTAAAAGATAAAAATTTACTTTAAACATTCTTTAGTTTAAAAAGATTGAAACTACACAATATAGTTATTATTGATTTTATTTAACTTTCAAACAATTCATTCTACATCCTACTATTTAACTGTAAACTAGAAGAAATATTTATATATGCAGTAAAACTCGCAGTAAAAAGTTACGTAAGTACAACTTTAACTTAAGTACAACTATTACGTAAGTACAACTTTAATATATACAAACATGACATGGACTTTGCATTCCAAATATTCTAAATCAATGTAACATAATGAATAACTTGTACTTGAAGTAGTAGCATCGAATTCGGATTCTATTTGAAATAGTTACATTGGAATTGAATTTTCAAAATCGGAATATTTTCAATCAACTCTCAGAATGCTGCTAAGTACTTTCCCTCCCTGCCATTGATATCTGAATGCGTATTGTGGAAACTTTTATAGGTTTATACACATGTATGCAATTAAAAATTACATATTTTTATAGCGTAGAATTTCTTTTCACATTATTCTTTTCAAACACGCTCTAGAATTCCTTTCTATCTTCCGTTACATGTCAAACACAATTTTTTTTTATCTTAATCTGTGAAGGAAAGCAAATTCCCCAATTAATTATTTACCTTTTTAACACCGATATTCTTAGATATCTTCTATCATCAGAAAGCCAAATCTATTTTCATACACATCAATTATGATAAATTTGGAGAAATTTTAATGATTACTTTTATTTGGATTTTTAGTGGACCCATTTTGATGGTAATATAATTTTTCTAAAATCATATTCCTATTTTAGCAGCCATAATCATTGCACCAGTTTTATATCGAATAGACCTTGTCTGTACAGGTAGCAATAAAACATTATATTTACAGCACTCTGAAAAATTTTCTATAATAAGCAGTCAGTCATAGACTCAGCTGTTATCAAATTTTAATGACTAAGGTCGAACTGTAGTAAGATCAGTACAAGTCCCCTTTGGGGTCCTAAAAATGGGGCACATAAGAAGCTGTGATTACAATTAACAACTATTTGAAGATTTCAAAAGCGATTGAAAAGGGTTCATCCTCTATAAGCGGATTTGGTGACTATGCCAAAGAGTAGAGCAATTACAATGGCGTGAGGTAGATGAAGTAAGGGAAGCGAGCTTCCTCCAAATGCTAACGGTAAAATACTTGGCGCACTGCTATTAGTAGCAACAAGACAAAATATGCTCCCTGCACATACTCTCAGACAGAAATTTTAACGTTTCACCTGCTCATCTGAGAGCAAAAACTATATTAAGGAATAAGTTATTTGATACCAAGCTATTATCATACCTATTCGGTTAGTCGGGATTAAAAAGTGCATTATCCAGCAAAACATTACGTAAATTATAAAAAAAAATTATTTAATTAATTAATACATAGATATTTACTGTGTGGAGCGCTACTTCGTCTCTGGAATAATATATATCTAAATCAAATGCGCAGTTACAAAACTATAGTTTTAAAATGCGTCATTTTCTAAACACATTAAACATGTTAAAAAAATACAAGAAACACACAAATACTTGTAAATACAGCTATAACTTATATCAAATCATTTTAATAGAGGCCTATATCAGTTTCAAGTTTATGTTTGCCACTATCCAAAATATGGAATTATAATGGTTGTGAGATGAATATGAATTTGAGATAAAAATAATAAAAACGAATTAAAAATGAAACACGAAGCAAAGTTTTATTCAGTCAAGAAAATCCACCGCTCACTTAATCACTATAAAAGAAATTTGTCTATAAGGAAAAGTTATCTTGTTCTTCAAAACCGTCATCATCTACCATAAGAAAAATTACTGTAAAATGATTTATTTTTATCATTTACATTTTTACCATCTTTTATCGAAAGCAAAAAAGAAAAAGTTTACATATAGGATGATTGAGTGAAATCTTTACCGGCATTCGGTACAAAATTGTGTGTTTAAAATATTTCAGCTGCAAACATAATTGAAAGTGAATTAGATTATAATTTCGGTGTTAGCAGTAGTAACAGTTCTTTTTCCGCAATGTAGAAAATGCTCTAATTTTTAGTCAGTTTATGTGGGGAGAAACATTGAATTTTCAAGTGTACACAAACTTGCATCGCAATTTGATCATGAAAATTGTCTAAGTGCAGCGCTTGTCTCTTTTTGATATTGTAAAGAAATTTTTGTCGTTTATAAATCGTGTTATTGTATGTAATGTATTTCATTAATATTTACTTTATGCAAATCATATGTATATAATATCTGATTAAAAACAGATCTGCAAAAATAAGCTAAGTTCGTCAGCTTTACAAAAAAGTGTCAGCCATGAAAATGGTTGACATGAAGAACTATTTCTAAGTTTATCAAACTTAATGAGTGACAAGTATAGAGAAGAAAAGTTATTGGTTGTATTCCATTTTACTTTCTAGCGATACATAAAAACGAAATATATGACCAGTTCAAGTTTTATCATCCCAATTCCTTTCAATCTATTTAAGTACATTGCAACAAGAAATTGATTTGGATCAAAGTGGTAAATTTTTCTAGTTTATTAAGAAATATATACAATAACTTTCCCTCTCTATACTTTTCAGTCATTTATCTTGATAAATACGGCAATAGTTCTTCATCTAAAGTATTTTTATGTCTAACACTTTCATAAAATTGAAAAACTTTGCTTTTTTATACAAATTTAAAACAAAAATAAATAAAACGCGAACAAGAATTTAATCAAGCTGCAGAGAAAAGCAAGGATCTTTCATATACAATCAAAAATTCGGAAACAAGAAGAGGGAATATATTTCTTCAGGACTGTCATCATATAAGATAAATAACTCTAACATGGCTGACGTACCTTTCACCATTCTTTGATCAGAACAAGAAAGAAGATATGATTTTTTCTACAGTTTTTGGACCGGAAGAATCATCAATATGCCATTTTTAAAATGGCAATAGTGACTACAAAGTCGATGAGATAATAACTTTAGAGACCATTGGAAAGTTCTTTTTTAATGATGTGATAAATGATCAAATATACAAACAGTTCCATGATAATTTGCAATACTCTTGCCAATTTTTTTTTAATAGCTCAATTCCTTTTAGAGACATTAAGTTCATTCATGTACTTACATACACTTGCGTACGTAAATACTAGAACATACACATTTTCGAAGACATCATCTGAAAAATGTGGCATTCAAATTTAAAAATACCTTATGTTGGTTTCCGTTGGATATATATATATATATATATATATATATATATATATATATATATATAATCCAAGAAAAAGAAGATTTAAAGGAACTTGGGATAACCAAATGCTTTGCATTTAATGGTTGGGGAGGATTGCGACTCCCCCTCCCGTTTAAAGCTGCTTTTCCAGCCTAGGCAAACGCTCACGGTACCAATGCAAGGCAAAGGTTGGTCCCCAATGCGTGCTAATACGAAGGCACCCGGATACGGAAGAACAAGACCAACCAAACAGAAGGAAACTGGACCAAAAGTGAATCCTGCCCAACTCGCTATCATACATATGTTCATTTTACGCATGCGTGCAATCTTAGCAGGTACGCATAAACTTTATTTACTTGCAAATTGAAGTAAACTGTCAAAATCTACATGATCCTTGAAAATCGATCTAAAGCAATCCTTTAAGAAATATATAGGATAATGTTTATATAAAGCCTCTGTTATGATTTTAATATTGCTATTATTGCAATCTTTTTTAAACGTGTTGTAAATTTGATTTCTCTTGAAGTGTCCGAGTATGATATTTCTGAAAGTATTTTTGGTAAGATTTGTTTTCCAATCGATGAGATGATTTATCTTCATTTTATATAATTCTCTTTTGTCGTATAACGTTGTATAATGACCATATAATCCATGTTTTTTTATTGAGATGTCCAGAAAATTTACCGCTTCATTTTCTTCTTTACAATTTTCTATTAATTCCAATTCCGGTGGGTAAAATGTGAAATCGAAATTGGTGGTGGTTTCATAACTCCCCAATAGCACATCGTCAACAAACCGGAAATATGGTATCTCTGACAAAATATGGATAAAGAGCCAAAGATGCATAAAGAGCCTGTAAAATTCCGTACAGTTACCGTAGGCTGTGGATCATATCTGACAATAGCTAATAAACGACTATTGAACATCCTCAAGTTTGTGATGGAAAACATCAAAAAACAGAATCATGTCATGATCAAAAATGGAGTAGAAGTTATCGATCGATTAAAACATTGTAATAAAAATATATGTTTTAAAAGCTTTGATTTACGCGACCTATTTAACAACATTGATTTATCTAATTTATACTCAATCTTGGAAAAATTACATGAAGAATATGATTTGAAGGATTTTATTACTTATCGAAGATACCTTGATCTTATTGAACTGGTATTAAAAGAAAATATTCTATATAACGGAAATAATTATTACCGACAAATAAAGGGAATCCCAATGGGAGGAGCCTGTTCATCAATCTTGGCCGATATTTACCTCTCAACATATGAAAAAGGAACCCATATTTTGTCAGAGATACCATATTTCCGGTTTGTTGACGATGTGCTATTGGGGAGTTATGAAACCACCACCAATTTCGATTTCACATTTTACCCACCGGAATTGGAATTAATAGAAAATTGTAAAGAAGAAAATGAAGCGGTAAATTTTTCTGGACATCTCAATAAAAAAACATGGATTATATGGTCATTATACAACGTTATACGACAAAAGAGAATTATATAAAATGAAGATAAATCATCTCATCGATTGGAAAACAAATCTTACCAAAAATACTTTCAGAAATATCATACTCGGACACTTCAAGAGAAATCAAATTTACAACACGTTTAAAAAAGATTGCAATAATAGCAATATTAAAATCATAACATAGGCTTTATATAAACATTATCCTATATATTTCTTAAAGGATTGCTTTAGGTCGATTTTCAAGGATCATGTAGATTTTGACAGTTTACTTCAATTTGCAAGTAAATAAAGTTTATGCGTACCTGCTAAGATTGCACGCATGCGTAAAATGAACATATGTATGATAGCGAGTTGGGCAGGATTCACTTTTGGTCCAGTTTCCTTCTTTTTGGTTGGTCTTGTTCTTCCGTATCCGGGTGCCTTCGTATTAGCACGCATTGGGGACCAACCTTTGCTTTGCATTGGTACCGTGAGCGTTTGCCTAGGCTGGAAAAGCAGCTTTAAACGGGAGGAGGAGTCGCAATCCTCCCCAACCATTAAATGCAAAGCATTTGGTTATCCCAAGTTCCTTTAAATCTTCTTTTTCTTGGATTACATTCTGCTTCGGAGTATAGAGCGGCTTGGCGCCTTTTCCTGAGTAGTGCCTTTGATTTTTGTGGATATGCATAGGAATTCTTTTTGAATTTGTTTACTGGATTTTATATGATATATATATATATATATATATATATATATATATATATATATATATATATATATATATATATATATGCCGCACTTTCATTTTAAGCAGATATATTATAATAAATACGAATACAGATTTAAAAAAGGGGGGGCAAAAAGGAAGGGTAGAAAAGAACGGAGAGTGTTTAAAGGAACAAGAGTAAAAAGGCCAGGGGGATTGTGACCCCGGTTAAAGCGCTTTTATTCCCAGGAATTGGTCTTTTTACTTCGGGATGTTTCATTGATTTCATCGCACGGAGGGATACTTCGGGAAGACAGAGACACCGGGAGTGTTTCCTGGGAATAACAGAGCTTTAACCGGCAACGGGGAAACGGGGGGTCACAATCCCCCCCGGTCTTTTTACTGTCGTTCCTGTAAATACTCTCCCTTCTTTCCTCCCCTTCCTTTTTGCGCCCCCCTTTTTTAAATCTCTTTTTGTATTTACTATAATATATATATATATATATATATATATATATATATTTTTTCAAAAAGAAAAGAGGTATGGATGGAAACAATATACCAAAAGATGGCCGGGGGGAGTTGTGACCCCCTCACCCCGGTTAAGCATGCTTTGCGTCGCGACAACACTCCCGGAGAGCCGGTATATTGCAATATACCGGCTCTCCGGGAGTGTTGTCGCGACGCAAAGCATGCTTAACCGGGGTGAGGGGGTCACAACTCCCCCCGGCCATCTTTTGGTATATTGTTTCCATCCATACCTCTTTTCTTTTTGAAAATATTTTAATCCTCTTTTTAGTGCAGCTTTGCGCCTTTTAAGTGTGATTTCAGATGATTTTGTAATGTTGTATTTCACGGTGTTTTCATATTATATATATATATATATATATATATATATATATATATATATATATATATATATATATATATATATATATATATATATATATATATATATATATATTTATATATATATATATATATATATATATATACATATTTATATATATATATATATATATATATTTATATATATATATATATATATATATATATATATATATATATATATATATATATATATATATATATATATATATATATATATATATTGTACATTATTTGTACGAATCAAAAATAAACTCTATAATACTATTTGTCTAAAATGTCTGTTAAAATAATTGCAGAAATTTTTAGGATTGAGAACTTGAGCAGTCACGAATCTTGTATTGATCGCTCAGAGAATTGCTGCAATGTTTTCGGATTAGGACTCAGAGAGGGTTATTGGTTCAATCAGAAGTGTTTCGGTGAAAAAGTATTAGAACAAATCAAAACACAGTTTCCAGTGTTTCTATAGAACTGGTCTCTCGTCAACAGTTTCCGTTTCTCATCGTAACATGTTTTCTTCTGGTTCGCCAATGCTGTTGTAGAAATTATTCTAAACGGAATAGTGTAAGGGTCACTTCAAATGAGACGGAAAGATAATCATTACAGTTGCTCAATAAAAAGTGTTGTGTGAATAGAAAAGGATCGGTTGTTTGTTTTTGCTCCAGCACATTAGTTGCTTATAGTCGCTTATATATGATTTATATATATTTCTTGAAAGGTATTATATTTCGATGCAGTAAATTCCATAGAATCACATTTAATAATTGATAATTATTTTGCAACTAGCCATTCCATGTTATGCTTTGCGCTGGCTAAATCGCTAGATGTCACTGAATGTGGCACTTATACACTTAATAGAAGTACTGAATATCAAAGAGAGAGAGAGAGAGACCGCCTAAAATAAATGGATAAATATAACGCATATTTTACAGTACGGGTACAGTGACTAGAAGTAACAGTGTACCGATCGCCTATACCTGCCAATGCTGGGAGCTGTTCCCCTAAAATCCTTCTCCACCAGACGGCTAAGGAGTTAGCATTGAAAGTAACGGGAATTTAATGCAAATGAAATGTCCGATATCTTTGGAAATAACTGAAGAATTTGTGTTGAAATTTGATGTGATTATTGCAAGTGGTATACACAAAAAGTCATTTGATTTTCAGAGAGATTGAGCTAAGGATATATTTGTATTTTTTAAATTTTATTTATCTGGTGTTCGTTCAAACCTTTGATGTCTAAAATAATCAGATTCATTTATCACAGTAACGTGAAATTCGGTATGACGTTTTCTCTTGTGGTACATTTCAGTTTTTTCGATTTTGAAGCTTATCGGGGTACCCCGTCTTGGGCCCACCGTAGGACTTTACCCGTTTTTTGGAGAATAACTCAAAAATCAGAGAAAGTAGGGAATCTAAATTTAATATATCGTTTCTTTTGGGCTAAATCTTAATTCTTTCAATTTTGAACCGTATCGGGTTAGCCTGTCTTGGGCCCGCTTAGAAATTCACATGTTTTTGTGGAATAACTCGAGATCAGGTGTATCAAGAAATTCGAAGTTTAGCATGTACTTGTCATTTGCGGTATATTTTAACCCTTTGGATTTAAAACCTTATCGGACTAGTCCGTCCTGAGCCCAATGAAAGGAATGTACTCGGTTTTTGAGAATAACTCAAAATTCGGAGCATCTATAATATCTAAATTTAATATATCATTGTTCTTTGGGGTATATAACATTTCGTCGCATTTCGAACCTCATCGGGCTAGCCTGTTTTAGGTCAGCCATAGAAATTTACTCGCTTTTCAGGAATAACTCGATCAATCGGAGTAGCTAAAAGATGTAAATTTACTATATCATTTCCTTTTGGATAGATTTTAATTTAGATTTTGAACCTCATCGGTCTAGCCCGTCTTGGATCCGCTGAAGAGTGCATTCGTTTCTGAAGAATAACTCGAGAACCGAAGTAGCTAAAAATTCCAAGTTTAACATGTTGTTGGCTTTTGTGGTATATTTAAGTTTCGTCGGATTTGAACTTTATCGGGGTAGCCTATCCTGGGCCCAACATAGGAATGGACCCATTTTTTTAGAATATCTGGAAAATCGGAGCAACTGGAAAGTATAAATTTAGTACATTAGTACATCCTTATCTTTTGAGGAATATTTTAATTCGTTCGATTTTAAACCGTATTGGGCGAACCCGTTTTGGACCCACCTCAGTTCAGTTCCTTGAACGTTCAAAACGAGTTTATTCCTGTGCCGGACTTAGAACGGGCTAGCCCGATAAGATTTTACATCCAAAGAGTTCAAATATATCTCAACAGACAACGACATGCTAAATTTGGAATGTTTAGCTTCTCCGTTCTCGAAATACCCCCCCCCCAAAACGAGTGCATTCCTAAGGCGGGCCGAAAACGGGTTAGCCCATTAAGGTTCCAAATCTAAAAAAATATAATATACTCCAAAAGATAATAATATATAAATTATATTAATTGATCTTCTTGAGTTATTTAAAAAACGAGTACAGTAATATGTCGGGCCCAGGACGCTCTACCCCTATACGTGTCAAATTCGAAAGTATTAAACTTTACCCCAAACGAAAATCTTACTTCGATTTTCGATGCTTCGATTTTCGAGTTATTCTCGAAAAACCAGTACATTTCTATGTCGGACCGAAGACGGGCTAGCCTGATAAGGTTCATAATCCAAAGAAATAAAATATACCCTAAAATACAATGATATACTAAATTTAGATATTGTAGCTGCTACAGTTTTGAAGTTATTCTTAGAAAAGGAGTACATTCTTTTGTTGGACCCAGGACGGACTAGCCCGATAAGATTTCAAATCCAATGAGTTAAGATATACCTCAAATGACAACGACATTCTAAACTTAGAAATTTTAGATGTTCCGTTTCTTGAATTATTCCCCGAAAACGAGTTAATTTCTTAGGTGGGCCCATGACGGGTTCACCCGATACGGTACAAAATCGAAATAATTAAAATATACTCAAAGGAAAGGATTTATTAAATTTAGATTTCCTACTTTCTCTGATTTTCAAGTTATTCTCTAAAAACGGGTACAGTCCTATAACGAACCCAGTACGAGCTGGCCCAATAATCTTCAAAATCGAAGAAATAAAATGTACCACAAGAGAAAACGTCATACCGAATTTCACGTTACTGTGATGAATGAACGATGATTATTTTCGACCTTAAAGGTTTGAACGAACACCAGATCAAGTTAAATAAAATTTAAAAAATACGGGTATATCCCTAGCTCAATCTCTCTGAAAAGCAAATGACATTTTTTGTATACCACTTACAATACTCACACCAAATTTCACACAGATCCTACAATTAATTCCAAAGATATAAGTCATTTCATTTGCATTAAATTCCTATTCGTTTCAATGTTAACTCCTCAGCTTTTGATCTCTTATTCGAGACCAGAGCCATCTAGCGGCGGCGGTTTTTAGGGAACCGCTTTTCTAGGCACTGTAGTACAGGTAACATGAAAATTGCGGTATGTAAAATATCTTTTCACCTCCGATCAATATACGTTGCCTTATTTTCAACATTTTTAGACATTTTTATCCAAAAATCCGCCATTAATAATAAAAAAATAGTTTCAATAGTTTAATCAAAAGGGTAGAAATCAGACAATTTTGGTTTTCAAAACATAATTCTAATACAATCGTTACCAGAATGGAATGAAAAACTGCAAATGCACTTATTGATAAAATATAACAAGAGAAACTTATATATTGTAAGTATAGATTAAAATATCGGCTGGATTGTATACCAATAGAATTAGTTAGAACATGCAGGATATTTTTTTCTGTGCATGATGCTATAAAACAGAAGTGTATGCAGCAAACAGTTCGTCAGTTATAGCTGCAAAAATGTTTAAGCACATAATTTAAGCACATAATCATGGTTTATAAATGTTTCAAACAAAAATTACAAGATTTTAGTATTTTTCAGTATTTGGAGGCCATGTCGCATATGTTTCCGCAAGTTTCAAACTTCTATCTTCCGCAGTTTGAGAAGTATGATTTATCCCTTAGTCAATCAGTATCATTCAACGATGTGATATAGATAGGCTTCAATAGGAATAAAATATATGTGATTTCTTCTTCAGTTCTTATAATACAAATGCATTGATAGCATTCTTGTAGAAACAACCCGCTTTATATAACTTAATTTTTCTTACATTAATACATGCACAAGGAAAGTATTGAAATTAGGTCAAAAGTTTAAATTCGTATTTTCATTGCATTTACATGACTTAGAACGATACAAAACACGAGTTGACTGTTTTGTAGCGTAAAGAATATATGTGTCTATCCTTTTGTATTCTAGATCAAAAACTATCAATCGCTTTTCTATTAGCTTTGCCAATTAGAAGACTTATGCGTTAATCTGGTGCTAATTAGCTTCTTATAATAATAACAAGAAAGATCAATCATGCTCAAAGCATTGATTATGAAACACTTTCCAACTTCAATGCAATTAATTTTATTTAAAAAAAGTCGAAAATGCAATACATTCCTCGGTAATATTTTAAAACTTATCACAATACTATATTGGTTTATTATATTTGAAAACTTAAACCTTCATTGAAAAAAATGAACTTCATACAAATGACGGCATTGAAATATAAATTGCCTGGTTTAAATATCTCTAAAATGCAATACATTCCACGGTAATAGTTTCAAAACTATCATAATACTACGATAATTTATTATATTTGAAAACTTCATCGAAAACAACTGAAATTAATTCAAATGACGTCATAGAAAAAATAACACGCCTGGATCTCTCTATAAAAACAGGATTTCATTCATTCCTTTCTCCCATTCATTTCATTCATCACAATACTATAATGATTTATTTTATTTAAACATTTTATTTAAGACCATGGAGCTACAAATAATTAAACTCTATGCTTAAAACTTCATCGAAAAAAATCGTCCTTCTCTTTATAAAATCAATTAATATTTCATTCATATCAGCCATGCAGACTCCATGGACTAAATTATTTTGTGTTAATAAAATACAGGAATTCTAATACAACTCATTCTACATATTTTGCTGTTTACATTTTACATAGGTGAAAAATAGGCTTAGTTGTAGAAATAATCAAATTTAGATGAGCATTTAAACTCAAATATATTGTCATTGCGTTGTTTCAGTATGTAGATGCACAGAATTTAAGCAAAAATAAAGTAGTTTTAGGACGGATACAACACTCAATATGAATTAAAAAGAACTTTAAAAAATCACGATTTTGAAACAAGATGGATGCCATATATCATTTTGAAGTGGGCCATGTGATCGTTTCATATAAGAGGTGTAATTATTATTTTAATTTTTATTTAAGAAACTACTGAATATATTTCGCTGAATTTTTTTTATATATTTTATGGAACAGTTTAAATATTATCTAAAATTTTCGAAGCAATTTGTGAATTTTAAATCCGCTTAAAAAATGTTTGAAAAATTAGGTCCCATAGGGCTCAATGTATTTCATTTTTTCAACCCGGGTTCAATCCAAAACTAATTGGGTGATATTATTCATTTATATTCCCATAGATCCTACAGACCGTCTAAACAACATACTAAAATTTCATTTTGATTAAGTCATTTTTACGGCAGTTATCGTGCTAACGGACTGATAGACAGACAGAATAAACAAAGTCATAAACACTTTTCAACTTTGTTGTAAAGTGTTAATAAGTAATCCCTTATCATTATCCCTTATAATTATCTTTAAAATATTCATTCATAATTTCATTTTCCATGAATGATCGCACAGATACCGTTTAGGTGGCTACTAATATATACAGTACTATCACAGACCACTGGTCTGTACTGAAATCTACCTACTTATAAATAGTTGCCACTTCCACTATAATAGGAAGAGGTAGGAGGTTGTTTCTACCCATACATGAAACCTCTTTCATTATACTAGGAGGATAAATCGCTGTCAAGGTATTTCAGTTTTTACTTAATTTTGGCAATTTGGCTTCCTTTAAAAATGCGAAAGTTACTAAATGAAAACGAATTTTTTTCAGAAACTGCAAATTCGATGTGCTTTCAAATACAGATAAAATTCATTATTATTTAAGAGGGGGAGGGAGCTATGAAACTCAAACTACTATGTATACATAAATAAAAACTATTATACCCCTATGCATATAAAGTCACTTGCTTCATCAGATGTTTTTACTGCTATATTTGTACTGATATATATCCGCAATAACCAGGTTTACGCATTTCTCTAAATTAGAAAAGCTAAATCGAAATCAAGAATTTAAAAATCGCAAAATAATATTCTCCTAAAAAATATGAAATTTTTCTTAATTTTCAGATTAATGTCACTTAATTAACTAAAACAGCTTTTAAGTATATTTCTATAACTTTTCGTTATATAGCTGATGTTTTTCAATGCAAAGAGAAAGTATTTATGTGCTCTGATCTCTCGTTAAGAATAAATAAATGAGATTTTGTAATTGTTGTTAATTAGCATCTGAAAGATTTTAACTGTTTATGTCAACAGAAGAAAACATCTTAAGTGTTTTTATTGAAACTAATTAGCATTAAATAACTCAATACTTTTTAAATTTTTCTTATTTTGAAAACGAGAATATGTAAGAATATTTATCCATTTTTTATCCGGTTGTAATTTTATTTAGCAATCTCTTTATCCTAGTATTTAAGTTTCAAACATCCGTAATACGAAAAAAAAATTGGATTACTGTTTTTATTTCACTACCTTGTTTAGCACAATAGATTATTTTTTAAAACTAAAAATACATTTCGTCATTTGATCGTTAATGTACTATCTTATTTCCTTTAATCTATCTTTTTTGTATAATAAAATAAATGTTTTTCACGAATAAATTTTTGATTTATGATGAACATTATGGAACATAGACTATTTCTTACATCAGAGGAACGTTTTTCTCGCGATTTTTTAAAAAATTTCATGTAAAATTTGAAAAAAAAAGGCTCCAAAAAATGGATTCTTTTATAAGAAAATCGAGTTGAGCCACACTGCAGTTAATTTTTAAATAGTTTTTCTTTATAACCATCCAGTTTATGACCATGTGCAAGTGGTCTATATTTGTGCATATTTATGTAAAATTACATACCCATATAGACTTTTATCCTATCCACGAATCGTGGATTCGTAGACTATACTAATTTGTAATGCATATTTGATTTTTATAAATTTATGGCTGTCTTATACTTCTCAGAATATGAAATGTATCTTCGTAGATTGGCATTTTGTATTATGCAAATTCAATGCACTAGTGTACTTTATACTTATCATATGCCTCTGAAGAAGGACGTCTATACACCCGAAAAATTTATTATTAATAATTTTTTCATTAGAACTCGTCAATTTCTATTATCTAAGGGTAATTTTTAGAACTTTATAAGGACTTGCAACCATTCAAAATCCCTGAATTTTTCCTGAGAAACATTATTTTTTTACACGCATGGCTACTTTCGGCAATTACCAAAAATATTTCCATTCTTGAAACTTGTTTTCTTCCCCTCTTGATAAAGAAAAATTTTATATAGTAAAAGTAAAAATAATATTATAATGGGAATTAAATTAAATGAATACCAATTAAATTTATAAAATACATATATTTTTAAAGCGGTTCACGGTTTTAGCGCAAATTTATCATTTATAGTATAAAATTAAGCATACGACTAGAATTTTACAGGTAATATTATTTATTCATGAAAGTTTACTTTATTCATATTTTAATTTCTTTTTTCACAGTTTATATTGTAACCTTAAGAGTATAATCTATAGTAATAAATCGCTTTGTTTCCAATAAAAATATATTTATCTGTATTTTACAATGCAAAATACAATGATATGCCTATAAAGCTATAAAATCAGCATCCTAAATTATTGATTTGTACCTCTAAATGAATCTCTTTTATTTTAGGACTCTCGGTTTTCCATGTATAATACTCTGAGATAGCAAAATGTTTATACACCTGGGCACGCAATGTGACCATCGACTGTTATACGTACTCTTTGTATCACGTACTCTTGATATACACGTGTAACGAAATCCCCAAATTCCAAAATGTCCCCCAAAAAATCCTAAAATATCAATAGTTCCAGATTGTAACGACTAGACTCCTTGAAACCAACTATATCTAGCCACGGTCAAATTCAATACAAAGTCTGGATTTACGCATAATTACATCCAGGTAAATATTTTGTAATGTATAAATTCTGCTGTATCTCAACCATTATCAGTTTCTGTCTGTCTTTTATTGTGATAGGATATTGCTGATTTGCCTATTGCTATCAACGTATAATATTTTGTCGTCTTTGCGTAATCGAATTGCACATATACTACGTTAAAATGTATCCGATATTCTAATGTATGTATTTGAAACTACACTTTATAGATTTCATATAATTTTGAATGCAATTCATAATAGACAAATAGACAATATACTCGTATAAATAAACATGTATATCTATAAAACAATTGTCTTAAGTGAGTTTGGGTTGAACATTGTGAGGTCTATAGAGCCTTCAGTTATGATTGCACCCAGTTTATATTCTAAATTATGGTTTACTTAAATTTTACAGCTTCTATCTGGATCCGCTACGTAGAACAATCCTGAGCCAACTAACAATTTCGGATATCCTTTAGAATAACAGGATAAATTTTCGGTTCGGAAAAAGCGTGTACGTATTAGTTTTGAGTTTCACACATCCGTTGGCTCTAAGAGGAACATCAGGTGTGTGACCGATCATTTAGAAGTGTGTACTGGCCGAGAAGTATCTCAAGGAAAAGAAAGGACCTAGACGACGAAAGTGCCTTTCTGACGTATACCGACGTTCTCTTATTGATTAGGCAAAAATCAACTGTCCGTATTCTGTTACTACGGATGTTGCAACTTTCAGTTTACTACAAAGCCCCGGGTTTATTTAAGTACTAGCAGCATACCCGTTCTTCGTACGGAGTATATAATATAAAGAAATTTATAATTCGCAATCATGTGCAAATTCTGTTAAAATATTAAATTTATTGCTCATAAAGAGAAGTTTAAGAATATCTGTTCTCACTATGCAAAATTATATTCACGGCCAGATCTGAAGAATAAAACATCCTGGCCCCTTTTGTAAGTAAATTTACAAAGAAAAAAAGGAATTGAATCAATATATGCAACCCCGTGCTACTTATATTGTCGCAGATCAGAAAATATGCCAGTGTGTTAGTAGAAGCTTACCCGTATTGCAATATGAGTCTCAAAAATATTTGCCAAAATAAAAAAGATGACGTAATAAATTGAAAGTATCAAAAATCCCCGTAATCTTAATGCCAGAAGGTCGTAATTGATTCCAATATATGCCAATATATATCAAAATATATGCCAATATACCTTTACAACTTATATTCTCGTAGATTAGAAGATATACCCATGCATTTGTAGAAGATTTCTCGTACAATGTACTCTATATGAGTTTCAACAATTTTCGTCATAATAAAACAATTCCATAATAATTTGAAAATATCAATAATCCCTGAATCAACAGTCCCCGAAAATACCAATAATAATGATGTTTAAATCTGAAGACCGTAATTGATATTATTCAGTCAAAAATGCAATGTCAATGAAATTTATTTTATATACATATTTTTATTATTCAAATCGGAAAAGATTTAATAAAAATCGTATGCCGCATAATATATTGGGTCCGTTGCTGAGCGACATGATATCATTTGCTTCAAATAAATTGATAGAAATCATATCATCTGAATAAAGCAATCTCCATCTGAATAATGCAATCTCCCTCGACATTTTCGTCAATTTAGCGATAACTTAAAAAATCGCCAAATTTATCGCCAAGTGGGACTGTAGAACTGATAGTCCCATTTTGCGACAAATTGACGAAACATCATCACAATACTATCCCCCAACAAAACACAATTAATGTCATTTATTAAGCGCGATTTTATCAATTTCATGATATTTTTATGGATTTAAAAATATTTTTACCAATTTGGTGATATTAAAAAAATTCCTTAAATGTGTTACTAAGTAGGATGGATGGACTGACCGACAAATGCTACAGAAACATCATTTAAGTACTCTATTCTAAAAAAACAAATTTAATTTCATTGATTTGGGTCATTTTTATCAATTTGGAGACATTTCCACTAATTTGGTAAAGTTTAAGAAAAGTTACCAAGTTATTTAGAGATATTCCTCTAAATTCGTAGCTCTGAATTTGCAGATCTGAAAAATAAAATATCCTGATCCCGTTTGTATATACTAAATGAAAACATTAAAATTGTATTAGAAGATACATACACCCGTTTTACTCTTTTTCTGCTTCAACAATCGGCTAAATGAATTTACTGGGTAAACACAATATATGAGTTTATTAGCTAAACACAATATATGAGCTTGAAACCTCTTTGCTTAAATAAATGAAAGTGATGTACGCAGTCCGCAATATATATAATTAAAATAACAATCAAACCGTTCATTTATAAAATATATTTTTACATCCATTTATTTATTATACAAATAGAAAAAATAATAATAAATATTACCAACACATTTAATTTCTTTCCATTGCCGAACAACATGATATAAGATAGAATCTTCCTCATAAAATGTGAAATTAAATAGCCATTTTGATTACTTCATACTTTTCATCGTTGAGTAAAAATTTGTGAAAGATGAACCATGGAGGTAGATTTTTCCATTTAAATTCATGTTTCAAACAATTCATGCTTCCCTAAAGTGACTAATTAATGCAAAAATCCTGCACCAAACTCGGAAATAAAGTTTTATTTCATTTTGGCGTTTTAAACAAACGATTTTCGTCCTTTCCGTTTGGATAAACCACGGAGTTGGAGAGTAGATCTCCTAAGAAAAAGTTCCGTTTTTCATTAATATCTCGACAACCCCTGGTCTTAGAAACTCGAAACTTGGACAAAATTTATGGGGGGCTATTTCAAGGCTATCCACAAAATTTCATTAAATTCGGTTCAGCTGTTTTCCCGTGATGATGAGACAAACGAAAATTTCGTTTTTTACTAATATCTCGAGAACCACGGGTCGTAAAAACTCAAAACACAGACTAAATTTTAAGTGGGGCTATTTCTGGGCTATCCACAAAATTTCATCAAATTCGGTTCAGCCGTTCTCCCGTGATAATGGGACAAACAGACAGACAGACAGACAGATTTTCATTTTTATTTATATAGATTAATATTTTGTCACGATGCGGGTCTGTGCAATTTAATGTATGTTTTATATACAGTCCGCTTTAGTTTTACTGTCAATTGCTGTAGTCGACTACAATTGCTGTAGTCGTTATGTGTGTTGTCAATAAATAGTTTAGATTGAAATACTTAGTCTGTGTGTTTTCCTTGGCCGTAAGGCTACTTTAATTAATACAAAAGTTTGTAATTATGTCACATTATATGACGAGTCTTTAACAATTCAACTACATGCTTCACAATGACTCTCAAACAGAGGTCCAAACTTCACAATGGCAAACGAACAGAGGTTCAAATTTCTCAATGGCACCCGAACAGAGGTCCAAACTTCACAATGGCACCAGAACAGAGGTCCAAACTTCACAATGGCTCCCGTACAGAGATCGAAATTTCACAATGACTCACAAACAGGGATCCAAACTTCACAATGACTCTCGAACAGAGGTCAAAATCTCACAATGGCACCCGATCAGGGTATTCTAATGACCAACTTCCTCTGAGCTAAAGCTAAAACTTCATCTTTATGCATTTTTCCCATTTTAATTTTAAAATTAATCTTTTGAAATGAAATTCGTTCTACAGTTTTCTTCTTTTTTTTTTAAGCGTTTCATATCCTTTAAAGATTTTTATCTTTGTAAATTAGTTAAGCGTTAATAAAATTTAAATGAAAAGTAAATCCTCATAATGAAGATAAATCGTGTACAAAGTAAAAGAATTTATTTTCAAATGCCCAAAAATTTTAAACTGAAATATCCTTTTTAATGCAAAATTCCTAGAAATTTAAAGCGATACGTATATTTAGAACACTTAGTAACAAATTAAATGTTGTCAATTCTTTTTACATGAGTGACTACTACAATGCTTAAATTCTGATGTGTAAGACTATATGAAACTTTAATTAGAAACAACAATTACATCACTAAAATGTGGCATCATCAATTACTGTTGAATAATTCAAATTTAGTTACAGTGTTTACTAGTCTCCTTGTTTTTACTTCGAAGTTTTATAACCATAACCGAACTTCGATTTATATGCAGATAATATTTTTAATATATTAGATCCAATGATTGCTTTCGCAGGGTTTTGCATTTTCTCGCCTTGTTCTATCGAGTTCACAAGTTATCCCGAGAAAATTTTGAACCCAGGATATACATTATCTTGTGCTCCGAATACGATATACATTACCTTGTGATATACACATTATCATGTTATTAGTGATGAACTCCTCCACGATTATTATAGAAACGTATTTCCCATGCTTTAGGAAATAAAAACAAGAATAAGAAAACTATATTCCAACATTACAATAGCAAAACCTAAAATTCATAAAACATTAGCACATACGGGGGTTAACACGTATGGTTGAACTGTCACAGTTCAAATATTTTTACTGAGGTAACTATAAATATAAACTAAACCAAACTCAGAAGGTATACTCTCAATGTAGGTATACTCTCATATAATCCCACTAGGTATCAATTTAGCACTACAAGTGGGCACCACACGTGGGTTAAATTTGCATGCAACATAAATTTTTATTGACAACGTTTCCATTTACAGACTCAACATTGGCGTTTCTTGTTATTCTTACATACAGAAAATCGCCCCCAAATTGAAAAAAGTGCATTCTTTTGAAAGCTGCTCGATAAAGTCAATAGTAATTATAGTAACCATTTCTGTACTTCAAAAATTTACTCAGAAACCAATTTAATTTATTAATTAGACTCTGTTTTTTAATTTATTTACCTCACAATTTTTCTCTTCCAAATTATGCATTGTTGGTGCGTTTTACCACGTCTAGCAGGAAATATTTCCTTGTTGGTGAGTTTTCAAATTATTCTTGTCATAAAATGTATTTCCCATATTTCAACGAATACTTCTGCAAAGTTTTGTTGATTTCAGCTAATACATATCCCTCCAAATGACTTTTAAATTAAATACTCAATTATAATCGTCCCGTATGCAATTCTGAATATAATTATCCACGAAATGAAAAAAATTCTCCTTAATAAAAAATTATGCAATAGTTGGTCGAAGTCATTATACATGAACAAGCTTAAGAATAACGAATTAAACATAGATATCACATGACTTTCCCTCCAGCCTCAAATAATCTGTTTCCTTATTTAGTTATTTTTATTAAGGGGATCAGTAAAAAAGCCACAGTTTTATTTTTTCAACTAAAAATATACTATTCAAATTTTAGAATTAACAAAAACCTCATGTTTCAACGATGATTACATAAGCTTATAGAACATATTTTATGCTGTACTTATTTTTGTTATTGAAAGATGAGTGAGTGCTAAACTTTCAGTTCATTTATCCCAGAATAAATTTTTCATAATTAGCCAACTGATTTTGTGATATATTTAAAATTCCTTGTAAGGTATATATATGAAATGTTTTACAGAGTTAATCTGTTCTGTTTTCAATACATTGTCTTCGGGAGTTTTGAGTAATTTTGAGTAAAAATTTTGAAATTATTTAATATAAGGCAAACATAACTCATAATTTTTTTTTCACTTTTCAAAGTATAAAACCTTTTTCAAATAATAATTTTTACACCGTGTAGACAAATTAACATATGCCATCTTTTCCGTACACAAAAGAGAAAAAGTATGCAAATTGAGCAATTGGAGGTTTAGCAGGTATATCAAAAGTTATACATGTGTAAAATTTAATTTTTTTTAGAAATGCAATTTCAAATTCTTGAAAAAAATTTCATACATAATATGATCTTTATATAGCTTTATATACACACATTTTATATACTGTTCGCTATATATCTTTTATACAAATCGTTATATATACACACATTTCAGAGAAACAATCAATTACAAATCTCCAATTAACAACAAAAAAACATTTTTTGCCCTGAACCCGTTAAATTCAGCTTTGACGCAGACAATTATACTTGATATCAACAATAAACAATTCAAAGGTTCGTTTAAATTACGGCAAAATACAAATTTGTAACAATATCACCAATAATAAATTAATAACGATATTGTTGCAACATATCCTCAGGACTTGCGTGTATCAGGATTCAAGAAACAATCTGAAATTCTGAATAACCAACACTTTATTTAAGGTGCCATTTAGCGTAAACAGGAACAATATACACTTAATAACTATCTATCTAGCAAAATTACAAAACAACCGTAAATTACAATAAAATTGCAATTAAATGCTCAACTAATACTAATTCGAGAAATAGACGATTGTACTTGTATTATCAAAATACTGACGTCTAGCAAAGTTACAAAACAACCGTAAAATACAACAAAATAGCAATTAAATGCTCAACTAATACTAATCCGAGAAATAGACAATTGTATTATCAAAATACTGATTTTACTTTTACTAATTATTTTAATTATTTAAGCCAATTTACTTTGAAAATGAACATGGCCACCTTATAAAACCCTCAATAAAAGTTCTCAAGAAACCAATGTAACTCAGACAAGACTGGACCAATCATATCGTAAATTTGAAAAGTCTGTAAAAGCCGCCAGGCTGGCAATATTTCGTCAAATTTGTCAACAATGTCAAGCACCCCGGACCCATTTATATCATTGGTTGCCTGAAAAGTATATTTTCAGCAGGTGTGAAACAGCAGATATGAAATTTTTGACTTGATATAGAAAATTAATGCTCTATTTAGGCAATACGTGATGATAAAAAACAAGTTCATGCCCATAAACTAAAAGTTTACTTTGTTTATTCATATGATAAAATACCCGTTTATTGCATTTATTCCAAGTATTGTAATTTTTTATATGTTTTATTTTGATCCTAGTCTACGCTAGAAAAATTTTACTGTTGAAATTGTTTTTATATATTTTGCATAATTTATGATGTAGTTCACTACATCTAAAAGTCAGTAAAGTACAGGTATATAAGAAAGTACCTCATACTCTTTCTTTTCACTCAAGATAAAATCAGCATATAGTCCTGCACACTGTATCCTTTCCTTAATATCCCTTATTTCTTCAGCATCTTCCCTTTTCACTACAGATTAAACTGCTGATTGGGACAAAGTGCATTTCAATACTTCCTTAAAGAAAGCAGGTATAGGAAAATTAGATGACTACAGTGTTTCCAAGGTATTCTGAACCCTTCTCCTCCAGTTAAAAACAACACAGTTAAAAACTCAGTCCTTCCGAGAGGTTTATGGTAGGGGAATGAGGGTACAGTCCCTGTGGATGCCTTCCACAATAGGTTCCGATCTAAAGTGGATGCCACTTCCCGGCCCTCCAAACAGTTACCTTACACCTTCGGGTTGGTCAGACGGTCTAGGAAGAAGAAACGAAGGATACTTATATGAAATTATATTCAATTTACATTTTTTAAATATTTTTTCCATCTGGTGACTTATGTAAAACGTTGTTTGTAAAACGTTCATTGCCAAACGTTGCTAGCTCGGAAAAGTTGCAAGAAACTTTAAATATCTCGAGAACGGTTTATTCTAGAGAAATAGGAATTAATCACACTCTTTTTATCCTCAAAAATTATATGTAAAGCAAATATTTAATAAATACATATAAATATATCTAGAATTTATTTCAAATTTCGAGAATTTTTCCTGTCATTTCGCAAAAAATAACGAAAATGTTTTATTTTATTTTTTTTTAATTGTACCAAAATCTAATCAGCATTAAAATATTCCACAAGTGGATCACCTACAAAATTTTGTGAAATTTAGACTAATAGTCTTTGAACCAGAGTGGATGGATGCATTTCACAGAAACACAGACAAATACATATGCACTCGTTAAAAGTGAAATTGCAACACCATGAAGGAATGAACGTAAACATATGCAAATAACAGTTCCGATAGAAGGGAGAGTCATATGCAAATTATTAGGTTTTCTTACGTATCGGGTCACGTGACACACAGTTTTGGGTGATAAAGACAAGCAGACGGCTCGTCCCATAACTGCTATCAGCCATGATTTGCAGCTGCCGAACTTTCTCGGCCAGTGACATCCGAAACAGCCTGCCACCATCAACGATTGTAAATGCGTATACACAAATCATTCTCAACAGGTTGCATGAAGTACAACTGCGCGCACGACGGCCAGCCATTGGGGTGCTCGGCACAGGGATGCACGTCTGGCGTAGTGTCGTCGTCATGGACCAATGAATGGCAATGAACTGGACCGATGAATTGCATCGGGTATGGTTTACGGATGAATCTCGCTTGTGCCCGTGGAGGAATGACAGCCGTGGACGGGTGTGGCGGCTTTCTGGGGAACACCACTTATCAGCCCATATCACCGAGAGACAAACCGGCCCCACACCAGGCATCATGGTTTGGGGCGGTGTCATGTTCGATCAGCGTACATTTCAGCTAAGCTGACAGAGGTCCGATATGTCACATAAGGTGTGATATCTGTGGATCGACCACTGATGCAGGCCGTCCCCGGCACGGTGTTCCAGCAAGACAATGCCACACCGCACGGTAAACTCTCAACAGCCTGATCGGAATGCACATCCTTTCCTGGCCGGCAGCCACAAAGGATCTCTCTCCCATTGAACACGTGTGGGCGCTCATCGGACGTCATGTGCACCGGGGACCACTGGTACATAGCGTAGATGAACTGCGTGCAGGAGTGGATGCTGCTTGGCGAGAATTACCTCAGGCAGCCATTAATAACCTCATCGATAGCATGTCTCGCCTGGGTAGCTGCCCGTGGGGGGCACAATTTTTACTGAATAAAAATGTTTCTTTTGCATAGCTCTGTTTGTTCTTTTAATCATTTGCATATGACTATATTTTCTACCGGTACTGTGATATGCATATGGCTACGTGCATTCCTTCATGGTGTTGCAATTTCATTTCTGACGAGTGTACATACGCCAAGCTAAAAATGACATTTTAGTGTTCTAGAAGACTGGAAACAAGTAGATACGTCAAAATCTCAAGTTCCATTTTCGACGCGATTGCTATATTTCACTATGCATTACCATGTATTGTAGGGAAAGCAATAAAACCATTAAATTGATAGCAAAAATGAGGAAATGGTGAGAATTTAGAGGGTGGAAGAAATAGACAAACCCATAGATATAGAAAAAGATAGCAGAATTACGAAAATAGTAAATACACAGGAGTGGAATATAGTAAAAGCATAATTGACATAACTTTTGGGATAATCATATTCTAAATTCTTCAAAATATTTAGTAAATAACAAAATGAAAGAAACAAACTATCTCGGAGATTAAATGAGCTACCTTCAACAATACATTAAACTTTAAAACCAGTTAATTAAAAAATAACTAAACAGACAACGATAATTAAGTAAATAACACAATTTAGAAAAAAAAAGAGCCAATTTTGGAGGAAGCCACAATATTCAAATAACATACAATCAAACTATCATAGCATAATACGAAGAAAATGAACATAATACCTAATTTTCCATCCATAATTCTTACATTTCCATCTATAATTCTTACATTTCCATCTATAATTCTATTTGGGAACTCTATCTTAAACTTTCCAAATAGAGCATACCACTATTCATGAGCAAACGGATATTTTTATCCAGAAAAGATATACCAGGAAATAAATCTATATTTGTCTCTAATCGGTATCGCCCACCTAGAACTCGAATTTCAGTCGTATCGTCTGACACTGATATCGAGGGAATTGGGTATTAGAGTAACCAAGCTTGATCTTCCATGAATATCGTCTGGAAATCTATATTTGTCACAGTGCATTTAAACTATATTCGATTTATATATTCTATCCTCTTTACATTAAAAGAAATTTACATATAGAGATTTTATACTTAATGTTGAAAATAATTAATAATATTTTAGTGTATAAAGCACAAACATATATATTAAAACGACAGTTCCTATATTATTTGTTTGGATGTGATTTTTCTATGCATATGCGTAAACTATTTTCTATGTTTTATTTTATAATTCATGCTATGTATTTCGTTTACAGCAAATCTGTCAAATGTATAGCTCTCAGTTTGCAATAAAGGTTTTTATGCTCCAGAGAATATATCACGTCTTATTAAAGAAATAAAATCCCATAAATTGACTTAAAAAATGAACAAATATTTACATATAATATTTTTTAAATATGAAAAAATATTAACAAATCTAATTTATAAATAGTCATAATTTTAACTGTCCACGAAAGAGTTTCATCCGAAAAATGCGGTCCTCAAAAGAATTTTGGCTCTCTTGGAACACTCTCCTTTGAATATACTCCGAAAAAATGATTTTTCTGAAATTTACACTATAAAAATGAATACGGTTGTTGCAATTCGGAAGTATATTTTCAATATTTTATCTTTTTACTACACACAGCGGCAAGTGAATTAGAAACCCAGGTTCAATATTTTATTGGACAGTTTTTAGCCCAAATACAGCACATATGTAGTTAAACATGGATTCTAAAAGATTCTGGAGTGCATTTAAGTCAAAAGAATATAGGCGTTAGACAAGCAGATCCTTAGCAGTTGATGGCAGAGGAAATGTTGTTGAATGTGTCTTTCCAGCATGTCCCAAACGCCCTTGATAGGATTTAAATCTAGACTTTGCGGTGGTCAGAGTATACAGTGGAATCCAGAGTTATGCTCTATGAACCACTGAAGCACGGTTAATGCATGGTGATTGGTAGCATTTCCGTCCATGGAAGACTCGTCGCTTGAGGGGTAAAAATGCAACATTGTAGGTTGAACGTGATTGGCAAGAATGTTCAAATACTCCATGGATGACGACCAACCTTCCAAAAACACCTGAGGAATGCTGTTGATGATCGTCTAGTCTTCCATTATCCAACATCCACTTATGAAATGTAAAATATTGGAGATCATAAAATGACAGTTTCACCTTATGACACCTTGAACTTTTCTCAGCACGCTGTTTTCAGGCTGGTCACGACAGTGACCCGAACTAAAAAATAAACCAATTTCTAAGGAGAATAATAATATTCAAGATCTTATTCAAAATTGTATTTCAAAATGGCTATACAGGCATCGAAAAAGATTTATATATAATATCCTGATGATGTCCTCACAATTGTTTCTGCTCTTATGTACATCCAAGTAAGTTTAAGTTACGCTAATTATGAATCTAAAATAACAAGTTCTATCAGTACATTAACAGATCTATCACTAAATTGCAATTCATCTCCCAAAAAATTTTATCTACTCTCTTCAAATTTACTATCAAAGTATCAACATAATATCAAATATTCACGATAATATTAATACTGCAAAAATTTCTCAACAAACTCAAAACACACATTTTTTTTAATTAACATTGGTCCAATCAAACCAAGCACTCTGCATCACAACTTCTAACACAACTACTTAACCTTCTAAAAATGTCAGTCCCCTAATCAAACCTATAATTTTACATCACAGCTTCAAACCACAAGTACTCACAATCTTATTACCATTGCTATAAAATTTATCTCACTATGAACTGCTCAATGAAAATCCAGTGATCTCTTAACTGAATCTATTAAACTGTCTTTATAGGTCCCGAAAATATTTTAATAGTCCACTGAGCAAGGTAATTTTGCCAGCGTTAGTAATAGGTAATATTGCCCCCTCTAGTACTATATTAAAAACAAAAGTATAATGTATCTGGTAGTAAACCCCAAAACATCGAGCATTGAAAAAAAAGAACATAATTGTAGTAAAGTGTCCTAAACATTTGCAAAACTGAATTTAAGAGAAAGAATCTCTTCATTTACATCCTTCAGTTGATTCAAATAAGAACCATGTTTTACAGAAAGTGGAAAATTTTGTATTTGGGTCAGTAAAACTGTTTGTTTTGTTTTACATATTTTTCTCTATTATGTTCTTATTATTTATTATCAATGTCTTTTCATTCTTATATCGCAAATGGTTAACATGTTTACATCAGATATTATTCACCATAACATTTTTTATAAAATCGGTTGAATTTTTTAATTATATCTGAATTTTATACCTGATTTTATCATTATCAGTGCATCTTCCTCATGATTCATAATTTTATCAATTTATTTCTTTTGTGCTACCGACAGAGCCTTTATGCAACAAATGAGACGAGCACCTTATAAATAAACTTAAATTAACAGAGCACCCTATAAATTAATCTTAAATTAGAAAAGCACTCTTTAAATAAATTTAATTTATTCATAAACTGTTTATGCAATGTTTTTCATGCATGTTTTTCAATTCATCAATTGGCCTCAACTTAAATTGTATGCTATAAAACTCAAATCAACCAACCAACTACCAAACCATATTCCAGTTATTTTCATCTCTTACTGAAACCCTCTTCTTTCCCAGTTTTTCATTATCCTCTATTTCCTTATTTTCATCGACATTATATATATCTTCTTAGCCCATAAATACTATCTCAGAAATACCAACATAATGTCATTCACTCTTTTCATCGATCACTGCATTTCCTTTCACAACTCTGGTTTCGAACTTTCCCTCAACTGGCATTCCACACTTCACGCGCAGATGATTCTTTCTGAGCCAAACAAGAAATCTATATTTGTCTCCACGGGGTTCCGCCCTCTTCAACACAGTCCATAATGGAAAATCCAAAGCTTCCGCCAGTCATTGAAAATGAATTGGGAGTGTGAAAAATCATCATTGGAGATCATCTTCCATGGCTACCAAGAAAGGCGTATTTGCTATAATAAATATAATCTAAAGGTCAGCATGGACTTAACTCAAACTAGCTTGACTTCTTTTTCAATATTTCTAAATTAACTTAAATAATAAATTACTATTAGTAAAATGTAATGGTTAATCAAAAGAGATAGAATGCAGGGTGGTTGAAAAATATTACTCTCTTGAACGATTTGTCGCAGACCCGTAATTCCAGTTTAAGAAATATTTCAAATAAAATAGACTTTCAGACTATGACAGTTTTGGTTATTTGATACTTTTTAGTAAAATGTATAACATGTTACTTTCCATAAGTTCCCTCGACAAAGGAAGTTCAAATTAGCAAACGTTTCTCCTATCCTTAAAAGATCTCTTTTGACAAAAATTTCGGTCTCCAACATGCCAAATTGGCCGTGAAAAAATTGTCAAGTTTAGGAAACTTGGAACTAATTTGACCCAATAAAAAGAAACGTTGAGAACATAGATGCTGTTTCATGTAGTCCGAGTTTTTCTTACAATCATTGAAGAAAACGGTTATTTCATGCTGACGAACGTATAATAAACGCAAAACCGGTCCATAGACTCTATTATCTGCAGTGGAAGCGTCCTCAAAATTATTGGATTGATTCACTTGTAACTTTACCATAATTTTTCAGAGAGATTGGGACTGTGGGACCAGGTAAATTAAAAATGCCTAAATTGTATTTATGACCTTCTATAGTACTTGACTAGCACATACCTTCAAGTCAGTCTTTGGACTTTGTCACACAGCTCGTACTTAAATCGATCATATCGTACTGCCGGACATTTCTGTGGAATACTTTTGGAACAGCTCTATATCAGGACATTTCTTTGGAATTGCTGATATGAGCTTGGAATTGCTAATGCTAGATATGAGCTGAATGATAATGTAAAGATTCCTTTTATAGTGCGCCACAGGGATTAATTTTTTGTAAGGTATGATTTAAAGTAAATTAGAAACCGAAGCGAACATCCACATACACAGGGTTTTGCATCATATCCAAATTCGAACTGGGTACCTTTGAATTCAAAAACTAGAAGGTAAAATCATTCATCTACTGAGGTTATACGATGTTATTAGGAAACATTGATGTATAAAATATAAGTATGTATTCTCGTAAATCATTTGCAACTATATTTTAAAACCCAGCTCAATAGAAAGTTATTCAAGACTTTTAATATATCATAACAACATCATGGACAGAAATTAAGCTTGGAATTTATTTTTCCTCAAAGGCAGCTAAAGGATTTCTTCTCACAATGACTTCTGGTAATGAAAAACAAAACCTGATGTGGGCAACATATGACTTTCACTACAGACTCAAATTAATTTTCTCTTTATTTTTTAATAATTCATTAAAATGCATTTAATTGCAGAAAATGGCACGCATAATTACATGGAATTACACTGAGTGTAAACTTTTAATTCAATTTTCGGTTTAATTTAGCAACGGGACGCATTTTTAAAAAATTCGAAAAGACTAAAATGTCTCAATAACAGTTAGTCCTACAGTAATGGGATTGATCTTATTCTTTTTATCGTCAAAAATTACATCTAAAACAAGTATTTAATTGATACATTTGTGCATACGCAGTTTTTTATTTTAGATTTTGACGATTTCTGCCGGTCATTTCGTAATAAAGACTAACTCATTATTTCCGAATTGTACCAAAATCTAATCAGCACCAGTGTAACCCCCTAAGTAATTTACCTACAGAATTTAATGATATTTGGTCAATTAGTTTTCAGTTAGAATGAATACATACATTGTACACACACACACGCGAAGAGAGAGAGAGAGAGACATACACACACCCATAGACATCACGCTAAAAATAGTTTTTTGTGTTCCAGAGGTCCCAAAACATGTAGATCAGCCTAAAACCAAAGTTGCAATTTTCGACACGATTTCAATACTTTCCCTATATATTAATATGTATTGTAGGGGAAGTACAAACAAAGTAGGTTTAATGTTTCCTGCAGTAAAGCTGCAAGCCCACTTTTATGTGTACTAAGTTAAATTTTATGCATTTATATGTTTCAATTGATACTTGCTTATAATTTAAAAAATGTTTCTCCTACTTGCTTATATATAAAGTAAATATTTTTCAATTACGTTCCTACTTATCCGATTGTCTAAGTCATCTTACAAAGCCTTTCATTAGATCACTAATTTATTTTCATACAATACAATTCACTTCTGAACAAATTGAACTATGATTTTAACTAATAAAAGTAAACAGAGAAATATGATTTACGTTTTAATACTTTCCTAATCTATAACTGCTCAGTACATAAAGCTTTATCCCCATTTTGCATTTCTCATTTTTCGTTACGCAAACAAACGAATCGCTCCATATAAATTTATGGTTTTTTAACATTCTAATGTCGCCAAATGTAACGAGAATAAAAAATTGATGGATTCATATCAAAATGTAATGTATTGTAACATTCCACATTTCGCTCTATTACATTCTTGCAGGGTTTTTACTCAACTTGAGAAATTTGATAAATGGCAGTAACAAAATATGATATGTTTATAGAACTTTAAAAGCAATAACTATGACAAAACGCTTCCTAAAACAGATAGTTTTACACTTCAGTGGCTTTTCATATACACTCAATATCAATTCTGATGAAATTTATACAGGTTGGATTATCTATTTGAGAACTAAATTTGACTTTGAGAGAAAAAAATTTCAGTAGAAAATTCAAATGCATATTCATAGAATTTAACATGTTCTTACACACACATAACAAAAAGGGATTCAATAAAATCGCCTTTTGCCTTGCTAACGGCCTCAATGCGACTTCTGAAAAGACTCATGATCTAATCAGATTATCCTTATTTATATTCTCCCGATGTTAACGCGTCCTTAGTACATTGTAAGCACGTATGTTGGTCTCGTTCACAACGATGCTATAGACATAGTAGTCCAGGAGTAGGCGAGCTAGGAGGCCAAATGGCAATGGCTCTCATCAACTTGTTATGGCTCTCTTGGATGATGCCACATATTTTCTGACCAAATTGAACTTTCACGACGATGTCTGGTTGTTGAGAATGTTTTCTTTTTCTTTTTGGCGACTGGAAACACATTCACATCAGAAGCTATAGAAGCTCTTTTCTGACTTTAAAGACGGAGAAAGTGGCGACACTGATGACTATTCGGCCTCAAAATCTTTAAGGTAGACGGTTAAAGTGTCGAAAACTGCAAGCTTTTCCATTCCCAGCGTTAAGTAAGAAGCGCTTCTATACTGGAACTTAAAAAAAGAGTATTTAGTTACAGTCTGTTTGGGCCACTTATGGCCTCTGACAATTAATTCTCAAATAGCTGGCACACACGCACACACACGAATATGTATATATATATATATATATATATATATATATATATGTGTGTGTGTGTGTGTGTGTGTGTGTGTGTGTGTATACATGTACACTGCTGGACAATTGCTAAGGATGGATGACAGTATCACCCATAGCAACTACAAAATGAAAGGAAGCAAAATATGGAAAATTAGAATATGTGCCAGATACAGGAAAAAGAGGTGTACGTATGCAAATTTTTCATTTTCATGCCTGTTCGTAACATGATAACGCTGATAAGAGATTTAAAGGATTTGATGCGTGTGGACAGTTGTTGTTCCAAACGAAAGTTTTACAGGAAAGATTTAATTGACGAACTTGAAATTTTTGGTATGTCTTCCGGATATCACTTAGATGATTTTACGTTTGGCCGTATTATTGGAAAGATCGAAGAAGGGCAAAAAATTACAGATGTTGCCAGGGAGTTCGACATCGCCCATAACGATTCGTCGATGTGCCCATCCAGCCTCATGCAGTCCAATTGCACGCCCTCTTTCAAACTCCGTTACATGCTCGTAGTTGTCGCTAATTCGCCGGCGAGACACAGTTACAATCAAGGTACGTAAACGCAATCGAAATCCACTACGCGTTTTGTTCCTAAAAACGAGGTTGGCTCCTTGTACACAACACCATGGTGCTCAGTTGCAATGCCCTGTAGTTCCGACTATTCATTCATTGGCTGCGAGTTTTTGATCATTTGCATATTCGGTCGACAGGTGTTTGCATGTACAGTTCCATTACTATTGGATTATTTTGCGGAATGCATTCTTAGGTTTCTTTGCTATTTAATAATTTTAGGAAGTTTGTTTTGTAGTAAAAACGGGTTCAGGGGTCTTATTTACATAATCATTCACTTTTTTATTTCATTTAGTTATCCATTTTCCATTTGTTTAGGTTTCTGATATTTTTCTGTTCCAAATGCATTCCATTCCATAGAATGTTAAAAATGGCAAAAGGTCGTTGTTTTTGGTTTATCTCAATTTAAATTTAATTAAATTGGCTAATTTGGGGTTTCATTAATTGCCCTTTTTATTAACATTTTACAACAAAGTTGAAAAGTGTTTAAGACTTTGTTCATTCTTAACACTTTACAACAAAGTTGTTATGACTTTGTTCATTCTGTCTGTCTGTCTGTCTGTCCGTTAGCACGATAACTGCCGTAAAAATGACTTTATCAAAATGAAATTTTAGTATATTTTTCAGACGGTCTGTGGGACCTATGGGAATATAAATAAATAATATCACCCAATTAGTTTTTTATTGAACCCGGGTTGAAATAATGAAATACATTGAACCCAATGGGACCTAATTTTTCAAACATTTTTTAAGTAAACTTAAAATTCACGAATTGCTTTGAAATTTTTAGAAAATATCCACATTATCCCATAGAATATATAAAAAAAATTCAGTAAAATATGTTAAGTAGTTTTTTAATTAAAAATTATTTAATATAGGGAAAAAAACAAATTCAAATAAATTCTGACTTTGGGATATCCTCTAGAAAGAAAAAAGAGATATATTATATAATAAATATATTTCCAAGTGTTTAATCGTTTTGCATATAAGAGAGGCTTCACATTTTAAAATAAATTCGGTAGATAACAATTTTTCATTTTTTTATAATTTTGTATAACTCTTCATGATGTACTTATTTGATGGCATTTTTAATGCACTTTCCTACGTCCCAGAGAGTTAAAATTTGGTACACAGCTTAAATTTGTTGAACATTTTATTCGACAAAAATTTGATGGATCTTTAAATATAGATCATACATTTTTTTCGAAATGGTCTGAAAATAATCCCTGTTCACTTCTACAGATCATTGTTGTAATATTGTTAAAAATTCTGATGTGGACAGCACATGTCTTTCTCTGCAGACTCATATTCGTTCCCTTTATTTCTTCAATAATAATTTGAGTTTATCTGCACAAAATAACAACCATAAGTATTTTAAATGACATTGAATATACACGTTAAGCTTAAATTTGGTTCTCATTCGATAGCTGGACTTATTGTCAAAGGTGGCGTAGCGAAAACGCAAAAAAACTAGAATATCTTAAGAACGGCTAGTCCTAGAGTAATGGCGTTAGCCTTATTCTTTTTGTTGTCAAAAATCACGTATAAAATAGGAATTTAATTCATATAATTGAGCACACGTAGTCTTTTATTTTTATATATAACGATTTTTGCGGGCCATTTCGCAAAAATAGCCCGTTCCTTTTTCTCGAATCGTACTAGAATAACCTACAAATGATTTATATACAAAATTTTGTTAAATTTGGTATATAAATCACTTGTAGGTTATTGAAATATTATACACCAAATTTTGTTAAATTTGTTCCATTAGTTTTTAGCTAGAGTGGATAAAGGCAATTTCTGCGACCATTTCGCAAAGAAGGCAGATTTTTTTTATTACAAATGGAACTATAATCTAATGTACATCAGGATTTCCCACAAGAAACATACCTACCAAATTGTATGAAGTTCGGTCCATTAGTTTTTCAATTAGAGTAGATGTAATATCCACACAGACACACAGAAACATACACAGATACACCCTTACACACACAGACGTCTTCCTAAAAATAGTTTTTTCGTGTTCTAGAAGTCCCAAAACGTGTAGATCCTTTGAAAATTCGAGTTCCGATCTTCGGCACAATTCCAGTACTTTGAGTACATACACATACACACATATATTATCTGTGCATCTGTGTATTATCTGTGTATTTAAATTTCGTGCCTATGCAATTACAATAGTTGTGATTTTAAATAATCCCTAAACTTTCATTGTTTCTTCAACGAAGCCTAATTTTAACATATGCAGAATGCAAATAACTCAAGCGATTGTAAGATGAATTACATAAGAATTGCTGAATTTTTTTCACACAAAATTATTTAGCTCTGGAGTCTGGAGTACAAGTTATATGAATGAAATATTCATTGATTTTGCATAAAGAATCAGATGATTTATATTTCGATACAGTTTTAAATATTTAAGTATAATAAATTACTGTAATACTGTGATAATGTAAAAGATATCACCACTGAATGTATCACATTTTAGAAATTTTTAAATGAAATTACATTTCAGTTGGAAAGTGTTTCATAATCAATGCTTATGCATGATTGATCTTTCTTGTTACCTTTGATTTGATTCTAAATTTGTTGTTCTTGGTTGAGAATTCGATGATTTATCGCGATTTTTCAGTTTTCTTCTATTTTCAGCATTTTAAATATTTCAGAATTGTCCATTAATAAATTATTCGTTTATTCCAAATCGATTCACTTCATTTCTTTTTGATTTTCGTCTGCTTTAAAATGTCTGTTCTCTTCTTTAAAATTTTGAGTTTTGATATGTTGACCGTAATATTAAAATCGTCTGTCATTAATTATTTTATAGTTCATCCATAGTTTTGTTTACAATGAGTGACAGCGATTTTTGACAGTATATAAATAGATTCGAGCTTTTTTTCACGCTCTTCTCTTTTTCGATTATAACTTAAAGATCTAAGCTATTAAGCTGTCCTGTGCTGTTAGTCACGCGTTCTATGGAACGAACGTTTTATTTCGCGACCTTTTATTTTTGTTCATTATTATTTTACCTGCCGTGGAGATGATGTTTAGTTTATAAACTCAAGAGCCTCTAAATGTATTGAGTACTGATGGCAGAGAGTTGTTATGCCAATAAATAGTTAATTGATGTTGTTTGGATCTCCTGCCTCTCCTATCCTCGAAATAATGTTGGGAGCGATGTAGTCGTCGGCGCCTTTGGAATAATTGTTTTGTAACGGGAGGTCAGATTTGTTCGTTCATGATGAACTCAGTCGTTAAATTTTCCACATCACAGGACCGGACCTCCAAATGTTTACTTCAGGGGTTTTGATGATAGAACCGTCTGTCGTTTTGTTCCGAACGAAGTCCACTGGCGATCTGCTACGTTTAATTGAGTTTTCTATGATGTGAAGGAACTGCCCGTTGTTGAGCTGAACAAGTTCGGGAGTGTTCTTTTCATGAGATGTTAGAGCACCATATTCCACTAAAGGCTGGACTCGATTAATGTACCGATGCTTTACGGGAGATACATCTTCATTTGCTTTTTCTGGAGCAAAAGAGGGCTGCACCCATCGAGGTAGTATATAATGGAGAGAGCTTAAGGGTTGCAATCGGGGCCAAAGTTAAGGGAGTTGTAGTCAGGACGAATTTCCTGAGAACCCGTTTTCTTCCGACTGTGACCCTGTACATTTCAATGGCGATTTCTGACCGAGAGCGTGTTTGAGAAATATAAATAGTAAAATAATGGTTATGTACTGTTGTGCTTACGGCTGCAAGGAAAAGCATGTAAAAGGAGGACTTTACTCTTTCTATGGGAAAGTTTTTTTTTTCATTATATATCTTACAAATATAGTTAAGAAGTCATTTTGCTAGATTTTAGCGTGGTACATTTCATTTGGCTATTAATTTTATTGCTTTTAATGCTATATTATTAGAAGTTTTGCTCTATTTTTGGTGTTTGTGATATTGCAGAAGACTTATAATATCATTCTAACACTTTAAAAAAACATTCGGAGTACTTTTGTGATAGTTATAGAGCTATTTTCGGTATCCTCATATGTTTTCCCTTCGAGGTAGAACTTGGCGATGTTTGGCGACGTTTGGCAAGATTGGGTGGCTAGGGAAGAAACATAGGTTTTTAGATAATGAGCGTAAAGACGTGTCGGATGATAAAATTTTACTTTCAAAATAAAATATAATAGTTTACATTCATTGAAATTGTTAGTTAGATTTTACATCACAATTTTTCAGTGCATTTTATATAAAGATATATGATCTGAAATATGAGCATGACCTCATTTCTAGTTCAGAGTAAATTGTACTTAATAAGTCGATGTTATTAATCTTATCCATGAGATTGCCCCCCCCCCCCTCACCCTCTCTGCATAAATTTTATACATGCCGATGTTGGTTAGAATTAATTTCATATAAACATCTCGATTGTTCACAAATTAAATATAAAAGGATATATCATCAAACTCCCAGTGTAGTAGAAGTATTTTGGTATTACACTCTTGTTTAGTATTCGAGAAAGAAATATGCCTTGCCCAAAGAAATATTTGAATCACCGACTTCTTGATCACGCGTTAGCAATCTATTAAATGAGAAATTTTAACTCTAAAAGAACCTTACATTCTCCTCATCATAATTTAAGTAATAGGCTTTTTGATCTAGAAACAGCTCTACCAATATAAATATTTTTACTTACATCATGTTTTATGTACCAAAGTCGTGTTTCAGAGTCTTTCAAGTGCGACTAATATAAATTGAAGTCCAAATTATTATAACTACTGAAATTTGACGAAAATAAAGCTATTGGGACACCTAGCTTAGGTGATTCAAAAGTAATAATTTTATATTGAAATAATTTTATATTGAAATAGGACTACATATATCATCTTCATCAACTAGTTACAACATGATTTAAATGAAATAATATCACACGAAAAACTCAAAAAAAGGAAGGGGGGGGGGGGTAATGGGAATTAAATAAAAATGTTGTCAGGAGGAAGAGATGAAAAGGCAATAATTGTTACACATATTTTAATATTTTTTAGTTCGTATGAGATAAAATAGCGAATATATATATATATATATATATATATATTTCCCTATATAAGAAATATTATAAAGTTTTATATTTTTCAGTTTTCCTCGGGAAAGTTAAATATTTTATTATTGCAAATATTACATTGTTTTATATTTGACGGTACACATACAATATATTAAAATAAATTAGATGTAAAAATGACTCAGTCGTATTACGCCACAAAACAGATATGGATAATGCTAACATAACTTTCAGAGATAAAGTTTATCTGGATAAAAGTGAAGAATTCTACATTTTAAGCAAGCATGCACACAATTTTTTCATATACTTTATAATTGCTTTTAAATATATTATACATATTCTTCAATTTGTATACTTGTAATCTACTTCATATCATATTTTATTTGTAATTGCTTTGTAATTCAAGTTGTTTTACAAAAATGACTTCATTAACAAAATTATTCTTTAGTAATAAAATTTTTTGGTAATAAAAATACTCTAATCCTATTTCGTATTTTTCTTCATACATATTTTTTAAAATCTTATAACGTATAACACGTGTAATAACTTCCCATTCATCCTCGACTTTAATAGAAGTTAAAAAAAAACAGAAGGTACACTACACAGTTTAGGCGATAAATCGCCAAATCATGAAAGTCCTTCTCCTCCTCGTCCTTACTACACCTTCTCTGTGTTTGTCCATGCTACTAGCATGGGGAAGATAGGACCGCACTCCCTCCATATATACTAACTCGTTGGCTGCACCCGAGCTGATGATGAATGACATCGATTTCCTTCTCGAGACTTTATTTCGGCCGTTCGGCGTTTTCCCGTATATTTGCGATATATGTTTTTAATTCTATTCCTCAATAGTAAAATAAGTTTTTATTCTAATTACGTATGAATAAGAGCCTTAGACTTATAAATTTTAAGTCTCTTGAACCTGGTTTATTTTATGTGATTTTTCTTTGGATTTTTAACTTTTAGTTGCGATATTTATTATGATCTAAATTTCCATTTTGGCTAACTGATGTATTTTTATCCTAAATTCTCGTTTGGCAAATAATTCTATAATTTTAACATAATTTAAACATTAAAAGCTGTTTTCTTTAACTTTCAGTATTCTAATTCTTCAGTATTCAATTTATTTATGATGTTTAATTTGATTTGTTTGTTTAATGAGATGTTAAAAAAATTGTAAAATGTTTTGAGAGTTCTTTAAATTCAAATTTTAAATAAACGTTAGATTTTTGAAAACCTGAAATCTGTGTACTTTTAATGAGTTTTTATTTTAAGAAATTGCCATTTTAATGTTTTATAGGGCTACATAATTGTAAATTTAGGAATCACTGGTCAACTGTCATCCTTTTAGTTTATTTAAGATACTTCTCAGATTTTAGGAACTTGGAATGTTTTAAAATGCCTTTTATGTACTCAACAAGTTTTGGGATAATTTTAGAATATCATGCCCCTTTTCTTCCCTCCTCTCAACACCGTCGATTTTATTTGTCTTAGAGTGTATATGCTACCGCTAAAGTGCAGAAATCAGTTATTCTACAGATTATCTAGGTAATGTGAAGATTAACTAGGGTGATCCGTTAAAGTGCGGAAAACTTTTTCATTTATCAAATTGCGTAGGTAATCTGCAAATTACCTAGATAATCTGCACATTACCTACAGGCACTCGTTAAAGTGAAAATAAGATCTTTTCTGGAACAACAGCAACGTTTCTAAAGAATCAAGTTAATACAATCAAACAATCAACAAATTAGTTGATAGAATCAATCATCAATCAATTAAAAATCTATAATACAAAGAATCAAGCGGTTTAAAATAGTATTACAAATAAGGAAATGAATTTGCAAAACATATAATAAAATTATGCTTACTTATTAGTGCAATCTAAAGATTGGTGACACTTTGAATTACATAGCAATTGGTTTTTACGACAAACACACCTATTTGTGGTACATTTAGATTTGCAGTCACATTTTCTGAAACCCTGCCCAGTACCAAGGGATTGTTTTATTGCTGTTTGACATAAAGATATTTCTACAGCAGGGACAATATCTTTCGTTAAAAATCTCCTCTTTGCAAACACTGAATTCAGATTTTGCATACAATTGTTTTAAAATACCCGTTTTAGTATCAAGTTTATAAAAGCCATCCTCTGTTTTAAGTTAATACAACCACAGCTAAAATCGAGCCACACGAAAATCGAGCGGGCATCAGTTTTTGCTCTGTCTACTTAGGGTACTTTAATTCTCACAGTGACACCTCACAGTGGCGAAACAAAACTAAAAGGGGAGGAAGAGCGGGAAGGAGTAGAGAAAGGAAATGAGAGAAACAAACTTTTGAACTTTAAAGATACGGAAGCCGTTAATGTGCACATTACCTAGATGAAATGCGGGAAAACTCTTGACTCCGCACGTTAACGGAGCAAAGCAGTTAATCTGCAGATTAGCTAGCTAATGTGCACATTAACGGCTTTCGAGCTTTAGCGGTAACATATATATATACAGCTCCACAACTTTAAAAATGAATATCACGGAAACGGTTACAGATAAAAGGGTGAAATAAAGTTTATGTTCCTAGGACAGCCTGTAAAATGTATACAGGGTGAGTCGGAATTGTTTTTACAAAAGCAAAAGGGTGATAGTACCCCACCACACGAGCAATAATTACCATGGAACATTGCACTCAGAGAGGCAGAAAAGAGTAAAATTAGAATACGAACCTACACGTACACCAGTGTTGGGAAAGCGAATGAACGATACCAAACGTTGCACAAACAGATTTATTGTGCAACGACAAACTCACATCAAGTGCTCAAAGTGGCGTTCACGCGTGTCGTTGCACCGTTCACACCAACGAAAGAATGACTGACGCACCCTCTCGAAGATTCCGAGCGCTGTGTTAATGTGGTCTGCGGCAACAACTATGCGCGCGACGAGATCTTCCGCCGAGTCCACAGGCGTCTCGCACACTAAAGATTTCATGTGGCCCCAGAAGAAAAAGTCCAGTGGGTTGAGGTCTGGTGAGCGATGAGGCCACGTCACAGATCCGCCACGTCCGATCCAGCGTGCGGGATATGGGGCATTCAAGAAGTTCCGGACCGTGATGGAAAAGTGTGCCAGGTTTCCATCGTGCATAAACCACATGTCGCTCTGGATGGGGAGCGGAACAGCCTGCAATAAACTGGGCAGCACGTGTTCCTAAAAGATACGGTATTTTGCCCCAGACAAACGGTCTGGTATGATCTACGGGCCGACCAGGTAATAACCAAGGATACCTGTCCCGGTGTTCACGGTAAAGTGTTTACTATGGGTAAAGTGTTCACTAGTGTTTACTATGGGTTGTGCAGTGGGTATTACAGGCAGACCACACGTGTTGATTGTGCATGTTGAAAATGCCTTCCCTGCTGAACGTTATCTCATCGCTAAATAAAACTAATGCAGGCAATCGTGGATCGGTATTCCTCATCCCGAGCATCCACTGAACAAAGGCTGCCCGGCTGTGATAATATCTGGGTGCAAAGATTGCACTTGTTGCACGTGGTAAGGGTGCATGCATTCCTCGTGTAAAATACGCCACACCACTTTCTGAGAAACACCCATTTCGTCTACAACCGCCCGCGTACTGGTGGATGGAGCTGCTACAAATCTCGTCAGGACTCGCTCTTCCAGTTCAGGCGTTCGTGCAATTCGCGGACGTCCTGCATTAATGTTAGCGATGGCGAAAGACTCGGTTTCTCGCAGTCGTCGATCGACGCTGGTAAAGGTAGGATGACTGGAAATACGAGGCGTTGGAAACCGCTGTTCGTACAATCTTTGTGCTGCGCGTCCATTCCCTTTGGCTTCACCGTATGTGAGGTGCAAGTCGGCCAATTCCTCGTAGGTGTACTCCGCCATAGCATTCACGCAACGTGCCGGACGATGTTATCACGGGAATAACTTGCAACGTTGAGGTTGTGCCGGTTTTTAAAGTGCAACGTGTGCTCTGATTGGCTATCGCCGGAACCTATTAGGAGCCAGTTATGCTGATTCTGCTCCCTGGACATTTGCATACGGTAACTGCGTTCGTGTTTGACGTAGGAGATACTACGTAAGCAGGTACAAAATGACGTCCGAGGCTCTGACTGCTTCATGCTCAACGCGGTTCGACGTGCCTCTTTTCTGCCTCTCAGAGTGCAATGCAACCCTATGTTCCATGATAATTATTGCTCGTTTGGTGGGGTACTATCACCCCTCTGCTTTTGTAAAAATAATTCCGACTCACCCTGCATACTGTAGTTTCAAAAAAATTGAAAATTTTCCCAACAGATGGTGCTGATAGGCATATTTCGTCAAAGCAGCTTCAGGTTCTTTCAAATTTTGTGAAAAATATTAATTTTTTTCCGGTACAGACCTTTCGATACTTAAAATCGACTTTGAGAGCTACGCCTTGTCTCCTTAAATAACCGATTTTCATTGTGCTCGAATATCATTGGTTGAATAGCAGCGCGACAGAGATAAGTCGTAACTTTTAACGTAGATTTCAAGTTTCGAAAGGTCCGGAATGTGTTCAAGTGCCATCTGTTGGGAAATTTCAGAAACCGTTATATATATATATATATATATATATATATGCATGTGTATATATATTCAAAGTCAGGTACATTATTTTAAGCAAAATAAATAATACTAACGTGACCCAAGAAGATAAACAGATTGCAATCAAAATTATTTTATTTCTGCAAGACCGTCATCTTGGTGAATGAATAACTTTAAATAATCGTACATGCTTTCTTCATTTTTTGAACACCACAAAAAAATGTAAATCAGATACAATGTTAAGAATTAGAGAGAAAATTATGTTTGGTATAGGAAATAATAAAACAACTTTTTTAAGAAAAAGTCTTAAAACTCCAAAGACGGTTGAAACGATCGAGGAGGTTACAATTTAAGTATTAAAAGACAAAACAGTTTGCAAAATATCGCCTTATTTTCAAGCTAAGTATTCTTTGTTTTTGTTTTCAAGATTGTCTATGGAAATCATACTTAATATTTAGCATTTCTATTTTTTATACAAAAGTGATATCTATGATCATACAACTGAGGTTAGTATCATTATTAAAAAAATCTGATGTGGGCAGCACATGACGTTCCTTATATAATGCAATGAATTTATTTATTTGACAATTAAAAAGTGATGATGAGATCCACGGCATTGTACATTTGGGACTTTTCTGGATGACAATATGTAAAACTGTTTCGTACCCAATTAACTTATATTTTACGCAACTCTAATTTAACAAGTATCAATATTGATAGCTTCCTCAATAAGCAATATAGTCCATATATTTAAATATTTTAATAATAAATTCATCAATTAGGAGTCCTTTTCATTAGCTTGGCGTCATTTATGTAATTTTGACGATATTTTCGTCAATGTAGGGCTAAATATCGACGAGTTGGCGATATTTAGAAAATAATTCCTTATATAATAAAAATTAAGCCCATCATATGACGAAATTTAAAGTGTGCAAAACATTATATTCCATTGATTTATTTTTATCAATTTGATAATATTTTTTTCAATTTGGCAACAGTTTCGTCAAATTGGCAACATTTAAAAAGTCGCCAAGTTGGCAATATGCCGCCAAAATTCATCACCAGAATTTCGCCAAGAGTTACAGATGGAAAAATAGATTATTTGTATAGTAGAGTCTTATATTATTTCCAAAATATTGGAATTTTCATCAAATAGTAGTAATTTTCATTGATTTAACGACATTCCTATAAATTGGCGATATTTTTATCAACTTGGTGACATTTAAAAAACTTGCCATGTTGGCGATAGTCCGCCAAATTCGTCGCCAAAATTTCGTCAAGCATTATAGTCTGAGACATAGGTTATTCTTATAGTAGATAAACGACTAATAGCGTCCAAATGCAAAACTATTACTCAAAGTATCTTCTCTTATAGTAGGTTCTTATATTTCTTCCAAGATAATGAATTTTCTTCAGTCTTCATTTTCTTTGGTTTAGAGTCATTTTTATCAATTTGGTGACGTTTTTATCAATTTGGCGATAGGTTCGTCAATTTGGTAACATTTTAAAATATAACCAAGGTGGCGATATTCCGCCAAATTCGTTGTCAAAATTCCGCTAAGCATTGTGGATGGAGAAATTGGATATTCTTATAGTAGTTAAACGACTAATGTCTTTAAATTACAAAGCTATTAAACAAAGTGTCTTCTCTCATGAATGGAACGAGATAGATCTACGAGAATGATGATAAAAAATTCATCGCATATTATTACATATGAAAAGTGAATAGATTTCACAATACTTAATACTTTTTTTTATGTGATTTTTGATACATTTATTTGAAAAATGTGCAATATCTCAAGAACGGTTCATGCTAGCGTTCTAAAGTTTATGTCAATCGTTTTTAATGAAATATTACATAAGAAATAATTATTTACGTAACTTTATGGAATGCTCTAAGTTTTTGAGGATTTTTTCAAAGTTTTATTTCAAAATTTAGGGAAGTTATGAACATTTGATTGCGTGTAAAAACAATATACTTCCAGTATTCACTGATTGTGATTTTTGTACCAAATTTTGTTCGAATCGCTTCGTTTGTTCATGAGATATCGTCTTCACAGTCTCACTGACACACACACACACACACACACACACACACACACATACATACATATTTTCACACACACAGACATCACCTCAAAAGCGTCTCTAATTTATGTGTAGGGATGCTTGAAACATGCTCTCCCGCCGAAAACTGGAATTTGAATTTTAAACACCGTCACAATATCTCCTTATACATTATACTATGTATATAAGGAAAGAAAAAAGCAGACATTTCTACTTTCGTTTGTATGCGCGTGTGTGTATCGATGAGTGTGTGTGGCAAGATATCTCTGACATAAATTAAACGATTTAAATTTAACCTGGTGCAAAATTGAATCAGACATCTTAAGACGACTACATTTTTAAGCAGATCAGTAATCAGCTAAAATTTGAAGAACAGATCCTCACTTTCGAACTTTTCTCCGAACTGAAAAATATTTTTAAATAAATATAATTGAAGTCGCAAAAAATGTCATTTTCTAACATAATAATTTATTAAAGATAAAGAAGTATAAATATGTGATTTGTTATTTAAACATAAATGGTATCATTAGTAAGACATTAAGATTTGCCATTCTCAAAATATTGCAAAAATGTTTATTCAAAATGGAAAAATATACAAAATAATAAAAAAGACTTCGATGACTCTCCGTGACAACAACCAATATCCACAAAATATACAGATATAGTGCAATTTATATAATTACAGACAGATTTTGTCTCTGATAGTAAGATGATAAAAATTGGTAAACCTATTGCTACGAATATGTAAAAAGTATCAGTGTGCTTTACCACCAAGCAAATAATACATAGCGGACCTTTGCTTTTATTCAAGACCTTTGTTCTATTGAGAATGAAAACATCTTTGCAATCAGCCATTCCTATTACATGAATGTAAGTTTGCCATATTTTCAATGCTGGGGCAGTGGTTGCAAGATTTGGTTATTTGTAGCCAACTTGGCGACTTTTCGAATGTACGTGAATTTTTTTTGAATTACGAATATTCTGGGAGATACGAGCTTTTCTGAAATTTCTATGGAGAGTATATAAAAGGAGTCATAGCTCGGTTGGAGAGTAGTTCACGTAATATGAGCTGAATTGAATTGTTGGATAAGTCAGTGTTTTGAGTAAAGCCAGCTAATAGTTTGTAGCATTTACTAATGGAATGCAGTTAAATATTTACGAAATCGTTCAGTCACAGCAAAATTATGTAACCTGTGAATCCCAATCTTGTTAGAACATAGACTTCTAACTACACTAAAGCACAGCAATTTTTGTGCAATTCTCAATTATTATGAAATTTAGTAATTTGCAAATGGGGATTGTACCCAAATTTTATCTGATAACAATATATAAAAAGTTATATAAGATCAACTGTAACACCTTGCTCAATGATGACTCTTGCACAAATAGATTGTATTAAATTAGATTACTGTTAATAATGCGATATATTACAGCAATTTACCAATAAACTTTTTGTTGCTAAGTACCCATTCAATAAAAGTTGCTTATACTGTCAGCAAAAATTAATCATTCGATAGATAATAAGAAATGCATTAGTTAGTTAATTAACCAGTTGTGTTAGTTAATTAACCAGTGCAAACAGTTTATTGATTAACCAAAAATAATAATATATGATTTCTTTATGGATTTTATTCTAAAAAAAAGAACACTAATTTTTATACAGATTTATTTATATTTAATGTTGACATTATCACCAAAGACAGAAATGCTTATATTCATATTTTCTATGTGCATATGTCGATCAGTTTAATGCTTTATGTAGATGCTGAAAAATTTTCCACCTGGCTCTTAATAAATATAAGTCAAATCATTATTTTTTCAATGAAAAAAGGGATATAAATGAAGTTTAGCAAAGAATACATTTTTGGAAATAAAAAATGAAAAGAGTGAAAAAAATGGTTTTGTCAAAGATAAAGTCGTCTTTTAAATCCCTACCTTTATCCTGTCTGAATTTTTTTTTTAAATTAAAAAATGAGTAATTCGAAATAAACATGTTTGAGAAAAAATATTTACTTTTATTTTCATCCATCGCATTTAATCAATAACTGTGTATTATGTAGATTCTAAGCGCAATTTAAAACATGTAGATATATATATATTTTTAATTTATATCATATTTTGGATTTATTTAAAATATTTTAATTCCTCTCACAATTTCAGACAGATTATTTAATAAAAGATGACTTTTTTTTTATAATAACCAATAAACCGCAACATTCCCGGTGCGCAGTTAACAGGACAAAACTTACGATCGACACCAAGATTTGTAATCTGATAAAAATAACTCCACTGTAATGCCACTGTAAAATCACTTAAAATCTCCAAAGTTATAAATCAAAATTTCAGATATTTTGAAGTTTTATTCTTTATTGTTTCACAAACATTGACGTAGACTATTGATGATTTGTATGCTTCCACGAATAAACAGACGTTTAAAATGGCAACGTCAATTCCTGTTAGGAAACAAAATAATTATAAAATTTTAGCCAATATGAGTGAACACCAGAAATAGAAATTATATTTTAGCAAATTGATCAAAATGCTACAAAATATTTCCAAACATATATTCCACGTTCTGTTAATAGATTATTGAGAAACGAAGCTCATTATATAATATGAGGACTCAATGCATGAAGACCTTTACGGTCGTTGGAAACAATGGTTAAAATGCAAATTCGGCAAAGATCCAAATTTTGGGGGCAAACGTAAAGAGTTAAAACTGAAACTGAGAAAATGACATTATCACTTAAGACAATTCGGTGGCGATGGGATAAGATATTCACACTTGCATTGTATGTATTTTTATGACAAAAGGCTTCAAATATTTATTTAAACTGTTAATTTTGTACAAATAAATTAGTAATGAGATGCAAATTAGAGCTGAAACAATAAGGATTATTTCAATCTAATCAAAATTATTTTACCTTTCAATTTAATTTTACCTCCCTATATTCTGAATCCTGACCTACAACTATAAAAAACTACGGAATAATTATACTGATAATTCGGGAATCTTAATTTAAAAATAATCGAATATATATATATATATATATATATATATATATATATATATACTCGATACTATCATAGCAAATGGAAACAAGGGACGCTTTGCGAACACTAGCAACACCTAGATATAAATCATAAAGCGTTACGGCATTTTCAAGCGCTTCCTCTCCCCCCATATAGGAGTTCTATCTTCTTCACCCTAACTCTACGGTAAATCTTCAATCTTCTTGCGAATTTAGTTGTCTAAAATACTGCAGAATATAATAATTCTATACGGAGTTTTGTTTTTGTTCTGCTGCAACATCATAATCGAATCAAAATTTATTTTAACCATCAGAACGACTCCCATATTCGTTCAATGCATTACCGATGATTGCCAAACTCATTTTCAGTCATCCCATTCATATTTTCCTTCTCTTTGCATTGCAAATGTTGGAATTTGCATTACACTATATCACCTAATATGTCCAAAAGCAAATCGACACTAGAAATAAGAGTGCCATCCTTACAAGTCACTTGAAAATGAGGAAAAAGATTGAAAAAAATAAATTGTCTGATATAAAACAAATTCTTATCAATTTTTGAGTATATGTCTTTTGTATATAATCATTTTTATTCTATATTTGTATTTATATGAAACAAATTAAACAAAAATAACCAGTGACTTAATTGTATATGTTTTAACATGGTATTTATTAAACAAAAACTAAAAATATATCAAAGAGTCCCATAATTTAGTACATTTTAGTTTATTTACAGCATTTTTTTTCACAGTGACGTAATATTTACGTCACACAGTGACTTTGGGACGTCACAGGACGTCGTAGTACGTCTCGGAAAGGTCATATTGAGGTCACAGCGAAGTTATTTTGGTCATTTTCATGGTAATTTGTGACGTCGCATATTAACTTGTTTGTGACGTCACATTGTAATTGCCATTGTAAGTAATATTGATGGCAAAAATTTTACCATACTATTTTTTTTCTTTTCGTGTGGGGGGGGGGGGGGGGGGGTAGATGCATTTCACCATGAAACTTCTGTTTCGCGGGATATGATTTAGAGCTTAGATGAAGACTGATGTTGAATTAGAATTCCTGGACATTGATGTCCGACTGGATCTTGAGACGAAAGTGAACAAAGGAAAATAATTCCTGAAGAAATTCGGGTTATTGCATTGGATACAATAGACTCACGATTTCCACAAGACAAATGGTTGCATGTTTATACCGATGGCTCTTAACTTGACAGAATTTGGGGGACCGGAGCTGGAGTTTCTTGCACACTATTTGATTTTTACAAAGTACTTACCTGTTGGAGCTTCTACAACGCACTTTGATGGGGAGATCGATTCAATTTATGTGGCATTGCAACAACTCGCACTTCGTCCTTCTTCGTTCAACAGAGCAGCTATCCTCTCGGACTCTAATTCAACTCTCCAGGCAATTTCCGGCAACCAAAGAAACAATGGCACCTGGATTCAAAAGATCACGGCGCTTTTAAAAGACCTAGCGCATAGAATCACTTTACAGTGGATGCCTGCGCATTACGGAGTATCAAGAAATGAAAAACGGACTTCTTGGACAAAAAGGGTCGAGCAAAGATTCTCAAAGCCTATGACTTTTCATTCGGTACAACTGTACATTAAAATGCTACACAAAAAAGAAATTGAGGCAGAATCTCTGGAGTCATCTAAGGGAAAGTCATGGATTATCCTCAGCAAGAACATTTCAGTCATTCCAGAGGCTCTTCGGCAAGAAGCAGTTGCCAGATTCAGACTCCTGACTGGTCATGACTATATTAGGACTCATCTCCATCAAATTGGACTTGTTGTTTCTCCGGATTGTATTTTATGTGACCTGGGACAGCCTATATCTAGAAAACATTTGAACGAGTGCCCTGCACTACTGACTTTAATGCAATCATTGAGAAATATTGGCGAGCTCACAGTCTGATAGTCTTGCGGCCAAGCGACCGGCATTTGTAAACAACATAACTAATGTGTATTTAGCATCAAATTCTGAAAGAGGCTGGTTGGTTCAATAAGCTTTCCGGTTCAAAAATTTTCCTTAAAAATTTTTCGCAGTATTGATTATAGGTAGAAATTAAAATGTCTGATATGGATTCAGCATTAAATTTTGAAGACGCTAATGGATTCACTAAGGATTTCTACTTCTGGAATCGATGTCGATCCCGATTAAAAAATTTACATTTTCCCTGAAACATCTACTTCTCACAATCTGTCATAGATATAGCTTAGGTGATGACTGATATGAATTAAGCATGAAATTCTTGAGGGAGTAAGGGTTTATTAAGTGTTTCCACTTCCAGTTATTTTCCCTCGCATCCAATCCAAAATTTTTCTTGAAACGTCTATTTCTCACAATTGACTAGAGATATAGCTTAGAGAATGGCTAATATGAATTCAGCTTTGAATTCCTAGGTAGTAGGGGCATCACGTCCGATTTTCAAAACATTTGTATGACTTTTCTAAATAAGCATGCAAAAACGAATATAGATGCTTAATAGTTGCTTCAAAAATGAAGCGTTCCCGCCATTTGCCACAAAAAAAGGCTCCTTCATAAATTTCTTCTTAAATTTCTTGTGTGTTATTTGCGTTTATTTAGATAACTAATCGTTTCTGAAAACTGTACGTTCCAGAGAAACCTTCTATTATTTTGGTATTTTATTTTATTATCCACGATAATTTTTTGCAATTTGTTACTTATCACAAAATGCTGTATACGCATTTATGTAGTTTCTGAACTGTATTGTGAAATAAACCCATTAATTTACGTGTTCTATGATCTATTCAAACGCCCAACGATCAATCCTGAAATGGAGGATTAATGGTATTTATACTTATTTTACTTTATATATGAATCATTTTTATGATACATGTTTTGAGATCATAACTCTGACACAAATATCCGCCTATTCATTCGCGTCCAATATTTGGTAAATCTTTGTGGGCCGAAAATTAACAAATGCATTTGGTCTTGGCAAGACTATTGTAATACTATTGTTGTTAGCAAACATGTTTGAAGCATATATTTCTCTGGATATACTATAGTTATAGCGTTGATGATGAATGATATGGAGTCAGAATCAAATTTCGTAGGAGACCGACGGTTACTAAGGATTTCCACTTTACATTCATTTTCCATTTCCGGTTCAAAAGTTTTCAATTTTCTTGAAAGATCTATTTACCAAGATTAGCTATAGAGCTTAGGGGATAACTGATATAGATTCAGCATCACATTCTGGAGGAGAGGAGATAGTTCATAAATAATTTATTTCTCCGGTTCACTTAAGGTTAAAAGTGTTACTATCTATTTATCAGACTAGGCTATAAATAAAGATTAGACTTTGACTCATATGAATTCAATATTAAATTCTGGAAGGTGTAGAGGAAGGATTTTCGCTTTCAAATTTAGGGATGATGGTTCCTAATAAAATATTGCTTTTTTCCTTGCAACATACATCCTTTTCTCAGGAGTGGTTTTGAATAAAACTTTGATGATGACTGATATGATTGTAGCACGAAATCTCGGAGGATGTAGGGGGCTCACTATGGAATTCAATTTCCGGTTCTGGAGATGTCATTTTCTGTTTCTTCCAAAACTTCATATGTCTGTATGGAATAAATATGCAAAAGAGTATAAAAATGCATACTAAGTCTGTCGAAAATGAACCTTAAGTGACTAAATTTAACAGAAATTGGACACAAAGGAAAAATTATTAACCACCTCATCTCCTCCAGAATGTAATGCTGAACCCATATCAGTTGCGATCTAAGCTCTAACTATACACACATTTTCTATCATACAAAGGCTCCATAAATTTCCTGCCCTTAATATGTTTGTGTCCATTATGTATGGCGCCATGTGTATATATTAAACAGTGACCGGATTTATTTATCACACTAACATAGTGTAAACATAAAATCTATTGTAAATACTACCTGTTACTATATATTTCTAAACAAATGATAAAATTTAAGACATTTTATAAATAGCTTATATCTTATATGATATTGTTTTTCATTTTGATTCACAACATTATTCATTATCCTTCTCCAAAATGTATCACCACTCAAATAATTAAAACTATAAATTTTGCTCATTTAGAACCCCACCCCTAACACACACAAGCTACCAGCGCCGCAGAACACACAACATTTAATATTGTTTTGTTTATTGTTAAAAACTAAAATTTTCTGCAAAGTATCTGTCCCCAAAATACTTCTTTTATCTTGCTACATTGTTTCCAACAGACACCATTATTCAAATTCACTTAGTTCTTCGTCGCAAAATGTTTCTCGAATACTTTTAGGCAGTCTAAATGTACACTGTAGGATGAAATTCATTGAAATTCTGTTTTGATTTATTCCAAAACTTAACAATTAATCTTCAAATGGAAGAATGATCTTAAAGCATTTATTTAAATCCAGTTGTATTATTTTCGAATTGTTTTATATTCCAATTTATTTTATTTGAAATCATGTATGAGACTGTAAAGGTGATTGACGTTGAGATTACTAAAGGTTTATCTGGCAAGCTACTTGAATAAAACAATGGTCTTAATCACTCTAGGTTCATATCCAAAGTTTTCTAAATTTTTACCTCATATATTTAAAACATTTGTGAAGCATAACTATTTTAAATGTAACGTATGTGATGAAACTTGACTTGTTCCAAAATATCATAACAACATTAATATAAACTCTAACAATAGAAATCAAAGCACCCCGAATCAAGCGTCCTTTGAAACAGCATCTGCAATGCAGATAAAATTATTTAAATTCATTGCAATATCAAATCCAGTGGATTCTATTTTAAAATAATTGCATTATTACAGCTAGAGACTAGTAAGTAGTAAATCCCCATTCTGGTCGCAGTGTATGCCAATATATGATGTGGAATGGAGGCAGAAATTAAATCTTATGTAAAAGATTGCGCCCAGCGTTCTGCAATTGCTTCTCTAGTTCACTAACAATAGCGACTATATATTCGATAATAGCAACATTAACGTTCCAGCATGTCCCAAATATGACCAATTATGAACTGGTCTCTAGAGGATATAAATATATTGCTCAGACTGACAAAGGCATGCTAACACACATACACATTACAAATAATAGAATTTTGGTGTTTTACAGTTACCCCAAAATGTGTATATCCATTTAAAATTCGAATTCTAATTTTCGATACTGTTCCAATCATTTTCCTATACATTACAATGTATTGGATAAAATGAAAATAAAATAGGCGATTTTCGCAACATATTTAGTATATTTTTATGCATATATTCTGTCCCTTCTTGCCTATATATACCGAAAACAAAACTTTTTAAAAAATATTACCTTTCGCATTTTACAGGACACTTCATACTTTGGGGCACACCAAAAACTTTCCGCATTATGCTCTACAGTGTTATCCTTATACTGAAACAGAAACCTTCATTTTTATTTCCACTTTTAAAGCTGAACCCTTAAAGCTTCTTATTTGTGTGCATTTTGTTAAAAATCGAATCATTTCTAAGAAGTATACGCTTTTCAGAGTTACTACATATTCTCTTGTGTTGTTTAAAAATGCACTTTTTAAAAACATTACCATCCATATTTTACAGACACTTCATACTTTGCGGCACACAAAAAAACTTCATTATGCTCTACAGTGTTATCCTTATACTGAAACAGACACCTTCAACTTTTCTCCAATTTAGAGCAAAACCCTCAAAGCTTCTTATTTACGTGTATTTTGTTAAAAATCGAATAATTTCTAAGAAGTATACGCTTTTCAGAGTTACTACATATTCTCTTGTGTTGTTTAAAAATGCACTTTTTAAAAACATTACCATCCATATTTTACAGACACTTCATACTTTGCGGCACACAAAAAAACTTCATTATGCTCTACAGTGTTATCCTTATACTGAAACAGACACCTCCAACTTTTCTCCAATTTAGAGCAAAACCCTCAAAGCTTCTTATTTACGTGTATTTTGTTAAAAATCGAATCATTTCTAAGAAGTATACGCTTTTCAGAGTTACTACATATTCTCTTGTGTTGTTTAAAAATGCACTTTTTAAAAACATTACCATCCATATTTTACAGACACTTCATACTTTGCGGCACACAAAAAAACTTCATTATGCTCTACAGTGTTATCCTTATACTGAAACAGACACCTTCAACTTTTCTCCAATTTAGAGCAAAACCCTCAAAGCTTCTTATTTACGTGTATTTTGTTAAAAATCGAATCATTTCTAAGAAGTATACGCTCTTCAGAGTTACTACATATTCTCTTGTGTTGTTTAAAAATGCACTTTTTAAAAACATTACCATCCATATTTTACAGACACTTCATACTTTGCGGCACACAAAAAAACTTCATTATGCTCTACAGTGTTATCCTTATACTGAAACAGACACCTTCAACTTTTCTCCAATTTAGAGCAAAACCCTCAAAGCTTCTTATTTACGTGTATTTTGTTAAAAATCGAATAATTTCTAAGAAGTATACGCTTTTCAGAGTTACTACATATTCTCTTGTGTTGTTTAAAAATGCACTTTTTAAAAACATTACCATCCATATTTCACAGACACTTCATACTTTGCGGCACACAAAAAAACTTCATTATGCTCTACAGTGTTATCCTTATACTGAAACAGACACCTTCAACTTTTCTCCAATTTAGAGCAAAACCCTCAAAGCTTCTTATTTGTGTGCATTTTGTTAAAAATCGAATCATTTCTAAGAAGTATACGCTTTTCAGAGTTACTACATATTCTCTTGTGTTGTTTAAAAATGCACTTTTTAAAAACATTACCATCCATATTTTACAGACACTTCATACTTTGCGGCACACAAAAAAACTTCATTATGCTCTACAGTGTTATCCTTATACTGAAACAGACACCTTCAACTTTTCTCCAATTTAGAGCAAAACACTCAAAGCTTCTTATTTACGTGTATTTTGTTAAAAATCGAATAATTTCTAAGAAGTATACGCTTTTCAGAGTTACTACATATTCTCTTGTGTTGTTTAAAAATGCACTTTTTAAAAACATTACCATCCATATTTTACAGACACTTCATACTTTGCGGCACACAAAAAAACTTCATTATGCTCTACAGTGTTATCCTTATTCTGAAACAGACACCTTCAACTTTTCTCCAATTTAGAGCAAAACCCTCAAAGCTTCTTATTTACGTGTATTTTGTTAAAAATCGAATCATTTCTAAGAAGTATACGCTTTTCAGAGTTACTACATATTCTCTTGTGTTGTTTAAAAATGCACTTTTTAAAAACATTACCATCCATATTTTACAGACACTTCATACTTTGCGGCACACAAAAAAACTTCATTATGCTCTACAGTGTTATCCTTATACTGAAACAGACACCTTCAACTTTTCTCCAATTTAGAGCAAAACCCTCAAAGCTTCTTATTTACGTGTATTTTGTTAAAAATCGAATAATTTCTAAGAAGTATACGCTTTTCAGAGTTACTACATATTCTCTTGTGTTGTTTAAAAATGCACTTTTTAAAAACATTACCATCCATATTTTACAGACACTTCATACTTTGCGGCACACAAAAAAACTTCATTATGCTCTACAGTGTTATCCTTATACTGAAACAGACACCTTCAACTTTTCTCCAATTTAGAGCAAAACCCTCAAAGCTTCTTATTTACGTGTATTTTGTTAAAAATCGAATAATTTCTAAGAAGTATACGCTTTTCAGAGTTACTACATATTCTCTTGTGTTGTTTAAAAATGCACTTTTTAAAAACATTACCATCCATATTTTACAGACACTTCATACTTTGCGGCACACAAAAAAACTTCATTATGCTCTACAGTGTTATCCTTATACTGAAACAGACACCTTCAACTTTTCTCCAATTTAGAGCAAAACCCTCAAAGCTTCTTATTTACGTGTATTTTGTTAAAAATCGAATCATTTCTAAGAAGTATACGCTTTTCAGAGTTACTACATATTCTCTTGTGTTGTTTAAAAATGCACTTTTTAAAAACATTACCATCCATATTTTACAGACACTTCATACTTTGCGGCACACAAAAAAACTTCATTATGCTCTACAGTGTTATCCTTATACTGAAACAGACACCTTCAACTTTTCTCCAATTTAGAGCAAAACCCTCAAAGCTTCTTATTTACGTGTATTTTGTTAAAAATCGAATAATTTCTAAGAAGTATACGCTTTTCAGAGTTACTACATATTCTCTTGTGTTGTTTAAAAATGCACTTTTTAAAAACATTACCATCCATATTTCACAGACACTTCATACTTTGCGGCACACAAAAAAACTTCATTATGCTCTACAGTGTTATCCTTATACTGAAACAGACACCTTCAACTTTTCTCCAATTTAGAGCAAAACCCTCAAAGCTTCTTATTTACGTGTATTTTGTTAAAAATCGAATCATTTCTAAGAAGTATACGCTTTTCAGAGTTACTACATATTCTCTTGTGTTGTTTAAAAATGCACTTTTTAAAAACATTACCATCCATATTTTACAGACACTTCATACTTTGCGGCACACAAAAAAACTTCATTATGCTCTACAGTGTTATCCTTATACTGAAACAGACACCTTCAACTTTTCTCCAATTTAGAGCAAAACCCTCAAAGCTTCTTATTTACGTGTATTTTGTTAAAAATCGAATCATTTCTAAGAAGTATACGCTTTTCAGAGTTACTACATATTCTCTTGTGTTGTTTAAAAATGCACTTTTTAAAAACATTACCATCCATATTTTACAGACACTTCATACTTTGCGGCACACAAAAAAACTTCATTATGCTCTACAGTGTTATCCTTATACTGAAACAGACACCTTCAACTTTTCTCCAATTTAGAGCAAAACCCTCAAAGCTTCTTATTTACGTGTATTTTGTTAAAAATCGAATAATTTCTAAGAAGTATACGCTTTTCAGAGTTACTACATATTCTCTTGTGTTGTTTAAAAATGCACTTTTTAAAAACATTACCATCCATATTTTACAGACACTTCATACTTTGCGGCACACAAAGAAACTTCATTATGCTCTACAGTGTTATCCTTATACTGAAACAGACACCTTCAACTTTTCTCCAATTTAGAGCAAAACCCTCAAAGCTTCTTATTTACGTGTATTTTGTTAAAAATCGAATAATTTCTAAGAAGTGAACGCTTTTCAGAGTTACTACATATTCTCTTGTGTTGTTTAAAAATGCACTTTTTAAAAACATTACCATCCATATTTTACAGGCACTTCATACTTTGCGGCACACAAAAAAACTTCATTATGCTCTACAGTGTTATCCTTATACTGAAACAGACACCTTCAACTTTTCTCCAATTTAGAGCAAAACCCTCAAAGCTTCTTATTTACGTGTATTTTGTTAAAAATCGAATAATTTCTAAGAAGTATACGCTTTTCAGAGTTACTACATATTCTCTTGTGTTGTTTAAAAATGCACTTTTTAAAAACATTACCATCCATATTTTACAGACACTTCATACTTTGCGGCACACAAAAAAACTTCATTATGCTCTACAGTGTTATCCTTATACTGAAACAGACACCTTCAACTTTTCTCCAATTTAGAGCAAAACCCTCAAAGCTTCTTATTTACGTGTATTTTGTTAAAAATCGAATCATTTCTAAGAAGTATACGCTTTTCAGAGTTACTACATATTCTCTTGTGTTGTTTAAAAATGCACTTTTTAAAAACATTACCATCCATATTTTACAGACACTTCATACTTTGCGGCACACAAAAAAACTTCATTATGCTCTACAGTGTTATCCTTATACTGAAACAGACACCTTCAACTTTTCTCCAATTTAGAGCAAAACCCTCAAAGCTTCTTATTTACGTGTATTTTGTTAAAAATCGAATCATTTCTAAGAAGTATACGCTTTTCAGAGTTACTACATATTCTCTTGTGTTGTTTAAAAATGCACTTTTTAAAAACATTACCATCCATATTTTACAGACACTTCATACTTTGCGGCACACAAAAAAACTTCATTATGCTCTACAGTGTTATCCTTATACTGAAACAGACACCTTCAACTTTTCTCCAATTTAGAGCAAAACCCTCAAAGCTTCTTATTTACGTGTATTTTGTTAAAAATCGAATAATTTCTAAGAAGTATACGCTTTTCAGAGTTACTACATATTCTCTTGTGTTGTTTAAAAATGCACTTTTTAAAAATATTACCATCCATATTTTACAGACACTTCATACTTTGCGGCACACAAAAAAACTTCATTATACTCTACAGTGTTATCCTTATACTGAAACAGACACCTTCAACTTTTCTCCAATTTAGAGCAAAACCCTCAAAGCTTCTTATTTACGTGTATTTTGTTAAAAATCGAATAATTTCTAAGAAGTATACGCTTTTCAGAGTTACTACATATTCTCTTGTGTTGTTTAAAAATGCACTTTTTAAAAACATTACCATCCATATTTTACAGACACTTCATACTTTGCGGCACACAAAAAAACTTCATTATGCTCTACAGTGTTATCCTTATACTGAAACAGACACCTTCAACTTTTCTCCAATTTAGAGCAAAACCCTCAAAGCTTCTTATTTACGTGTATTTTGTTAAAAATCGAATAATTTCTAAGAAGTATACGCTTTTCAGAGTTACTACATATTCTCTTGTGTTGTTTAAAAATGCACTTTTTAAAAACATTACCATCCATATTTTACAGACACTTCATACTTTGCGGCACACAAAAAAACTTCATTATGCTCTACAGTGTTATCCTTATTCTGAAACAGACACCTTCAACTTTTCTCCAATTTAGAGCAAAACCCTCAAAGCTTCTTATTTACGTGTATTTTGTTAAAAATCGAATAATTTCTAAGAAGTATACGCTTTTCAGAGTTACTACATATTCTCTTGTGTTGTTTAAAAATGCACTTTTTAAAAACATTACCATCCATATTTTACAGACACTTCATACTTTGCGGCACACAAAAAAACTTCATTATGCTCTACAGTGTTATCCTTATACTGAAACAGACACCTTCAACTTTTCTCCAATTTAGAGCAAAACCCTCAAAGCTTCTTATTTACGTGTATTTTGTTAAAAATCGAATAATTTCTAAGATGTATACGCTTTTCAGAGTTACTACATATTCTCTTGTGTTGTTTAAAAATGCACTTTTTAAAAACATTACCATCCATATTTTACAGACACTTCATACTTTGCGGCACACAAAGAAACTTCATTATGCTCTACAGTGTTATCCTTATACTGAAACAGACACCTTCAACTTTTCTCCAATTTAGAGCAAAACCCTCAAAGCTTCTTATTTACGTGTATTTTGTTAAAAATCGAATCATTTCTAAGAAGTATAAGTTCCTCAGAGTTACTTCCTATTCTCTTGTGTTGTTTTTCAAGGAACCATTATTCAAATTCACTGCGTTCTCCGTCGTGAACTGCTTCTCAAATACTTTTATCCAGTCCCGAACTGCATTGCGGGAAGCAATTCATTGACGTTATGTTTGATTTATGCCCAAACCTGCGATTAATCCTGAAAGGGAAGTTTAATCGTGAAGCATTTATTTAAATCGAATAGCTTTATTTCCCGATTGTTTTATTTGAAATTGCATACAGATGAGATGATGATCTTCGTTACAATCACTAATATTCTGCATCACTTACTAAATACATGAAACGCTATAAATCCTTGTAATTTTATATCAATTATACGTTTTCTAAGATTTCCTTAGTGAAGCATAGCGCATGATGGCTGTCTCCAAAGTGAAGTACACTTTTCCAATGGCGTAGGCGATACGTAGAGGTATGCCAAGTATATTTAATATTTTATTTTTGTATTTTGTATTATCAGACAAGTATTATATTCACACATAAAAAAAATCTGATGTGGGCAACACATGACTTTCCTTATATAATGTAATGAATTTACTACTTTTACAGTAAAAAAATAGGTTTTTCTTATAGTAGATACTAATATTCTTTCCAAGATATTGAATTTTCGACAATTAGTTGTCATTTTCATTGATTTAGCGTCATTTTTATCCATTTGACGAGATTTACGTTAATTTGGCAACATTTCAAAAAGTCGCCAAGTTGGCGACATTTCGCCAAATTCGTCGCCAAAATCTCGCCAAGAGTTATGCACTAAGAAAAAAGTTATTCTTACAGCAGATAAATGACTATTGGCGTTCAAATACAAAAGTATTATTCAAAGTATATTTTTTCATGAATGGAACGAGCTAGATCCACGAGAATGATGTCACTCAATTTATCGCATGGTATTACATATGAAAAGTGAACATGTTTCTCAATAGGAATTTTTTTTATGTGACTTTTTCATAATTTTTTTGAAAAATGTACAATATCACGAGAACGGTTCATGTTAGCCTTCTAAAATTTATGCCAATCGTTTTCTAATGAAAAATTACATAAGAAATGTCTATTTGCGTAACTTTATTAGCGGTTTTGATTTTTTGACGATTTTTTCAAAATTTCATTCGAAAATTTAGGGAGGTTCTGAACATTCGATTACGTATAAAAACAATAGGCTTCCAGTGTTTACGGATTGTGATTTTTGTACCAAATTTGGTTCGAATCGGTCCATTCGTTCGTCTGTTATCGTCTCCACAGACTCACTGACACACACACATACACACATACTTTCACACACACACACACACACACACACACACACAGACATCACTCCAAAAATGTTTGATTCGTGATCAGGGATGCTTGAAACGTGCTCTCCCGTCGAAAACTCGAATTCGAATTTTCGACCCCGTCACAATACTTTCCTTATACATTATGTATATAAGGAAAGTAATAATGAAATAACATATATGAACTTGTATTTTTGAATTGCACTTTCATGAACATAATAAAATTATGATTATATATGCGTTTTATTTTAATGGAAAGGCGTTTTAAAACCTAAACTTCTTGCACTATACTAATATGGAGCCTCCGAATAAGAACCAACGTCGGTTTAGAAACCAAAGAAAAAATCCTGCATCTGCATTTACCATAAGGGTACGTGTGTAGGTCATAGTTGGTACTCTATCACAGAAGTTTAGAGGTCACTAACATAGGACATAGAATATAGAGATACCTGGATCACAAACTAATGATGGATGTTGTTAGGGGAGGGTAATAACTCTTTTTTTAAGGAAATGCCGGTACTATGTATCAAATTCGTATCTTTCGTATGTTCGCCGGTATATGTATCAAATACTATAATTATTAAGTTTTAAATTCACCTTTATTCGCAAATCTTTTTTCATTACATTTAAAGTTCTTAATAACAATGAAAGAATTTGTGCCACTGGCATAATTTATGGTGAGTCGGTTTACCTTTACTTTCTCTACAATACATGGTAATGTATAGAAAATGTATTGAAATCATGTCGAAAATCTCAACTCGAATTTTCGACGGATCTGCACATTTCGAGCACTCTAGAACCCGAAAATCTAGTGTGACGTCTGTGCTCATGTCTGTGTGTTTGTCTGTGCGTATGTCTATGCACCAATCTGTTCGTTGGTGTGTCTATATGTGCAATGTATGTATACATTCTACCTTGAAACTAACTAACCAAATTTAATAAAATTTGGTAGATAAGTCGCTTGTTATTTACCCTAGCGCAAATTAGATTTTGGTACGATTCGTAAAAAACGAACCTGCTTCTTTTTGCATAAGGGCCCACAAAAAAGATCAAACTCTAAAATAAAAACCACATATGTTCAAATATATCAATTAACCGCTTGTTTTACAAGATTTTTTATGATGAAAAGAGTCAGATCAACCCCATAACTCTAAGATAAACCGTTCCCCTTTCTAGCTCTTTTTACATTTTTGCAACGCCATGTTTGAAAATAAAGCCAGTCTCCAAATGGAAAGGAAAATTGAATTAAAACTGCAAATTTAGTGTCATTTCAACTAATTAACCATATTATTTTCTGCAATTAAGCTCAACTCAATAAATGTAATATAAAAGAAATAAAGGGAAAAATAATTTGAACCTGTGATGGAAGGCATGCGCTTTGCCCACATCATATTTTAAAACCATTTGATCAACTTTTGTTTCCTATGAACTATAACATGAATTTTCTCCGTAGTCCAATGTCTAAAAGCGATATATATTTTCGAAATTTATATCTCAACTTTCTTTTCAGCATATTATTGTTTACAGCCATTATATTCTGTACCAGGTGACCAATCTTTTTTTAAATAAATTTTAAAATGAATTCATGCAGCCAAAGAATATTATTTCGTTATTATGTTTTACCGTGTCTTTTTATTTATCCTATTATTTTCAACACCATGTCTGATGGATCTATTTCTAGAAATTTAAAATCACAAATGTCTTTATAAATCGAATATAATGTATCAATAAGTTTTCTTTTTTATCAGTGAATTTTTCACTCATTTTATTTTCTTATATAAATTATTGCCATCATTATAATGGTGTATTATCTGTAATTAGTAGATGTTAGCTCAGTTGTAAAAAATTAAAATTTCGTATAGTGTTTCACTATTTTATAAATTTCGTTTTACAGCTATTTGCTTTTTTAAACATCTGCAGTCACACAATGCTGTTTTTATACTTTTTTTGCAGGTATTTACATTTAGCAGCAGATTTAAAAATATTGAATTTAAACCAATTTGTATAATTAAATTACAATATAAATTTTGTTATTTTTTCGCCAAATTTTGCCATAAGTTTTCAGTAGCAATAGCGTTAAAATTAAAAATCTGATGCGGGCAGCACATGACTTTCCTTATATAATGCAATGAATTGACTACTTTTACAAAAAATGTTATTCTTATAGTAGATACTACTTATATTCTTTCCAAGATATTGAATTTTCTTCAATTAGTCATTATTTTCATTGATTTAGCGTCATTTTTATCCATTTGGCGAGATTTTCGTTAATTTGGTAACATTTAAAAATGTCGCCAAGTTGGCGAAATTCGTCGCCAAAATCTCGCCAAGCGTTATGGACGGATAAATAAGTTATTCTTACAGCGGATAAATGACTATTGGCGTTCAAATACAAAAGTATTACTCAACGTATCTTTTCTCGTGAATGGAACGAGTTAGATCCACGAAAATGATGTCACCAAATTTATCGCATGATATTATATATGAAAAGTGAACATGTTTCTTAACAGTTAATATTTTTTTTATTTATGGGATTTTTTGATAAATTTATTTTAAAAATGTGCAATATCTCGAGAACGGTTCATGCTAGCGTTCTAAAGTTTATGTCAATCGTTTTCTAAGGACAAATTACATAAGAAATGTCCATTTGCGTAACTTTATTAAAGGTTTTTATTTTTTGATGATTTTTTCAAAATTTCACTCGAAAATTTAGGTGGGTTCTGAACATTCGATTGTATTTTAAAACAATAGGTTTCCATTATTTACGGATTGTGATTTTTGTGCCATGTTTCCTTCGAATCGCTTCATTCGTTCGTGAAATATCGTCTCCACAGGCTCACTGACACACACATACTTTCACACACACACACACACACACAGAGACATCACTTCAAAAATGTTCGATTCATGATCAGAGATGCTTGAAACGTGCTCTCCCGTCGAAAACTCGAATTCGAATTTTCGACCCAGTCACAATACTTTTCTTATACATTATGTATATAAAGAAAGTAAAAATGATGTCATACCAGTATATCAGTATCTTTAATTTGGAAACCAAGAGTGTAAAAATACCGCTATTTAATTTTTGACTTAGTATTCAGTGCCCAATGTACATTTCAAGTAATGTTTTATATTATTATTTAATGAAATTAAATTAGCTTTCTATATTGATCTAAGACTAAAAATGTAATGAAGATGTATTTTTGTAAAATGATATTATTTGTGTTGTGCGTTGTTTTTAATACTATATGTCTGTGAGAGAGCAATATATAACAAGATAAAATAAAGCCCTAATTAATTGTCCAAAAGCGTGTAAATCTATAATTGCTTAATTTGCTTCTCAACTATATGTGTTAAATCCAAACTATGTCACACAATTCTAATGAAATATTTAATCCATCAGCATAACAATAACTACTATATTATATTTTTCTCATATTGCAGAAGACCCCCTTCCCAAATTCTTAATATGTTAAACTTTTCTCTAAAACAACTAATCGTATCTTAAAGAATACTTCCCAGAGATACTTTTTTCTCCTGCTATGTTGCTCTACCAGCCACCATTATTCAAATTCACTATTTTCCTTCGCAAACTGTTTCTCAAATACATGTACACAGTCCCAAACTGCATTGTGGGAATCAATTCGCTGACATTTTGTTTGATTTATTCCAGAACCTAACGATTAATCCTGAAACGGAAGATTAATTGTGGAACATTTATTTAAATCCAATTCTGTTATATGTTCGTCTATCCTTTTTTCAAAACCTGTACTGTACTACGAAGTTGTTTTTCATTGAGATCCCTTCTATTCTGATTGTAAAATTACAATCAATTAAAAACATACTTCATTCTGAATCATAGACATGAGTTCTTTATTTTACTTAGACATGTATGTTGGATAAACTCTGTAAAACAGTGATAGCTACTTGACTACATCATTTGATAGAGATAACATACGATAGGTTTCATACATGCATGGAAGAATAATCCTGTTCAAGTCAGGGGAATTAGCAGTCCAAAAATATTAGATTGTTATTTTTATAGTAAGCTTTATTTTGTTTATCAATGAAAGCAGTCTTCGAAGTCGCAGTTCCTGCTCTGTTATGTTCTTCCCCGTGGTTTATATTATAAAGGTGCAAAATTCCAATCTTCTAAATCATCTATCGACTTATGAAAGGTCTGGAAAGACTTCTTGGAAAAAACATTAGCATCATCGGAGGAGATGAATCTAAAATCCGCCTCTTTTCGATTCTGTCCTTTGGTCATTCCTATAAGTGAGCAAAGATTCAGTCTTCTAGATCTCCGGTTGTGCTTCTGGAGGGTCAGGAAAAACATAAAAAAAATTTCTCCGATTCATATTCGATCAATGATTAGAAGAAACTTCTAACAGATTAGGAATATCTCTTTAAAAATATGTAAATAACCTTTCTGCTCAATCGAGAATCGAACCCTGGATCTCCGAACAAGATAGTCGACGCTCTACCGTTAAGCTACTGGGACGAAATTACAAACTCTTATCGTGAAAAGGGATGCTACATTTTCCAACCTCTAATGTCAGATTGACGGGCAACTGATAATCTAACTGACCACCTCCTGCTATGTTTACCTCGGGTTAGCCTCCTGATACTACTATTTTTACCCAGGTCAATATCTTGCGTGTTCGTTATCTTAATTTAAAATCGGAGCTCAATCTTCCAGAGGTCACCTTCAGACCTCGGCCATATTTGCACTAACCAAAAAGGTAGATTTGTTTGGGCGCCACCGTAAAGAATCTTGCTTCCTCAACCGGGAATCGAACTCTAGATCTCCGAACTGGTCAGCCGACGTTCTACCGTTGAGCTACTGGGACGAAATTGCAATCTTTTATCGAAGTGGACTTTACAAATACTCTTAAATTCTTACTTATTCCTAGTAAATTCAACCTTGAAAGTAAACTGCAGTACTCAGATATTCAAATTGTACACAAAATAAATTTTTACTTCGCAATAATTCAGAAAAACAGATAGCACTTTAAATAGTTAATATTATCTACATATAAATTGTATTGCATCGAAAATTGTTTAATTGTTAAAATCTTATTTAAACCGGCTTTTAAGTCCTTCTTTCTTACTGATCTCTGCTTTATAAATATTGCTTGTACAACTGCACTCGCGGCTTTGCCTTCTAGTCCTATTTAAAACCGTATTCCTGCGGTAATGGAAATGGAAATCTGTTTTCATTAGTTTTACATCGCAAAGAACAAACAAGTAAAAAACAGAGACATAGCAACAAAGTAGCGAACAAATACGCTGACACAGACATTATTTCATAAAAAATTGCAGTAGAAGATGCTTTATTGCAGTTGCAATTTCCTTTTATATACGTTTTTATAATGAAATGCAGTTCAACTTCTGTACGGTGACTATTAAACAACAATGTATAGCATTAAGTGATATTTATCAAGACTATAGCATTTGCATTCCTAGTGCAGTAACAAGAAATACACGAGTATCGGTTTTATGGTAGTAAACGCTCTTCAGGACCTAGTAGCCAAAAAACTGCGATTGCATCAAGAGGACTTGCTGTGTAGGCTAACTTTTGAATTACCCGACAAAATTATGCATATCAGCATACTATCTTTTGAGCACTTACCTTTTTAAAGACTTAAATTTAGCTAATACAGTCATGTTCAGTCTGGGCTGAATTATTTTAAAATGTAATCTAGCCCTGCATTACTAAACATTCCTGTATTACTAAAAAAACAGTATGAATAAAAATAAGCATTTCCTCATTATTATCAGAAGAAAATTAAGTAGTATTTTAGGTTTAATGTTTATTTTTAAGTGTAATTTTGTGTAGCTCCTTATTTATTTGCGTTTAGGATAATGTATACTATTTCAAACCTGCATAAAGATTTAAAATTCATCATCTTTTTAGCATGTTGATATATTCATTTTGTATAATTTGTATTTAAAAATACTATTGTACGTTTACAAAATCATCTTCATGCTGTTAAAATTTAAAAAAATGTTAGCCTTTATTTTGTTTCTATAAACGTATATTTGTACTAAGATTATTTCTGTGCAGGCTAAACAATCTAATTTCTGCTGTATTTTTATTCTGTCATACCTAGTGGTAATGTCAGATATTTTCATTAGGAGGGAGGGACGAAACCAGTGAAATATTTCCTTAAATATAGGTTGCCATCTTGGATCTCCATAAAACATTTAACTCCCCCTACACACACATACACAGTTTTAAAATTCTCTATTGTTGGTCGCAGCACACTAATTAGATGAAAGTATAAAAAATAAAGAAGGTATACATTTTGGAAAAAGCCCATGCATTTTACAAAATCGTACATCTCGTACACGAAGGTGTACGACACGTACGAAGTGTTTCGAAAATATTTTAGTACGATTATAACAATCAGCAAATATTGGAACCTTATGAATTTTAAACGCAATCGAATGTTCAGTAATCCCTGAATTAAAAAAAGTATAAAATGAAAACCTTCAAAAATGATAAATAAACATTCCAGACATAATTTTTCATTGACAAACGAATGGTAAAAACCTTAGAACGCTAGTATGAACCGTTCTTACGATGTTGTATAAATTTTGAACTAATTAAAAAATCATTAAAACAGCAGGACCTTCAATTATGTTAAATAAATAATAAATTCCGTTGCGGGGGTGTCCCTGGACGAAATTAGAGAAGTACGTCAAGAGCCTGGTTCTTAGTAGGGCACCCCAGTCATGAAGGATATTCCAATAGGCCCAGCTAAATACTAGCATGCAACCTCTGAGATTTAGTGAGTTTTCTACCCCAGAGTGCCTCTAATTTTTAAACCAGCAGAATCGGCAATTTTCCCCCTTCTCTATGGACCAGCAACAATAATAATATACCAATAAATAATAATTTCAGGCTTAAATTTTCATTATAAAACTACTAATTATCTATATTTTAGAACGCTAGAATGAACAGCTCTTGAAATATTGCATGTTTTTCACATAAATTTATAAAAAAATAAATTAAATTTTTAAAGTAGCAAACACCATCAAATATGTTCACTTTCCTTATGCAGTATCATGCATTACATATAAATTAAATGCAAAAAGTAGTAAATACCACAACATATGTTCACTTTCTTTACACAGTATTTTCCATCAAATTAATTATCATCATCCTTGAGGATCTGTTTTGCTCCATTCACTTGAGAAGACACTTTTAATCCCACTCAACATCTGCAGAAATAGGTGTTAAACCTTAATTCCGAAATACAATATAACATATCAAACAGTGCTATATGAACATCAAATATATACTTTATGGATCGACAACATTGGTATTTAAACTAATTTTACATACATATTATTCTTTATGAAACGCATATTTGCTCTGTAAATATTAATAAAACCGCTAAGTCCGCCTTTTCATTGCCTGCACATAATATTGTACCCGACGGTAATAAAATCTGTTTTCATTAGTTTTTCATCTTAAATAACAAACGAGACAAAGAAAATAAAAGCAACAAAGTAATTACCAAATACCCCGGCGCGAACCGTATTTCATTCGATAAGAAAAGCAATAGCAGACAGGCTTAAATCTTTATTGCAGTTAGAATTTCTTCTTGTAATGTATTTATAATATATAAAATATCTAACCTAAAATGGTTGTTAAAGATAACCCGTAACGCAAGTGGTATTTAATAATATTCATTTTACTGCTTTCAATATATTTAGTGCTAAAAATTAAGCATTAAATGACTGGTTTTAGATTTCCATAAAGTTTTATGTGAAAATAAAGCGAAACGAAATTATTGAACCATACTCATAGAACTCGCTTGTAAGAAACATTCCGAAGATTAAGATCTCAAAAATAAAATTAAGCGCTCAGTGTTGAGATATCAATATCCACCAACAGATTTTCACCGCTCAACAGTATGGAATAGCCGATATCTGCTATGGCAGCAAAAGAACTTGATATGTACCACAATTTCGCAAACCAATTTTGCACGAAGATCTAAAAACTTGGTTCTAGCAAGCAGCCGGCTTAAAATTTCTTCATCTTCTTCGACCCAAATTGTCGGACCTACCGGAAGGTGTAAGGTATCTATTTGGAAGGTCGGAAAGTGCCAGCGAATTTAGACCGGAACCCAGTGGGTACAGCATCCAAAGGGACCGTTACCCTCTTTCCCCTACCACCAATCTCTCGGAAAGACTTAAGGACCCAGATATTTAACGTACCAGTACTCCTCGTGAACACGGGGAAAATTTGGACAGAGCAAGTTAAAATTTCTTAAATACTGAGTTCCATGGTAGTGTTATCTGCAGTGGAATTACGCACCTAATTGGTAGCCAACGGCCCTACCGTGCTGAAAATGCGCTGTTAGTACTTGGGTGGGTGACCACCTGGGAACAAACACCACGTGCTGTTGGCACATTTCGGGCGCGGTAGCCCGGGGGTTTGCGCACTGGATTTGCACGCTACCACAATTGCCGCCGTGTTCATGCGGGGTACGATCACGTTAAATATATGAGTCCGTAAGTCCATCCGAGAGGTTGGTGGTAGGGGAAGGAAGGTACGGTCCCTGTGGATGCCGCCCCCACTGGTTTCCGTTCTAAATTGGGTGGCACTTCCCGGCCGTCCAAACAGTTACCTTACACCTTTCTGGTAAGTTGGACGGTCTGGGTTTCAACAACAGCTCCTAATTGGTAACAATCCCTATAGTCGGGTTGAACATGACCCCCCCTTTAAGCTTCCTCAGATTGGACTTAATCATTAAGAAATTAAATTTGAGACTGGCTACGTGATAAGGACAGATTTTGTTGATTTCCATACACATTCATAAAATTATGGCACATATCAAGTTTTCTCGCTACCATTGCAAGTATCAGCTATTCCATGCCGACGATAAGAAGCACGAAATCGGTCCATGGATGTTGTCATCTGCAATGGAAGCACGATATGAAACTTTTCATATCATTTCTGAAAAATATAGTCAATACTTTAACGTCATTAAACCACATTTAATGTGCTACGGTTGAAATATTGCCCCAAAGGGATCGTTTAGAAGGAACTTCTAAAGAAAGCCAAGGCCCACAGTGAGCTGTGAATTCATTTATGATGAGGACTGTTGAAATATTTTAATGTATATTAATTTTAATTTTAAAATTTATTCAGAAATTATGCGCACAAAATTTGGAAACTTCAGGTTACTTTTTTGTGCTATTCAAAACGTTCATTATAAATTTATAAAATTCGATTTCAAATTATCCATCTTCTCACAATACTTTAGAAAATATGGAATGTTATTAATGTAAATATGGAATGTTATTAAATAAGTTCTCTCGATGATCAAATTAAATACCTCAATAAGCATATCCTTATAGTATTATTTCCTTTCAAGATTGTTTTGTCGAATTAATAATTTTATTCCTCTGAAACGACTTCTACAGAAAAAGATGCTGCACTTAAGAGTAAAAATGCATTTTACATTTATAGAAATTTGGAAATTTGGAAACAAACAGGAAAACATTTGGGGACATAGAGGGATGTACTACTTACTTGGTGACATTTCCAAGTTTTAAAAACTGATTGGAAGGAATCATAAATTGCATAAATAATAGAACTTATCCCTTATGTTATGCAATTTCATCTTGTGAGCATGTGTGTCTTTGACCTAAAATGTTTAAGAAACCTAATTATTTACACCATACTGGAAAATGTCTGCGAATCGCAACAGATCATTTTAAAAGAGCACGTATCAGAAGAAAGAAACAGTTGCTATGTTGTGCTATTAAGATATTTAGATGCCTGTTATTAACGTTTGTCTAGCAATTCTGTTTTATAAACTTATTTATTTATTAATTAATTAATTTGTTTTTTTCTGTAAACTATTATTTGTACGAATTTTTTCCAGAAAATGTATAACAACCTAATTATCTCCACCCTCCGAAAGAAACGGTAAATTTTAGCTAGTCCATTCATCTTGAGTTCGAGATATTTTAGTAGCAGTTGCTTTTTTAAGATAATGCATGATGTTTTACTGACTGTTTCCAATATTTGTCTAGCTATTCTGTCGTAAATTTATTTCTAATTTATCTATTAGTTCATTTGTTGTATTCCTGTAAACGCTTATTTATGCGAATGTTTTCCAGAAAATGCATGGCAACCTAATCATCTGTTCCCTCCAGAAGATGAATCTCAGTTAGTCCTTTCACCTTGAGATCAAGCTATTGTAATAGCAGTTGCTTTGCTAAGATACAGCATGATTGAGATGTTTCATTGACTGTTGCTAACATTTGTCTGTCAATTCTGTTTCAAATTTATTATATTATTTATGCATTACTTCATTTGTTTTATTTCTTTCAGAAGCTTATTTATGAGAATGTTTTCCTAAAAATGTATGGCAACCTAATTATCTACACTCTTCTGGAGAAATATCAATGTGTCTCAGAAAGTTTGTTCATCCTTCGAATTATTTAAGTAGTAGTTTCTTTATTGAGATACTGATGTGATTGAGATGTTTTGTTTACTGCTGCTATTATTTATCTAATGACTGATAATTTAATTTCTCCGTAAATAAACTAGCAAAGAGCGGAATTTTAAATACACTCGTGCATATAAAATATGCGAACTGTTGTTGTTGAAACCCAGACCGTCCGACCTACCAGAAAGGTGTAAGGTAACTGTTTGGACGGCCAGGAAGTGCCACCCAATTTAGACGGGAACCCAGTGGAGGAGGCATCCACAGGGACCGTATCCTCCTCTCTTTACCACCAACCTCTCGGAAGGACTTACGGATCCACATGCTTAACGTGATCGTACTCCGCATGAACACGGCGGCAGTTGTGGCAGCGCGCAAATCCAGCGCGCAAACCACCGGACTACCGCACCCGAAATGTGCCAACAGCGAATATGCGAATTGTAAAATATTTCAAATTAAAACTTAATTTAACAAATAATTATGAAATTAGAAGTATGAAAAATAGTTTAAATATTTGAGAATATTCTAATACCAAAGAGTACATAAGGTTTTAGAATTTTAATATTAAATTAAACAAATTAAAATACAGGAAAGCTACGAAATCAGAGTAACATATTTAAATCGCGAAAACGTATTTAATACACTGGAGCATGTTGAAATCACAATGCATGCAAGTGCACACGCTCTGGTTATCTGTTTAAAAGTTGTTTATGTGTTATTTGTATGAAGCATGGTGAGCATACGCGGTTTAAAAATGGGCGTTTCACCCTGTTACAGTTGTTTTAATTATTGAAATTGGGGTTCAGCACATCTTTGTGTAATTTTGCGTATACCTGCGAGTTTTCATCTTCCTAATTACTGTAGTATTCCAGTTAAAGGAATCACAAAATTCAGGCAAATGTTGATTTATCTTTTAAGAGTAGAAAATATTAATTTGTTTTGTTCTTGTAAACGATTATTTAGGCATTAAAGAAAAAAGCTTAACCATCTTGTTCTCTGAATCGTATTTTAGTTCTGTCATCATACTTTTAGCAAACCCGAATAATTTAATGATGAATAAAGTAACAACAGATTTATTAAATAAAGTAAAAAATGTAAAATATAGTAAATGTTCTCAAAATAGTTGCAAAATACCCATTGAAATTATCTCAAAATGGTAATTCCTAAAAATCGAATCATTTAGCTGAATTGCACAATGTCTAATGTTGAACCTCTTCGCAAAATAAATTTCTACTTAACAATTCATAAAAGGGAATCGAAGGAACTCAAGAATGTTTTCCTCTCAGCAAGCGCATTTTCATGAATAAAAAATATTGTTATTGTTTAAAATACTATTCATGTCGTTATTCATATCCATTAAAACGGATTTCTACTTTACAAATACCGCTAGTATCGTTACATCAACGACTTCATTTTCAAGCTCTTTATAACGTAACACAGAGATAATAAAAATGCATTTTATTACTTTTCCATCGTAAATAAGAAATGAGACTGAGGAAGTAAAAATAACAAAGTAACAATCGAAGCATTTCAGCAGATAAGTAGAATAAAAGAAGAAAACCTTTAATGTAATATTAAATTCCTTTCACACAAGCATTTATAATGCATGGCGTAGATTCCGTGGAAATAATGTTAAAAGAGGTGAGTATCATGTTTATATATGTTAATATTTTGGTTACAGTTCTAGACAGGGAATTGGAAATATGAGATTTAAATATATTGTTTAGACTTATGAAAACCGTAATAAAAATTGTTTACTAAATATTTTATTCCCATTTCCTACCAATATATTCATTTATTCATAGCCATAAAAGCATTTCATGAACATTATTTTTCCATATAAAATAACTTTTCATTCGAAATTTTACAGACATATCCAGAAAAGAAAAATTTATAATGGAATTTTCGTATAGTAGCAAGTAGTATGTACACTTTATTTTCAACGTAATTTTTAAGCATTTTTATACACACTTTGCAGAGTATACTTCGTCGATAAGAGGTTGTAATTCCTTCCCAATAGCTCAACAGTATAGAGCCGGCTGACCAATTCGAAGATCCGTGGTTGAGACAGCAATGTTCTTTATTCCAGAACTCAGTCCCGGGTTGGAACAGCAAGGTTCTTTATTCCAGCAGTCAATTCCCGGGTTGGAACAGCAAGGTTCTTTATTCCAGCACTCTATTCCCGATTGGGGCATCAAGGTCTTTTACAATGGCGCTACAACAAATCGACCTTGTAGGTTAGTGTAAAGGTCAGTAGTCTGAAAGTAACCTAGTACGACTAACACGAATTTAGTGATTCTGGAATTTTGAGCGCTGATTTCAAATCGGGAGGACAAAGACGACGCAGGATCTGGAAGCTAGACTGGAATATCAAAATAGCATCTGTAAGCTAACCTGGGGTAGAAAAAAGCAGGAGGTAGTCAGTCAGATTGTCAGTCACACTCCAATCAGAGTCCATTTCAACAATAACAACATTCAATTTCATCCCAGTACCACGGCAATAAAATTCAGTTAGCCAGTACAAAGATGCGTGGTTCAAACCTCAGTTGGAGCAGCAAGGTTCTTTACAATTTATACACACTTATTTTGTGCAGTTATATTAATTTTTTCACAAACGCGAAGTCGCATCTCCAGATTCAGAAGTGAAAATCTTTCCAGAATGTAATGCTGAATACATATCATCCATCATCTAAGCTTTATTTATAGCTGATTCTAAAATAGAATGCTGTATATTTTGGAATTGAAAGTGGTAAGAACCGGAAATTGAAATCTTAAGTGAATCTATCTACGGAATTTAATGCGGAATCCATATCAGTCATCATCTAAACATAGCCGATTAGGAAAAATAGATGTGTTGCTGAAATAAAAACCGAAAATGGAAAAAAAAATCAGAAGTATGGAAAACTTAGTTAATTTCCTACCTCCATTAAAAGCTCCATTTAGAGCCAATTCTGAAAAACTTATATTTTAAAATAAGTTTATGAACCGGAAGTGAAAGTAATAGAAATAGCAATTCTTATTGAACACCCTTAACTCCTCTACAGTGTTATGCTATATCCATATCAGTAATGATTTAAATTCAATCTATAGCCAATCCTAAGAAATATATGTTGCAAGCAAAATTAAAACTTTTGAATCGCAAGTTACTTTTACAGAACTGGAAGTAAAAATCCTGAATGAACCCCTAGCTCCTCTAAAATGTGATACTGAATATATCTCAGTCATCATTTATTTATTTATAGTTAATTCTGAAAATTAGAAATTTCAGGAAAATTTTTTAAACTGGAAATTGAAAAGGAATCGGGAGTAGAAATACTTAGTGATTCGCATTACCTCTGAATATAATGTTAAATATGATGCTACTCTAGAATATAGTGCCGAATCTATATCAGTTATTATCTAAACTTTATCTGTGAGCCCATCAAAAGAAATAATAGTTTCAAGAAATATGAAAATTTTTGATCCGAAAACGGAAAAAGAACCGGAATAAAAATCCTTAGTGAACTCCCATCCAATTCCCTCTAGAATTTGATGCTGAATTCATATCAGTTATCATCTAATTTATCAATTACTCTATCTGTAGCAGATCTCGAGAGAAATAAATGTTTCAAAACAATTTTGTAAAAACAATTATATAGCAACATTTCTGCCACCAACAACTCTTCAAAGGCATTACAATCGCATACCCTACTTCCCAAACTAAAAATATCTGTAAATATTCTTAATTATGAGACTTAAGATTCTCACAGTACTTTCATGGTACATGCCAGTGTGTTTGAAGGTAACCCTATTAGTAAAGTTCAATTTCGTACGAAATGAATTAACTAAAATAAATTTTCGCTGTATCAGACTTCACACAGTATGAATTTTGACTTAAAAACAATATACGCAATCGTAAGATAAAATTAAGATAATAGCTGTAAACCCAATGGGACGACACCTTGCTTGCGACGATTAAATATAAAATTTATAAAATTTAACTGGAGAATAGCTCAACTCGACATTCTCATACCAGAATTCATTTTTTTTTTCAAATTTTACAAGAAAAAATTTGAAAAATCTGTATTGTGGGTAGAAATGATTAAAAGTATAGCGTGTTCTCCTTCACTTTAAAGGACTTGAATAAATCTCTGGCTTGATGCCATACTTGGCAATGTACACCCAGGGGGTAACTTGGCTAATGACATCACAAACAAAAAAAATTTTATCGCAGCTATTTTTTGCAACAATGATTAAAACTATTAAATACAGTTATTATTGAGTCATAAATAAACCCCTTTTAAGCATAATTATGTCAAATTTTATCCTATGCCGACATGTTAAAAACATATAAAATTTGGAATAAAATTCAAAGTCTTTGTTCGAATTTTAAGAAATTCTATCTAGTTCTATATATTTTATAGCAAAGCCGGATATAAAGTTTCCTGAAAATCCGTTAATGTTTGTGGCTGCTATCGTGCCGACAGACTGACAGACAGACGGATATCACTCAAATAGTCAAAAGGTGTTCAGGAGGTACTAAACATATATTGGCATCAAAATCTTGAAATTCAAAATTTTCATGATAACAATACTTTCTCAATACTACTATGAGATGCTGCGTGTGAAACTACGTATGAAACCACATCGTAGCCTGCCAGGAGGATATGATTCCAACTACCAGTCTCCGGCTGCAACTGCGACAACATAAGAGTGACTAACCGCCTTTACCTCATTTCATTATAACTTGTGTATACGTGATAGTTTATGAAAATATGTAATAAGTTTTTGCAGGTTTCATTATCTTAGTGCAAAAGGTATCTACACTTCACTATATAATATTACCCAGTATTCTCTGCATTAGCAAGTGAAATTACAGAAAACAAGAACAATTCATCTATATTTTGGTTTCTCTGTCGTTCAGAAATAAGTAAAAGTTTTAACTTTCTAACTACCTCACGAAATCCTTAAGAAAGAGTTAAATACAATGAAAAAGCAATTAGAGTGAAAAAGCAAGTCGAAGTTCGACTGTCTTGTTGGAAAACGCAATCTCCGTTCGGCCACAGTTTAGCCATGGTTGGAAGCACTTTTCGGGTCAATATGACTTCGTAACTGGCACTGTTCATCATTCCCTCTACGGGAACAAGAGATTCTGTCCCCAAAACGCTGAAACAACCCCAAAACATCTTTTTGGGCGGATGCTTGGGTGCTTGATTGATGTGGTGCTGATTGAGAGGTTCTCCTTGGCTCCTTCTCACGAACATAGATCTAAATCCCTGAACCACAAAATGTGTTTCGTCAGAAAAGAGAACTTTCTCCCAGTCCATGTTTTGTATTTCCGTGCCCATTCCAACCTTTTTTTCTTCATGCGAAGAGTCAGAAGCTGCTTCTTGTACGGTCGACGTGCTCTCCGTCCGCGTTCTAACAGCCTGTATCGCACTGTTGAAGGTGCAATATCAACACCAGCTGCCACCATGGACTTAGACAGGTCAAAACTGGTTAATCGAGGATTTTTAACACTCATTCGATGTAAAGTTTTGTCGTCACGAGTCGAAGTTGATCTTTTTCGGCCGCATCTTCCAGAGGGGTTGGTTCCAATATTTCCTGTTTCCTGAAACCGCTTCCAGATCCTCCCGACACTTGCTGTACTCATCTACATATTTTACCTATTTCCTCGAAGGTCTTAGAAGTGTGTTCTCTAAGCGCAATCACTTTAGCACGTGTTTCCGCGCTGATATCCATGACGCTAATGAGCCCCGCAACAACTGAGAAACTACCACTGCGAAACACCTGCCACCTGGCGGAGGAATTTGAACACCTGCTACTTACCAGGTGCATACGAACACCTGCTACTTTGATAATAACTGCAATTTGAACTCTGAGCTAATTTGGAGTGCTTCTTCCTAAGCTTACGTGTGATAAAACGAAAAAAATGACATTTCTCAATTAATTGCCACAATACTGTAAAAGATGGTCCTACATATATACATTTATTTTAAATTTCAATTTATTTTTGTCTCCGTATACTCTATACCCTGTTCTACAACCAGGAAAAAGCAATTACTACTTCTATTCATAATTAAGGATCTTAATTTCGAAAATAATCAAAAAACATATTAAACACCACGTTTTTCTATTGTGTCGAATGAGAACAGATGGAACGTTTCCAGCACAAGTTTTTCATCCGTAGGCGTTTAATCTATTTCTCTCTAACTCCATGATTCATCGATTTCACTGACCTGCTGCAAATTTGAATAAGTATTTTAAAGAATATTTAGAAATAATTATAAGTAGTAATAATTATTAAGCAATAATTATTAAGTAGTAAATGAAATGTCATAAAAAGATAGCTTTATTTTTAATGATATAAATTATGATAAAAGGTTATCTAAATACTACATGAATACAGGAGAAAGTTGAGTAAATCATCAAGCTCCAAATATTTTTAGAATCATTTTAGACTCCGGATTTTTTATCCATTGATAAAAAACTTGGAAAATGTTATTTTTTTTCCTACTATCATTAACGAATGCCCATTAATTAACTGAAACAGTCGACTATAAACATGTTATAAGCTGCAGATGAAGGAGGGATTTTTTCCTTATAAGAAACATTACTTAATGATCCATTTGAGCAAATAATTGAATTTTTTACAGCATAGTGCCTAATTAGTATATGCAAGTTTTTAAATCTGCTAACTCCATAAAAGTAGTGATTTGTGCTGTAAATTAAAATAAAAATGGGTAATAAAGATGACCATTTTTGGCATATTTCGATTCAAAAAAGAAAATAATATTATTAATAACTATATTTTACTTCCAATTTGCATCGAATAATTGAAATATTTAGTTGACAAAATTTTTAAGTGTGAATAAAAAGCATTTGGGTAGTTCATCATGTTCCATATTCTGATGGCATAACTTGCAATACTATAGTTTAAATGGGGTACGATGAACTGTTGAGTTGCAAAAAGCGCATTGCTCAACTGCACCAGTAGAAGGTAAAATGAACAACAGCCACGCTAGAGTTGTGTAGAGAGAATGCGAAATCAACTTGGCAGTGCCGTGGTTTGATCCCGGGGCCAAACCGCAGAGGCCAGCATCATAGCTTTGAATTAAATACGTCTCCAGCTCAAAGCAATTAATACTGCTTTACGAGTATTGGCTACAGTACTTTATCTCCCTGTGAGTTTCGTTGAAATCGAACGAAACTACGGCTGCGTTGCAGATGAAGTGGCGAGATCTGAGTTGAAGTGAACGAGCGGCATTTTATTGAGTCAAAAGGCACGATACCGTACAGTGAGATGACGTCAGAGAATCTCGGAAGGTCAAGTAAATGTGGTGGTACTCATGTGAAGTACAGAAAGTACATTTATGCAATGCATATATAATGCTTAGGAATCTGAATAACTAGACATAATGGTTGGAATAATGGATGCTTCGTAAATCACGTCCAAGTCACCAATGTAGAGAGAATGCGAAATCACCAACTTGGCAGTGCTGGAATTTTATCCCGGGGCAAAAGCGTGGTAGGCTAGTATTATAGCGTTAAGCTAAAGACATTTTCAGCTCAAGGCATTTAATACTGCCTTATGTGCGTTTGCTACACATATAGCATGGCATTCTGGTTGAACTTAAAAGTCAGTCCAACCAAAAGTTGGAGTCGGTGTTCATTGCCCTTCGGCGTAAGAAAGCAGAGATTTGTGTGCTACCAATTTCATAGTGCCCAAAATTGAATAAATAAGATATATTTTGGAATCAGTGAACGGAGACTTCGATAAAAGACTGCTATGATATTCTACTTCGATAGGAATTGAAATGAAGCTCACCGCATGGAATCACGTTGGTGATCTGTTGAAAAAATATCCTCCGACGATGTACGTATATGATGAACAGGTATCCATTTAAGTTTTCATGCAGTTTAAAGTTTATAATAGTAATTAATTAAATTAAATTATTCTATTATGTTTGTTAATATAATTTAAATTATTAACTTTTAAGTACATTTTTCCTAACTCGCTGGAATGCCATTTATCACAAACTAGAATAATTGAGATTGAAAACCCAGGTCAAACGACTCACCCTAGGGTATAAGCAGTTGTTTGAGTGAACGGTAGAATAATTGAAGTTGAAAACCCAGGCCACTCGACTCACCCAAGGGTATGAGCAGCTGGTTGAGTGGCCGAAGAATAATTGAGGTATAATATTTAAGGGGGTATGGTCCCCAAATTGTTGAAATCTGCAATTTTGAAGTTACAGTTGCAATTGTTTGTATTCAGGTAGATTTTAAGTATAGTAAACAAAATGTAATATTCAAAATTTTAAAAATTAAAGAAAAATATTTTTAATTAAAATTTCAAAATTTTGACATGTTTTCTTTTTGATATAAGTAGAAAAATATTTTTTGTAAAATTTTTTTGAGCATTTTTTAACATAAAAAAATGTAAGAAATAAATTGACTTCACAGTTTTTGTAAATATGAATCAGAAAAAATTTAATAAAAATTAATGTAAAAAAAAACGTGATTTTACACCACAAATATTGTTTTCGAAAATCATAACAGAAAAACAAACACATATTTCAGCAATTGCTGAAGACGAATTAAAGAAAAGTATATATATAACAATTGTTCTGAATTTCATTCTTATCCATGGAATAGAATTTGACATATCAATTTAAATTTATAAAAATGTTGAAAATCACGTCTTTGAGAAAAAAGGCATTAAAGTTTAAACATTATGCTGTTTATGAGGATATTCATCTGAAAAAAAATTTCAGTAATATTTTACACACAAGAAATATATTCCAAGTTTAAATTTTAAAATGTTAATATATGTACACAAAATAAATTTTAAAAATTGAAAAAAAGATTAAAAAAAAATTCATCAAAATTTTTATATAAAGAGAAAAATATGAAAATTGCTGCTGTTGAACCAGAATATATTATAAATAGCTGTTGCACACACAAATTCAAAGATGATACATTATATTAAAATGTATAAATGTTTGTAAAAGCAATATTGCTGACTAACACATTTCAAAGTCCACCAGCTAAGTAACCAGAATTCTGGTTCAGTTTTCTTTTTGCCAAGTTCACTTTCCTGCGATAAACTTTGAACAACAAAATTGATTTGTTCAAAGCTATTTTGTAGCGTCTTATGTATTTTCGTTTAGTAAGGACATCTGACCTTCCAGGTGACATGAGAGCATCCTTCGTTATTTGAGCTACAGAAAAGGAAAGACCCTTGTTGAAATCTATTAGACCTCTGGCAACTGCAATTAAAACTCTCTGTCTTAAACCATTTATTGATTTGGGGCATCTTTCCAAACTAGACTATGAAGAGACCCATTTCTGTTTTGAGTTTCACCCCTGCTGCACCTTTCTAATAATGAGTCTGAAGCAAGTCTTTGAAAAATGGGCATCATTTTGCATACTACATCAGATGTCAAAGGAGTCTGTATGCCGGTAAAGTGAGAAACTGGTGTTAATCCCTCTACTAATGCTCTATTGTAGAAACACGAAGATTCCTTATGATGTGGGCATGTCTTGTGTTTTGGATGGCTGTCGGTGGAGCTGCAATGATGCAGAATAGCATAAATATCCTTTTTCATGTCTGGTACGTTTGTTTTATTTCTTATGATGGCATTTCAATAGTAACGAGTTATTTTTCAATTGTTGTGTCTTGAGATTTCCGTGTTTTCTACCACAAAGAGTCACACCTCGTTTCTTATCTGTGGCAACAAGGTTACACAAAGCGGTTCCCATGCGTTTGCCAACATGATTCACACATTCTTTCTTGACAAGAGACACAAAAGTGCCATACACTTACAACTTCTGCAAAATTTCAAATGCCCTTGAATCACCATCACCAACAAATGTAACATAACGGAACCCAATATCAGTTGATCGATTCCACAAACGCTTTCCCATCTCAACTTCCATTCCACCGATGCACCAAAATAATTTTGTTCGCAAAGTGGCAAATGTCTTTGATACCGAAATGCATACTCAGCTGTATTTTTGCCTAAATGAACAGCCACCCTGCATGCATTACAATGTTTGGAAACAACATCATCATAGCCAATTATAACACCTGTCAGTACATCAATTACACAGGCAACACCACAATTTGAAGCGTGACCCCGTGTGTGACAGGAAGCATCGAAACTATCCACAATTTCGAAAATTTTATCATCACATATAGTTACTGAATTTAGTGTAGCATGAGCTTGTCGTACAATGCAAAGCACATCTTTCAACTGGCTTTGTGACTTATTACAATTGTGTTATTCAAAAATTTCAAATGCTTACTAAAAGTTCGCGAGTTCATGCAAGGCAAATTTATAAATGAACAAAAAAGTTCAGCTCCTGCATGATCTTTTACCAATTCAACAAATGCATGCACAGATCGGCGATTTATATCAAAAGTTTTACAGTTATTTGCAGTAGATAATTTATCCGAAGAATTTACTGTAGTTTTAAAGTTACATGTGCACTTCAGGATAATATCTTGTGCAAATGCATAATTTTTGCCAGTATCAACAGACAGGTTGTTCTTGTTTCAATGTGAACATTTGCAGAGATCTACAAACTGCTGCAAGTATTTCAAATTGATTAAAATATATTCATTCGAATTATCTCAAGGAATGTCTGCTTTTTTTAAAAAATATTTTTGCAATGCTTCTGTTCTTGTCACAATGCCGATTTTTCTGGAAATATCTGCATTTACATCAATCATTTTGCATCGTTTTTGTTTCATCAGCTTAACTTTTCTCACTTGAGATTTCCGCTTTTGTCCTATATTTACTATCACAACTCAAGCTTGTGCATATAAATCACTTAAAATTATATAATTATCATATAAAATATAGATGTATTAACAACAAAATATATTTAACAGCACATTTAACAACAATAGCCGTTTTCGAAATCGAAATAAAAGTAAAATTTTTCACATCAAATATCAAATTTAAATTCAAAATACTCAATCCAAAAGATACTATTACTTCACTTCAGTTCAAAGAAGTGTTAGCTAATATATTTCACTTCGATTCTTCCATCCAACAAAAAGAAACATTATTTTCAACTGAGAAAAAAAGATATGTAGAGGTTTCACTTTCGTTTGTTTATGTTGCAGTAGCAGACGAAAAGGAGCGTGGCTGGTAACAACTTTAGTAGTTCAATTTTTAACATTGCAATATAATCGGTTCTATTTAACGTAGCAAGATGAATTTGGTGTCATTGGAATCAGAAAATTATGAAACTTTTTTAAACAATAAAAAATATTTTTCGGGTACACCATTCCCCCTCCCCCTTAAATGATACAACATGATATCCTCATTAAATTAAATTCATTTATTGTTCATTTTATTTTTTCTTGTCTCTTTAAGCACAAAATAAAAATATTTTTAGTATTTTTGTTTCCAAAGGGAACTGACATTACGACATAAAAATAAGATAAAAATGCTGTCAAAAGCTGAATCTTCGTCATTATTTACTAAAAGAAATTAATTGATTCTTATTTTTAATAAAACCATATTAACTCTCACTTTTTCAACTGAAGAATTGGCAACGAGGAAATTAATCTCTTCCGAAATGTCATTGCCTGAAACAAACTGCAAAGGAATTGTCTTTATACTCTGTAAAAAGAAAAATAAATAAAAATACTGCAAAGATTCAATTTATTTGCAATTTATTATACTAACAGACATAATTACGATTGCTTATTATTTACAGTGCAACAGTTATTATATGCACTCAGCTGATCTGTAGAAAATATAAATCCAGCTAACCTGCGGAAAGAAAAAAAAATATTGTGAGATATAGAATTTAAAAATAAAACTTTCTTCTGTCAATTCTTGCAGCTCTGAAATCAAATTTAATTTCATTTTTTAAGTGCTTTACATTTTCTTTTCTGCGCACGAGAGTTTAACTAAGATCTTAAACTTAAAGTAGATATCAAACCACAACGTGACATTTAGTCGTTCATCTATGGGTGATCCTTTTAGCTCTAAGAATCTCCTCTATGGGTAGAATGTATGTTTTCGCAACTTTTGTGGAAAATTTTTTGTTAAAACACTGTATTTAAAAAGTATCATGCACTATATAAAGAGAGAAAAACCAAATCATCTATCAACTTTGATCAACATATAAACCTTAAAGAATGAAACAAGAAAATCACAAAATCAGTGAAAGCGGCGTGTTTCCACAACTAGGAAAATGTTCCCATTGTAAAAAACAGCATCCAAGGATCTGTTTCGAACTTTTATCGCGATGTTAAATTTCATCACTGAATAGCTGATACCTTAAATGATAGAAAGAAAACTTGCTATTTTCAACAGTTTTTTTAATCACTATGGAGAGCCACTAATACAACCCAAACAAATAATTTCATTCGGGCGCATGGTAGTCGTAATATATTTGTCTCCATAGAATTTTACAGAATTGTGCCACATAGAAAGACTACGGCTGCCATTGCAGCTATCATCTATTTCATGCTGCAGAGTGTATTAAAAAGTCTGAGAAAAGAAACCGGTCTGTTAATGTTGATATCTGTAACAGAACCGACATCATATTTTATTAATCTTAACGACATGAATTATATCACAAATAAAGTTAAATTTTAATTAAATATTAATTAAAATATATTAATTAAATAAAATCATTCGTGTAAAATAAATAAATATTAATTATAAATAAATATTAATTGAATAATATCATTCGTCTAAAAGAAAAATAAATCATTTTTTCTTAAACGAATGAGTTTCCTACAAAAAAATCACGAACTGAACGAAACGTAAAAGTTTCACCACGTGCTAACAAAAATGTTCACATACAGCTAGGTTGACGCCACCTAGTGCAACAAAAAACAAGAAAGATCAATCACGCTTAAAGCATTGATTATGAAACACTTTCCAACTTCAATGCAATTTTATTTTAAAAAGTCTAAAATGCAATACATTCCTCGGTAATATTTTAAAACTTACCACAATACTACATTAATTTATCATATTTGAAAACTTAAACCTTCATTGAAAAAAATGAATTTCATTCAAATGACGGCATTGAAATATAAATTGCCCGGTTTAAATATCTCTAAAATGCGATACATTCCACGGTAATATTTTTAAAACTATCATAATACTACGATAATTTATTAAATTTGAAAACTTCATCGAAAACAACTGAAATTAATTCAAATGACGCCATAGAAAAAATAATACGCCTGGATCTCTCTATAAAAACAGCATTTCATTCATAACTTTCTCCCATTCACTTCCTTCATCACAATACTATAATAATTTATTTTATTTAAAAATTAAGACCATGGAGCTACAAGTAATTAAACTCTATGTTTAAAATTTCATCGAAAAAAATCGTCGTTCTCTTTAAAAAATCAATTAATATTTCATTCATATCAGCCATGCAGACTCCATGGTCTGAATTATTTTGTGTTAAAGAAATACAGCAATTCTAATACAACTCATTCTACATATTTTGCTGTTTACATTTTACATAAGTGAAAAATAGGCTTCGTTAAATAATCAAATTTGGATAATCATTTAAATTCAAATATATTGTATTTGCGTTGTTTCAGTATGTAGATGCACAGAATTTGAGCAAAAATAAAATAGTTCTAGGACGGATACAACACTCAATATGAATTAAAAAGAACTTAAAAAATCGCGATTTTGAAACAAGACGGATGCCATATATCATTGTGAAGTGGGTCAGGTGATCTTTTCATTTCATGGTCACGTGATCGTTTCATATAAAAGATGTAATTATTATTTTAATTTTTATTTAAAAACCTACTGAATATATTTCGCTGAATTTTTTTTATATATTTTATGGAACAATTTGAATATTACCTAAAATTTTCGAAGCAATTTGTGAATTTTAAATTCGCTTAAAAAATGTTTGAAAAATTAGGTCCCATAGGGCTCAATGTATTTCAGTTTTTCAACCAGGGTTCAATCCAAAACTAATTGGGTGATATTATTCATTTATATTCCCATAGGTCCTACAGACCGTCTGAACAACATACTAAAATTTCTTTTGATTAAGTCATTTTTACGGTAGTTATCGTGCTAACGGACAGACAGACAGACAGACAGACAGAACGAACAAAGTCATAAACACTTTTCAACTTTGTTGAAAAGTGTTAAGAAAGGTAAAACTGTGTTAACAATACAACAAGAAAGTTCAATCATGCATAAAGTATTGATTCTGAAACACTTTCCAAATTCAATGCAATTTTATTTTAACATCTCTAAAATGCGATATATTCCTTGGTAATATTTTTAAAATTATCACAATACTATAAAAATTTATTATATTTGAAAAATTTGAAAACTTAGAACTACATCAAAAAATCTGAACTCTATTCAAATGACAGCACTGAAATACAAATTGCCTGGTTTCAACATCTCTAAAATGCGATATATTCATCGGTTTTATTTTTTAAATTATCATAAAACTACAATAATTTATTATATTTGAAAGCTTGATCGAAATCAATTGAACTTTATTTAAATGACGTCGTAGAAATATAAATTGACTGACACTCAATATAAAAGCAGCATTTCATTCATGAACTGTTTTCCATTCCCTTCATTCATCACAATGCCATAATAATTTATTTTATTTAAAAACTTAAAACCTTGGAATTACAAGTAATTCAACTCTATGCTTAAAACTTCATCGAAAAAACGTATGCTTCTCTATGTAAAATCAATGAATGTTTCATTCATATTATCTATATTGCAGACTTCATGAGCTAAATAATTTTACATTAAAGAAATACAGCAATTCTTATACAACTCATTCTATTTTTTTTGGTGTTTACATTCTCTATAAGTGAAAATTAGGTTTCGTTGCAGGAATAATCAAAATTCGATGATCATTTAAACTCAAATATATTGTAATTGCGTTGTTTCAGTATGTGGATGCACAGAATTTAAGCAAAAATAAAGCGGTTTTAGGACGGATGCAACACTAAATATGAATTAAAAAGAACTTTAAAAATTCCGATTTTAATACAAGATGGATGCCATATTTTATTTTGAAGTGGATCACATGATCTCTTCATATAATGGATCTAATTATTATTTTAATTTTTATTTAACAAACTACTGAATGTATTTTGCTGCAATTTTTTTATTTACTTTACGGGATAATTTGAATTTTTCAAACTTTCGAAGCAATTTGTGAATTTTAAATTCGCTTAAAAAATGCTTGAAAAATTATGTTCCATAGGGTTAAATGTATTTCATTTTTCCAACCCAGGTTCAATCAAAAACTAATTGGGTGATATGTTCCGCTTATATTCCCATAGGTCCTACAGATCGTCTGAACAACATACTGAAATTTCATCTTGATAAAGTCTTTTTACTTTCCCTATATGCATAATGTATAAAGAAAGTATTGTGACGGGATCGAAAAATCGAATTCGAGTTTTCGACGGGAGAGCACGTTTCAAGCATCCCTAATCACGAATCAAACATTTTTGAAGTGATGTCTGTGTGTGTGTGTGTGTGTGTCAGTGAGTCTATGGGGACGATAACTGACGAACGTATGAACCGATTCGAGCGAAATTTGGTACAAAATTCACAATCCGTAAGCACTGGAAGCCTATTGTTTTTATTATGCAATCGAATGTTCAGAATCTCCCTAAATTTTCGAGTGAAAATTTAAAAAAATCGTTAAAAAATTAAAACTGATAATAAAGTTACGCAAATAGTCATTTCTTATGTAACTTTTCATTAGAAAACGATTGATATAAATTTTAGAACGCTAACATGAATCGTTCTCGAGATATTGCACACTTTTCAAAAAAATTATCAAAAAGTCATATAAAATAAAAAAAAATATTTCCTATTTAGAAACATGTTCACTTTTCATATGCAATATCATGCGATAAATTCGGTGACATCATTCTCGTCGATCTAGCTGTGTCGTTTCAACTGTGTCGTTCATTCATGAAAAAAGATTCTTTGAGTAATACTTTTGTATTTGAACTCCAATAGTGATTTATCAGCTGTAAGAATAACTTATTTCTCCATCCATAACGCTTGGTAAGATTTTGGCGACGAATTTGGTGGAATGTCGCCAACTTGGCGACATTTTTTAATGTTGCTAAATTAGTGAAAATCTCGCCAAACGGATAAAAATGACGCTAATTCAATGACGACTCATTGACGAAAATTCAATATCTTGGAAAGAATATAAATAACTACTATAAAAATAATCTATTTTTTTTACTATAAAAGTAGTAAATTCATTGCATTATATAAGGAAATTCATGTGCTGCCCACATCAGATTTTTTACGGTAGTTATGGTGCTAACGGACAGACAGACAGAATGAACAAAGTTATAACCACATTTCAACTGTGTCGTGAAGTGTTAAAAGTGATAGATTAGATAAAGGGGCCCGGAATAGAAAGTCCTTAACTATTTTGTCGGATTTATTTGATATGGATTGATATTAGAGATTCTGTGAAATCCACTGTAGAAATTAACAAGAAAGATCAATCATGCATACAACATTAATTATGAAACATTTTCTAACTGCAATGCAATTTTATTTAAACATCTCTAAAATACGATACATTCAACGGATTATGCCTTGTATGCAAACAGAAAGTCATGACTATTGAACACTTATTTCAGTTTTTGTTCTATATTACCTTCCTTATATACAATAACATATAAGGAAAGTATTGTGACGGGATCCATAATTCGAATTCGAGTTTTCGACGGCAGAGCATGTTTCAAGCATTCCTGATCACGAATCGAATATTTTTGAGGTGATGGCTGTGTGTGTGTCAGTGAGACTGCGGAGACGATAACTGACGAACGAATGGACCGATTGGAACAAAATTTGGTACAAAAATTACAATCCCTGAACACTGGAAGTCTATTGTTTTTTTACGCAATCGAAAGTTCAGAACCCCTCTAAATTGTCGAGTGAAATTATTAAAAAAAACCATCCAAAAATCAAAACATCTACTACAGTTACGCAAATAGACATTTCTTATGTAATTTTTCATTAGAAATCGATTAACAGAAATTTTAGAAGGCTAGCCTAAACCGTTCTCGAGATATTGTACATTTTTCAAAAAAATTTCAAAAAATTATATGAAATATAAAAAAAATATTTCGTATTGAGAAACATATTCACTTTCCTTATGTAATATTATACGATAAATTTGGTGACATCATTCTTGTGGATCTAGCGCGTTCCATTCATGGAATAAGATACTTTGAGTAGTACTTTTGTATTTGAACGCCTATAGTCATTTATCTGCTATGAGAATAAATTATTTCTCCATCCATAACGCGTGGTGAGATTTTGGCGACGAATTTGGCGGAATGTCGCCAACTTGGCGACTTTTTAAATGTTGCCAAATCAAAGAAAATCTCGCCAAATGGATAAAAATGAAGCTAAATGAATGAAAATAACGACTGTTTAACGAAAATTCAATATCTTGGAAAAAATATAAATATCTACTATAAGAATAACCTATTTTCTTTTTACAGGAAAAGTAGTAAATAAATTGCATTACATAAGGAAATTCATCTGCTGCCCACATCAGATTTTTACTTTCCCATACGTAGAATTGAGAAAGTATTGTTTTCACAAAAATTTTCGATTTCAAGATTTTGAAGTCTTTGTTTTAAGAGTTCCCGAACAAGTCTTCACTATTTTTGAAGTGATATCCGTCTGTCTCTCTATCTGTCTGAATATCTGACTGTCCGTCTGCATGCCTGACTGTATGTCTGGCTGTATGTCTGTCTGTCTGTATATATGTGGTCGATTTCTTGTGTAGTACACGATAAGGACTACAAATATAAATGGATTTTTACGAAACTTTACATCTCACTTTGTTATCAAAAATCTAAAACTAGATTGAATTTTTTTAAATTCAAACAAAACCTTTTGTATTATTTCAACATGGCAGCGTAAAACAAAATTTCATATAATCCTGCATAAAAGGCTTTACTTATGACTCAATAATCACGAGACTTCAATCATTGTTGTAAAAAATAGCTTCGATGTAATTTTTTCTGTTCCTGGGGTCCTTAGCCCCTACCCCCCCCCCCCCCCACACTCGCTCAGAGGGCAAGTTGCCCATCCCCGGGGAATAAATACAATATCAAGTATGGTATCAATCGACATATTTTTCAAGCCCTTTAAAGTGAAGGATAACACGTTATATTTTGTAATCATTTAGACCCATTATACCGATTTATAAATATTTTTCTTATAGAATTTGACATAAAAAGCTACTAAAAATGATTCTAGTATGAGAAAGTAAAGTTAAGCCACCACTTCAGTTAATTTTTAAACTGTTTTAATTCATTTCTATTCCATAACAAATCATGCAGAAACATCGATTAAGTCCTATTCAATTTAACCATTGTACTAGTGATGATCTACTGTCATTTGTAAGCGTTAAGCGGATTTACATTTTTTTCATTTAAATACAATGACATCTGAGACGGAATCGCATGAGACCAAAATATAAGGTGCCTGTGTAGGTTTCCGACACCCTGTTGGCGAACTTTAACTTTTGGTCTGAAAATACGTGGTTGCCAGAAGACCTTGACCAAAAAAATGCATGCAATAATGAAGCACAAAAGAATGAAAGTACAAGTTAAACTGCATTAATTACATAATAAGATTTGTTCATTTCAATAGAACAATGAGATCATTGGTCATACAATGAGATCATAGATCATTGGTAAAACGTGTTATTAAAAAAAATCCTCTCTCTTAACATATAGTTCAAAGACATCGGTTCATTTTTCAATGATATGAAATAAAAAAATCCTCTATTTTCTCTTAATTGTTTTACATTTCAAAAATTGTTTGTTTATTTTCCAATTATTTAAAATTTGAAAAACTTTGTTTACTTTTCGATCATTTAAATTTTAAATGCATCGTTTATTTCCAACAATTCAAATTTCTAAAAGATTTTGTTTCTTTATTTTAATTACGTTATTTTAAATACTGAATGAATGAAAATGCCACAAACGTAATGAAAATTCCACAAATATCAGAATTTGCTGATCATCTTTTTATTTAGCTACAAATACACTACACGGCCAAAAGTATCCGGATACCCCTGCGGAGAAGTGGATGAGGGTGTGTAGGTCAAAAAACGAGATAAAAGTGAGCACCATAGCATCGGGCAGTCATAAACGTGTGTTGGAAAGACAATGAGTAAAGTCGGCAAAGCTAAGTGAATTTGTACGTGGCATGATAATTGGACGCCATTGTTGCAATAAATCGATTCATGATATTTCGGCATTGGTGTGGGTGCCTTGATAAAATATAAGTGATGATGTTGTAAAATGGACAAGTCTGGGACCTACAACTTCAGGGAAACGAAGTGGTAGGCCGCAGAAACTCACATATCATAGCTTTGAAACCCTGAAAAGGGTGGTGCTGAAAAATCGACAACTGTAGCAGCGGTCACTGATGAGTTTCAAAATGCATCTGGCGTCGCCTGTAGCACCGCGACTGTTTGTCAGGAGCTGAAAAAATAGTGTTTCACCGTCATGCAGCCCCTCACAAGCCCAACATCAGCACTGTCAATGCGAAACGTCGATTGCAGTGGTGCAAAGCTCATCAGCATTGGATTGTGGAGTAGAGCATTGGGAATAAGTACTATGGAGTGATGAATCCCGCTTCACTGTCTGGCAGTCAGACGGACGCGTCTGGGTTTGAGAGATGTCAAGCAAACGCTTCCTTCCCGAGTGTATTGTGAAAAACCGTAAAGTTTGATGGCGGCATCATGGTTTGGGACTGTTTTTCGTGATTTGGCCTGAGCCCCTTAGTCCTTGTGGTGGGAAACATAAACGCTACAATGTATGTTGATATTTTTGACAACTCTGTACTTCTAACTCTCTGGCAACAGTTCGGGGAAGGATCATTTCTGTATCAACAAGATAACTGTTCTATCCATACAGCGAAGGCCGTGCAGACGTGGTTTGCAGAGATGGGTGTTGAAAAATTAGATTGGCCTTAACAGAGTCCCGATCTGAATCCCATTGAACACCTATGGGATGAATTGGAATGCAGAATACGCGTCAAGCTAAATCAGTCATTTTCGAGGCCGAACTCACTGCAGCTCTCATCGCCGTATGGAAGGCAATTCCTACTGAAGTATTTCAAAAGCTGGTGAAAAGCCTTCCCATAAAAGTGCAGGCCACGATTGATCCAAAAGGTTTCCCAACGTTCTATTAATATGTTTAACATGCCTCTCTGATTCCACGAAGGTAGGTGCCTGGATACTTTTAGCCATATAGTGTATTTGAGGGTCGGTAGACTACACAAGTACCAAAAATAATTGCATCCTTGAATTTCCATCAATAAATCCGCTCTACATATACTTAATGTAAAGAACAAAACATAATTTAAAGAACAAAATGTATTTATGTTGTAGACTAATTTTTGTCTTAAATAGAATCCGTTCTATACAGATTTCACTGTACTATATATAAACATACTCCGTCTAAAAATTTGTTATTCCATATATCGATAAATCTTCATGCTGTATCTCCAATATCTTCCTGCGAACCATTTTATTATTTATTTTTTTATCAATAGCAACATTATAAAATTGTTATTAACCACACATAATAATTCAACTTTGCTTCTAATGAAAACTATTTACCTTTCACAAACTACAATGGTATATTTATATCTGGATAAAAAGATATTTACTTTACCGCCATCGAACTTATTATAAAAATATTTACCCATCTAATAAATTCTACCATAAATTCACTGCTTTATCTTTTTCCATATTTTTTTAATCATTTTCTTTTCAGATGCTGATTTTTATGAATTGATATTTACTAAGCAAAGAAGACGACATAGTGAAAAAATGAGAAGTAGCATAAAATCATGCCATAAACAGAAGTGCAGTTATCCGAAGAATGTGTTTATAAAAAGAAAATCTATTGATCGTTACTAAAACACATTTTTAACTTGAAAGAATATTTTGTAATACAAATTTTACTATAACACATTGCATATGCGCAAGTGAATGTAATGAAATCAAAAATTTGAATTTAATATTGTTCATTATAAGTATTTTGCAAAATATTAGCAAGAGGCAATTCCAACTCGCTCCTTATCCTCCTTCAAGGTAGAGCCAAGATGCAAACCCAACCCGCTCAGGTCGTCACTACACCATACATTTTATTTTTCTCATTTGGAAAGCATTAGCTTTCATTTTATCTCACATCAATATGTCACAATCAAGAATCGAACCAGGACCTCCTCCGATTGTATAATCAATATATTTTATTTTAAAAAATTAAACAAGAAAGATCAATCATGCATAAAGGATTGATTATGAAACACTTTCCAACTTCAATGCAATTTTATACAAACATCTCTCAAATGCGATATATTCCTCGGTAATACTTTTAAAATTATCACAATACTACATTAATTTACTATATTTGAAAACTTCATCGAAGAAAATGAACTTCATTCAAATGATGGCATCGAAATATAAATTGCCTGGTTTACACATCTCTAAAATGCGAAACATTCCTCGGTAATATTCTTAAAATTATCATAACACTGCAATAATTTATTATATTTGAAAATTTCATCGAAAACAAATGAACTTTATTCAAATGACGTCATCGAAATATAAATCACCTCCATATAAAAGCAGCATTTCATTCATAATCATTTTTCCAATCGTTTAATTTATCCCAATACTATAATAATTTATTTCATTTAAATATTTGAAATCTACCATATTTATTTTTAAATGTGAAACCTTTCTCATATATAAAATAATTAAACTCTTGGAAAGATATTTATTATATAATATACCTCACTTTTCTTTCTGGGGGATATAACGAGAGTCAGAATTTAATTGCATTTGTTTTTCTAACTATATTAAATAATTTTTATTTAAAAAGCTACTTTACTTAAAAAGATATTTATTATATAATATGCCTCTCTTTTCTTTCTGGAGGATATAACGAGAGTCCGAATTTAATTGAATTTGTTTTTCTAACTATGTTAAATAATTTTTATTTAAAAAACTACCTAACTTATTTTACTGAAATTTTTTTTATATATTTTACGGAATAATTTGAATATTTTCTAAAATTTTCGAAGCAATTTGTGAATTTTAAATTCGCTTAAAAAATGTTTGAAACATTAGGTCCCATTTTATCTCACATCAATGTGTCACAATCAAGAATCGAACCAGGACCTCCTCCGATTGTATAATCAATATATTTTATTTTGAAAAATTAAGCAAGCAAGATCAAACATGCATAAAGCATTGATTATGAAACACTTCCCAACTTCAATGCAATTTTATACAAAAATCTCTCAAATGCGATACATCCCTCGGTAATACTTTTAAAATTATCACAATACTACATTAATTTATTATATTTGAAAACTTCATCGAAGAAAATGAACTTTATTCAATTGACGGCATTGAAATATAAATTGCCTGGTTTAAATATCTCCAAAATTCTATACATTCCTCGGTAATATTTTTAAAATTATCATAACACTACAATAATTTATTATATTTGAAAATTTCATCGAAAACAAATGAACTTTATTCAAATGAAGTCATCGAAATATAAATCGCCTCTATATAAAAGCAGCATTTCATTCATAATCATTTTTCCAATCGTTTAATTCATAACAATACCATAATAATTTATTTTATTTAAAAATTTGAAATCTACCGTATTTATTTTTAAATGTGAAACCTTTCTCATATATAAAATAATTAAACTCTTGGAAAGATATTTATTATATAATATACCTCTCTTTTCTTTCTGGAGGATATAACGAGAGTCTGAATTTAATTGAATATGTTTTTCTAACTATATTAAATAATTTTTATTTAATAAACTACCTAACTTATTTTACTGAAATTTTTTTTATATATTTTACGGAATAATTTGAATGTTTTCTAAAATTTTCGAAGCAATTTGTGAATTTTAAATTCGCTTAAAAAATGCTTGAAACATTAGATCCCATAGGATTCAATGTATTTCATTTTTCAATCCGGGTTCAATAAAAAACAAATTGGGTGATATTATTCATTTATATTCCCATAGGTCCCACAGACCGTCAGAGAAGCATACTAAAATTTCATTTTGATAAATCCATTTTTACGGCAGTTATCGTGCTAACGGACAGACAGACAGAATGAACAAAGTCATAAACACTTTCAACTATGTTGTAAAGTGTTAACAAAGTCATAAACACTTTCACTATGTTGTTACGTGCTAACAAAGTCATAAACACTTTCAACTATGTTGTAAAGTGTTAAAAATGCAGTTTATCTATATACGAGTAAATAAAATAAAAAAATCTGTGAGTGAGTGTGTGTGTGTGTTAGTGTGTGATATCGCACTTATAATAGGTATTGTCGGACATAATCGGAATGGTTCAGAGATTATCCTAATTAAGCGTTAATTAAGATAGTCGAGTTCAAATCTCTGTTTCAGCCGATTATGAGTTTCTAATGAAATTAACACAAATGTTCGGCAATCTTCAGTTTAACATGATAATCTTCTTACTACTTTAAGATCATAAATATATCATATTACTTATCCCACACATCTTCCAAGTATTATTATTATTTCTTCAAATAGATAATTTTGTTCAAAATTTAAAATACTGTATAATATTCAATTCTAATCCAACAAATTACAAAAACTGCGTTAAGTTTCAGATTTTCAAAAAGTATTTCTAAACATAAAATTTCACAGTGATACGATAGTTGAGAATTCTTGATTTAGTAAATTCACGCCTTGCGCGCGCACACACACTCCCACTAATACCGACGTAGGGGGACATCATCTTTTAAAAAATGTCTTAAGCGTGCTCAGGTCTTGAAAATCCGCATTACCTTCTAAATAAAGCATTATAAAATTTTCAGAGAAAGAAAGCCTCCCCACCCCCACCCTCTCTTTCTCTATAGTGCATCGAAAATCTATCCTAAATTCTGAAACAAAAATTTTGAAATTATTATTTATCATATAAAATTACTTTTAAACCATATAATATTCTGCTACGGATTACATAATTTTTACTTTCCCTGCAATACATGGTAATAATATAGGGAAAGTATTGAAATCATGGCGAAAATCGCAACTCGAGTTTTCAATGGATCTAAACGTTTCAAGACCTCTACAATACGAAAAAAACATTTTTAGCGGGACGTCTGTCTGTGTGTCTGTGTGTATGTCTGTCTGTCTGTGAAGATTTTGTATCCACTCTAACTAGAAAACTAATTGACCGAATTTCATAACATTTGGTAGGTAAGTCACTTGTGGGCGAATCTGGTGCTGATTAGTTTTGGGTAATATTTGAGTTAAAAGAACGCGCCTTTCTTTTTTGCGAAATGGCTCGCAAAAGCCTGTATCCACTCTAGCTGAAAAACTAATGGACCGAATTTCACAAAATTCGGTAGGTAAGTCGCTTGTGGGTTACTCTGGTGCTGATTAGATTTTAGTACGCTTCGGAAAAAAATAACTTGCCTTTTCTTGCAAAATGACCAGCAAAAATCGTGAAAATCTAAAGTAATAACTACGTATGCTTAAATATATCCATTAAATGCTTGTTTCATACGTAATTTTTAATGAGGAAAAGAATAAGACCAACCCCATTGCACTAGAACTAGCCGTTCTCGAGATATTCTAGTTTTTTTTTTTTTGCATTTTCTCTACGCCACCTTTGAAAATAAGTCCAGTTACCAAACGAGAACTAAAATTGAATTAAAAGTGAATCAAATTTAAATCAAATAAAGTGAACGTGGATATAAGTCAGCAGGGAAAGTCATGTGCTGCCCACATCAAATTTTTATAACCAGAATAGTATTGTCAAAATCTAAGATACAATGGAATTACGAAATCATTGTAAAACTACATTAGAGATAAGTATCTTTGAAAGTGGCAACTTTTTATCGACAATTTCACTCTTAAGTGTTTATACCACATTCTTTACATTTAGAGAAGAATGAAAAGGCGTTGATTGTTACCTAATGTTTTTTTGGTAGTGGATAACTCCCCAGCAGACCATCCTTTTTTATCGACTCAATAAAATTTCATCTGTTTTACTTTGCTGAAGGGAAAATGGAACTTACAGCTATATATTTCGATGAAAGCCAGAGGCATTAAAATAAAGACCTCTCATAAATACTATCACAGGTAATTTCTACATCCAAGGGATGTTAATATCGAGTTATGTCATGAGAAGAGAAATTATTTGGAAAGTAAACTTTAATTTGTATGATGATAATATTCATATATTCTTTATGATATTTTATATAAAATGGATAGTGTAACACAACAGGGTACTTGGCTAGAGAAAACTTTTGCTCTTATTTTATGCCATTTATTATGGAGTGGGATTATTTATGGTACTAGGGAGACCTCTGCGCGCTACGCTTCGCCAACCCCCTTTGGGAGGCTTCGCCTCTTACTCGCTGTGCTAGCTTCATACCTATCCCTCCTAAAAATTCTAAGGGATTTTTCTTGGGCCAGAGAATCCGAAAACTGAATTTCTTGATCCTGAGCTCGTTTCGTGAGCTATATCATGTCAAACTAAAGTTTAAATCGATTAACGGTTTATTTCATCGTGTTATCCTATTATTTCTCTATAAATGTAAAAAATTTCATATTTTTGTATGCTGTAGTTTTTACGGTAAGAGACAAAGAAATCGCTAGACGTGCTGATACGGGAAAAAAGTTCACTTCAGAAGTGCATAAAAAGTAAAATATCTCCCAAACTACATCGAAATTAAAAAAAGGAGGCTCCGTCTTGCAAAAATTCCCCCATGTAGGTACCTGCCTGCAAACAGTCGTGGTCTTGCTATTGTTAATCTATCCAGGACGCGCACTCGAAACTTAAATATTTTGTCTTTGAATTTGACATTAAATATTTCTTAAACTACAGTATATATCAAAAACGGTTTATTTCAATGTATTTCCCAAAGCATTTGCTATAAATATACTAATTTTTATATTTTATATGCAATAGTTATTGATACAAAGAATCTCGAGAAAAGAGGAATTTGTCAAACAGCGGCGACGTCAGTGTTTTTAATACAGAGATATCGACCTTGTTAAAAGATCCAATAACACTAATATTGCCATAGCTTTTTAGATTAGCAGTCAGTAATATTTTTAATTTTATATTATAAAATTAATAATAAACAAGAAAAGTACTAATTAAAAGTTAAATAATTTAGCAAAACATTAAAATATACCATTTCATGAATTTTCAGACATGTATTCGAGAAACTTCATCGAAAAACAACAATTCGAGAAACATGTAACTCAATTTCGCTGAAAATCATCAAGTTTTATTATTTTTCTCCTGAAATAAATCGTATAAATTTTGTAACTCTAAAGGACCTCAATCTGAATGACTTCGAGATATATTGTCTATTGACACTTGTGCGCAGGCAAACTACCAAATAAATGCTCATACGGCTAAAAAGACATGATTTGAGAGAGATTCTAGACAAAAATCACCATATACTGACCGTCATGAATATATCATATCCCATTTATCAGATCGGCACATTTCAGCTTTCACGTTGACAAATAAAAAAAATCTGAAGTGGGTAGCACATGACTCTCCTTATATAATGCAATGAATTTACTACTGTTACAGTGAAAAAAATAGGTTGTTCTTATAGTAGATACTTATATTCTTCCCAAGATATTGAATTTTCGTCAATTAGTCGTTATTTTCATTGATTTAGCGTCATTTTTATCCATTTGGCAAGATTTTCGTTAATTTGGCAACATTTAAAAATGTTGTTGGCGACAACATGTTGGCGACAAAGTTCGTAAGTTGGCGACATTCCGCCATATTCGTCTGCAAAATCTCACCAAGCGTTATGGACGGAGAAATAAGTTGTCCTTATAACAGAAAAATGACTATTGGCGTTCGAATACAAAAGTATTACTCAAAATATCTTTATTCATGAATGGAACGAGCTAGATCCACGCGAGTTGTGTCACCAAATTTATCGCATGATATTACATATGAAAAGTGAACATGTTTCTCAACAGTTAATATTTTTTTTCAATTTATGGGATTTTTTGATAAATTTACTTTAAAAATGTGCGATATCTCGAGAACGGTTCATGCTAGCGTTCTAAAATTTATGTCAATCGTTTTCTAATGAAAAATTACATAAAAAATGTCTATTTACGTAACTTTATTAAAGGTTTTAATTTTTTATGATTTTTTCAAAATTTCACTCTTAAATTTAGGGGTGTTCTGAACATCCGATTGCGTATAAAAACAATAGGCTTCCAGTATTCATGGATTATAATTTCTGTACCAATTTTTGTTCGAATCGCTCCATTCGTTCGTCAGTTCGTCTCCACAGACTCACTGACACACACACACACGCACATACTTTCACACACACACACACACACACACGCACATACTTTCACACACACACACACACTTTCACACACACACATACTTTCACACACACACACACATACTTTCACTCACACACACACACATACTTTCATACACACACACATACTTTCATACACACACACACACACACGCACATACTTTCACACACACACACACACATACTTTCAGACACACACACCCAGACATCATCTCAAAAACGCCTGATTCTTGTTCAGGGATGTTTGAAACGTACTCTCCCCTTGAAAACTCGAATTCGAATTTTCGAACCTGACACAATACTTTCCTTATACATTATATGTATAAGGAAAGTAAGAAATACACTATTGTCCCGCTCTTTTTAATTTGTTCGTCTCATGGAAAAATCACTAGAAACAAAGATTATTTTTTCTTGTATAAACTTCTCAGTGGATGAGCAACAAAAATTTGTAATATCATACGTACACTTATCCAAAGAGATTTTTAGCTATATCTCAGTACATAGTTACCAACTGAAACCGTTGTAATGTATAGATTGATGAATACTGTAAAAAAAATTTTCAAACTCACTTTTATTTATTTACTTTTAATTTAAAAAATGGTCGTGGAAAAGCATTGAATTCTAGCATATTGTTATTTTAATTTACACTCTACGACAAAAAAAATCGACGCACCAAGAAAGAATTATCCAATTGAGACAAAATTTGGTACGTGTAATGTGGATGAACAGAAATAGAAATGATTAGAATTTCAAAACAATTGAATTATTTATTGTACTGAAAGATCTACACAAATTGATCACATCAATATGGCGTTGGTCCAACTCTGGCCTTGATACAAGCTGTTACCAGACATGACATTGATGCATAAAGTTGCCGGATAGTGTTCCGAGGGATGTCGTTTCAAATGGCCTCCAATTGACGAGCTAATTCGTCTACATTCTGGGATGGTCGCAGGCGAGGTCCCATCTCAGCCAAAATGTGCTCAATAGGCGAGAGATCTGGGGATCTGGCTGGCCAAGGAAGTATGTCGTAAGCATGCAGACAATCAATAGAGAGGCGTGCCGTGTGTGGCCTGACATTATCTTGCTGAAAAGTTAGCCCCGGGTGTCGCGAAAGGATTGATAATACAACGGGTCGTAGAAAGTCGACAACGTACCGCTGTGCTGTGATGGTGCCACGATGGACTATCAAAGGAGTCCGGCTATCAAACGAAATGACACCCCAGACCAGCGATTCTCAACCTGTGGGGCGCGCCTCCTAGGGGGGCGCGAGCACACTAGAGGGGTGGCGCGAGAATATCCAAGAGAAAATATTATTTAAAAAAATTTATTAACTGACTGAAAGGAAAGTACACATACACATAGAAAACAAAATACATTTCGACATATTTAACAAATAAAGTAAAACAACTTACTAAATCAAAACTTACTTAATCAAAACATACTAAATTAAAAACAAATTTAATAATTATTAGTGACTTCCTTGGGCCTGTCTTGCAGAGCACAGTTTTTCGAAGGAAGGCTTAATATTTTAAATAGCCACTCTCAGTTCTGTTTCTATATTTAGCCGAAATCTATATTTTGTCTTCAAAGAAGCCACAGCAGAAAATCCAGTTTCACAAAGGTAGGATGTTGAAAATGGTAATAGAATGCGAAATGCCCTTGTTTTTAATGCAGAAAAATCAGCCTCCTACTCCTGTCCAAAATTCAAATAGTGATTTATTACTATATTGTCTTTTGGTTTTGCCACCTGTCGTGAAGTCTGTGAATTTTTCTTCCTCATCAATTGAGAGTCCTTCGGGAGTCTTATGAAATGGATCCCTAACCCACTCGTAACTTGCTATCAGTTTGCCGTCAGCAAGAAAATACTTTTTAAAATTCTTTGCCAGCATGGCGCAAATGATTTTCAATGGTTACAAAAACAACTTTTACATGTTCTTCTTCAGCCTTGTAAGTTTTAGTACAATCATCCACATTTGTAAACATTGTTAGGTTTTTTTGCTTTAAATTTCTGCTCCACAATTCCAATTTTCTACAAAAATCATTAGCTTTATCACTCGTATCCAACATATGTGTATTTGCTCCTTGGAGTTGAAGATTCAAGTTATTTAATTTCTCGAATATGTCGACCAAGTAGCTCAATTTCATCACAAATAAACCATCGCGAAAATTCTCGGCTTCCGGTCTACTTTCCTCTTCTAGGAAAATGGCGATTTATTCTCTTAATTCATAAACACGTTGCAAAAATTTCCCATGTGATAACCATCTTGCCTCGCAATAAATTAGTAACGCTGAATGTACTGAACCCATGTCTTTACAAAGTGCGGAAAAGATTCTCGATTTCAGGGGTCTCATTTTTGTATAATTTACTACGGTTACAACCGTAGTTAACACAATATTCAGACCAGGACTCATTTCTTTCAAAGCCAAAGCTTCTCTGTGGATCATGCAATGCGTCCAGACGCACTGAGGCGATTTTTGTTTTACAAGTGCTTGTATACTTTGGAATCTTCCAGACATTGAATGAGCACCATTGGTGCATATTCCGACGCAATTTTTCCATTCTATGTTTGCCTCGTTCATAAAATCATTTAAAATAGCAAATAAAGTGAGCGTTGTTGGTTCTATTGGTTTGCAGAAAAGTAGTTCTACTACTGACATATTATCACAACATCGAACGTAGGCAATTAAATGAGCATCTTTATTACTATCTGTTGCTTCATCAAGCTGTATTAAAAACAATTTGTCACACAACTTCGAGAAAAGCTGACACTGTACATCTTCAGCTATATCACCAATTCGACGAGCAACAGTATCATTTGAAAGAGGTATCGACCGCAATTGTTTTGAAAAATTATCTCCAAACATAGTTTCTACAATCTCAATTGCTGCTGGCAGAATAAGCTCTTCACCAATGGTGTGAGGTTTTTTATATCTGGCTATTTTACATGAAACTTTGTAAGATGCAATTAAAGCTTTTTTATTCACAGACAAAGTTTCTTTAAAAAATGATTTTTGCTTTTTATATGATTTTAATTTTAATTCGAAGAATTCTCTGGGTTTGTTGACATGCTCACTATGAAGCGCTTCCAAATGTCGTTTAAGTTTATTAGATTTCATGCTGTCTGCGGCCAATATTTTTGAGCAAATGATACACAGGGGCCTTTCTTCTTCATTTACTTCAGTACTGGTAAACCCAAAATTTAAGTATTCTTAAGAATATTTTCTTGATTTTATTTTCGGAACCACGCTCGTCTGTGTACTTGTTGATGCTTGAATATCGTCTAGTGCTCGCTTACTTCCGCTTAAGAATTTATCCATGAGTGTGCATAAATCTGCTGCCGTGAATATTTAATATGGTAAATTGCAATTAACACGGAAACATATATAACGTACACATTCACGATAGATTCGATAGCGATAGAAGGATCGACTCGAATGAGACTGGCTGGAATTGAAACTTGTGTTATCGAACATTTTCCTTCTTCCTATGAGAAAACATTTGCTTTGCGCATGCTTGAGACGGCATCGGTCGTGTGGATTCCCTTCCACAAACATTACATATTTTTTTCCCATTTGTTTAGTCATGCTTCTGTTTTATTTCCTTTATTATTCGAAAAAATGTATTCCCAGTTTCTAAATTTAGCTCACCCCGTCTAGGTTAACTTTCATTAACGAATTTTTCTACTTTCATATTCTTTTAGCGTTCTTTCCCTGTTTGGCTTTCATTTCAAATATAATATTTAAATTTTCTTTGCTTTCATTCGCTTCATCTGTTCGCCGCCCGCTTGGAAAAATGCCAGATGTTGTTTCTCGCCAACGTTGGCTCGCTTTTACTCTTGTTTTGGCAGTTAGTTAAAACTAATTTAAAAACAGAATCCAAAATACTCAATATACATTATTGTTGTATACATGTTATTGTAAGCGGGGGCGCGATGAAAATTATGATTGAAAACTGGGCCGTGAATTCTGAAAGGTTGAGAAACGCTGCCCCAGACCATAACTCCCTGTTATCGGGCCGTGTGGCGTGTGACAGTAAGAGCAGGATCCTGACGATGTTCGGGCTGTCTCCCGACACGTCTGCGCTTGTCATCGTTACTCAGTTCGAAACGGAACTCATCACTGATGACAATTCGTTCCCAAGCCGAATAATGCCACGTTGATCGGGCCCGGCATCATTGCAATCGCTGTTGACGGTGCAGTCAGTGGTGGTGGTGTGGGGGGGGGGGGGTAATGGGCACCGCATAATGGGCACTGCGAGTATAGATTCCGCTCCAATAGTCTTCTATTAATGGTTCGGGTGGTCACTTCCGTGTTTGTCACACGTTGGATGGCTGATAACGACGAATGTCGTGCTGTCACAGCTGCTCTGACAATCGCTCTATCTTCCCGTTTTGTCGTCGCTCTAGATCATCCGCTGCCCGCTTGCCACTGAAATCTGCCATTCCGGATCCATTCCTATCAACATCGTCTAATTACTGCATCGCTCCTACTCAAATGCCGAGCGATTCGGCTGTGTGCCCATCCAGCCTGATGCAGTCCGACAGCACGCCCTCTTACTCGTAGTGGCCGTGAATTCGTCGGCGAGGCATTGTTACAATCAAGATAAGTAAACGCAATCGAAATCCACTGCACGTTTCTTCCTGAAAGCGAGGTTCCCTCCTTATATACACCACCATAGTGCTCAGTTTCACAGCGCCGTAGTTCCTACTATTCATTCATTGGCTGCGAATTTTTTATCATTTGCATATTCGGTCGACAGGGGTTTGCATGTACAGTTTCATTACCATCGAATAATCGGGTGCGTCGATTTTTTTTTTTTTTTTGTCTTAGAGTGTATGTAATCTCCAAATTTAAAATTCAACATTCGAAGGGTTTTTAAATATGCAGTTTTATAACATTTAAAAAAATGTTATTTAAAATTTGTAAAATGTGTAGTTTAAATTTAATGACATATAATATTTTGATGTTTAAATTCACGGTGATTAATAATATGTACAACTACACTGATCAACACATTTTACACAATAATTTGCATCTTTCTGATTTTACACTTTTTCCATTTTTACTTTCTCTATATACTTAATATAATGTATAGGGGATTTTGCACATTTTTCTAATAAATTTATCAAAAAATCACGTTAAAATTAAAATAAAGTATTAATTGAGAAATATGTTCAATTTTCACATGCAGTATTATGCAATAAACTTGTTAACATCATTCTTATGGATCTAGTTCATTCCATTCATGAGAGAAAATACTTTGGATAATAGTTTTGTATTTTAATGACTAATAATTCTCCTAGAGTTAGTCATAATATAAGAAATGTTCTTCTCTTCATTTGTCTGTAACGCTTTATCAGCGGTATGGCAAACTTGGTGACTTATTCGGCGAGACATTGCCAACTTGACGATATTGCGAGCCCCAGATTGACGAAAATATAGTTAAATTGCACAAATGACTCTAAGTTAACGAAAATGACGCCAAAATTATTAATTATTTAAGTATTTTAATATATGATTATTACGGATGATATATATTGATAATTTTGTCAAGTTAGAGTTGCACTAAATATAAGTTAATTGGGTACTTAGAAAAAGTTTTATATGTTGTCACCAAGTAAAGCGTAAAATGTACAATTCAACAGTAAAAATATTGTACAGTAAATATTATACAACATTTTTTCACTGTGAAAGAAGCAAATTCTATACAGAAAAAGCCATTTGCTGCCCACATCAAATTAGTTTTCTATATTGATACAAAATATGGCTTGCAGAAAAATGATTTTGTTCTAGTACCAGAAATATTTTACTCACTTAATGTATATTAAACACGGTAAATCAAAGTACGAAAATCTTAAAATGACATGCATTATTTCTTTTTTAATTCTTTATTTACAATTTACATAACACTAAAACCAGTGTAATTAATTGGAATTAGTTTACTCTTAACCTTGAAAGATTTCAGAAACACAAATTTGCTTCAATTATCAGACTAACAAATGCTATGTTTGCGTATGTCATTTTCATTACACATTTTATATGTACTTATTACAGTGGCATTCCTTATGACAGCACAATAATAGCCTGTAAGAAACGTAAAACCCAATGGGAATGTAAAAAAAAATTATAAAATCCCCATTCAATCGTAAGCTCCTGTATCTTGAAAACAAAAGCCAGTATTTCCTTTTAACTTTGATTTTGATAATTTGAGCCACAATATAGACTAGAATTTGCTATTTAGCCAAAGAATGCATTTTAACTGTCTACTAATCTTATTGGTAAATCTCAGTTCCCTCTTTTCCTCAGTTCCTTATCCAGTGGTCTATGCTATAAATCTTAAAAATCCCAGCCTTCTAATTCACAGTGGGACCGCATGATGGTCTTCTTCTTCTTCGACCCAGCCAGTCCAACCTACCAGAAAGGTAAAAGGTATCTGTCTGTACGGCCGGGAAGTGCAACCCAATTTAGACCGGAACCCAGTGGGTAAGGCATCCACTGGGGCCGTACCCTCCTTCCCCTACCACCAAACTCTCGGAAGGACTTACGGGCCCACATGCTTAACGTGATCATACTCCGCCTGCAGTTTTGACAGTGGCGGGAATCGAACCCTTGCCGTCTGAGTGCACTTCTCGTGCGCTAACCACTGGGCTGTCGCGCTCCCCGCTTGATGGTCCGGAAAAACTTTTCGAAATGGCTAGATAATATCCTCCCTTTTAGGAAAATTACAAAATTCGGCTGCACTGAGTTCTATTCCATTGTTGGTACTATATGTGCAACAATTCAGCTTTCTAGACCATCAGGAGGTCTAGATACTAGAAATTCTTAAAGAGTTTTGGAAGAAACGCAATTTTCTCCATAAATCGGGGAACATCTAAAAATAGTATTCTTTGGGTTGGGTTCTGTTTTGTAATTGATACAAATATTCAGTCTTCCCTGATATAGTAGAGTGCTGCTTCTGGAAGGTCTTAAAGGACATAAACACATATAGCTATCGGTTCTTAACCAATGATACTCGTACTACTGGTGGTACGCACGAAGATGACTGATAGTACGTGAATAATTCGTGCAATACACATCATAAAATATTTACCATCCAAAATTAGTGCTTATTTTCACTGTTAACATGCGCCGTTGCCTCAACTCTAAGTAACTTCCTTGGACTGGGGAAGGCCATATATTTCTGGATTAAACAAAACAAAGGTTTTGAAGACATTGTAAAAAGAACACTTATTTTTTCAATACCATTATGTTCTTCGTACGTATATGAAGTTGAATTTTCTTCAGTAATGTATGTAAAAAACAAATATGGAACGAAAATAGACTCGGAGCCAATTTTACATTTCAAATTAAGTAAACCAGATATAAAGAATCTGATTTCAAAAAAGCACAAATATCACGTTAAACTAAATAATTCTGCTAATCATATTGTTAATTATATTGTTTGTCATTTATATTCTTAATCATATTATTTGGTAATTATATCTTTAATTATATTGGCTAATATTTATTATTTATGTTCATTTTTTATTTGAAAGGAAATAAAAATAAGTCACAATAACCGAATTTATGTACAGAGAGTCTTGACTTCCTATTATTTTCCATGCAATGCATGGTAATGTATTGGGGAAATATTGGAATCGTATTGAAAATCGCAACTCGAGTTTTCGACGAATCTATATGTTTTGGGAGCTCTTAGAATCCGAAAAATCTATTTTAGCTTTACGTCTGTGCTTGTGTGTCTGTGTGCGTGTCTGTGTGTGTGTCTGTGTGTGTGTGTGTGTGTGTGTGTATCTGTGTGCGTGTACCTGTATGCGTGTTTGTCTATGTGCGTGTGTGTGTCAATGTGTGTATGTCTGTGTATATGTGTGTGTCTATGTGTATGTGTGTCTTTGTGTGTGTCTGTGTGTGTGTGTGTCTGTGTGTGTGTATCTGTGTGTGTGTGGCTATGTGTCAATGTGTGTGTGTGTCTGAGGGTTGTGTGTATATATGTGTGTCTATGTGTGTGTGTGTGTGTGTGTGTGTGTGTGTGTGTGTGTGTGTGTGTCTGTCTGTCTGTCTGTCTGTTCACTGTATGTCTGTGCACTTAAATAAACTCAATTTAATGAATTATGACAATTTACAATTTAATATTATCCTTCCTCTAAATTATTTCATTTTTTTTACCAATAATTTAACGTTTCATATTTTTTCTCTCTGTTTTATTTTAAATCTCATATCAATGCTTAAGATTTCCTTTTCAGAAACTGCTTCCCTGTCTTCGTGACCGGTAGATGATACTAACCCTTTATCGGACCGTGTTGATATATTTATGGCTGTTTTTTTTTCAATGGCTTATAGCACCTTCGAATTGTGTGTTCTAGCTTTGTTTGAATTGCTCTTCACTTGCCTCGTCACAGTTCATTCTTAACGGTTGTTAAGGGCGCATACTGTTATTTTATCCTAAAGACAGGGCTTATAACGGCCTAGAAACAATTGTCGTCACCTAACTAACATGTGTCTGCTTTCTTCAAGGAAGTTCAGCATGTTATTTTCTTACAAACGGCAGTTTTATTTATTACTAGCAGCATACCCGTCCTTCGTACGGAGTATATAATATAAAAAAACATATAATTCGCAATCATGTGCAAATTCTGATAAAATATTAAATTTATTGCTCATAAAGAGAAGTTTAAGAATATCTGTTCTCACTATGCAAAATTATCTTCACGGGCAAATCTGAAGAATAAAATATCCTGGCCCCTTTTGTAAACAAATTCACACACAAAAAAAAGAATTGAATCAATATATGCAACCACGTACTACTTATATTGTCGTAAATTAGAAAATATGCCAGTGTGTTAGTAGAAGCTTAAACATATTGTAATATGAGTCTTAAAAATATTTACCAAAATAAAAAAGATGACGTAATAAATTGAAAGTATCAGAAATCCCCGTAATCTTAATACCAGAAGGTCGTAATTGATTCCAATATATGCCAATATATATAAAAATTTTGCCAATATACCTGTACTACTTATATTCTCGTAGATTAGAAGATATACCCGTGCATTTGTAGAAGATTACTTGTACAACGTACTATATATGAGTTTCAACAATTTTCGTCATAATGAAACAATGGCATAATAATTTGAAAATATCAATAATTCCTGAATCAACTGTCCCCGAAATATCAATAATAATGATGTTTAAACCTGAAGACCGTAATTGATATTATCCAGTCAAAAATGCAATGTCAATGAAATTAATTTTATATACATATTTTTATTAGATTTAATAAATATCGTATGACACATAACACATTGGATCCATTGCTAAGCGACATGATATCATCTGCTTCAAATAAATTGATGGAAATCATGTCGTCTGAATAATGTGATCTCCATGGAAGGTTTGGCGACATTTTCGTCTCCATGATATTTTTATGGATTTACAAATATTTTTATCAATTTAGTGATATTAAAAAAAATTAGTTAAATGCGTTACTAAGTAGGATGGATGGACTGACCGACAAATGCTACAGAAACATCATTTCAGTACTCTATTCTAAAAAAACAAATTTAATTTCATTGATTTGGTTCATTTTTATTAATTTGGAGATATTTCCTCTAATTTGGTAAAGTTTAAGAAAAGTTACCAAGTTATTTAGAGATATTCCGCTAAATTCGTAGCTCTAAATTTGCAGATCTGAAGAATAAAATATCCGTATCCCGTCTGTATATATACTAAATGAAAACACTAAAATTATATTAGAAGATACATACATCCGTTCTACTCTTTTTCTGCTTCAACAATCGGCTAAATGAATTTATTGGGTAAACACAATATATGAGTTTATTAGCTAAACACAATATATGAGCTTTGAAACCTCTTTGCTAAAATAAATAAAAGTGTGATGTACGCAGTTCGCAATATATATAATTAAAAGAACAATCAAACCGTTCATTTATTATGAGTTTATTAGCTAAACACAATATATGAGCTTGAAACCTCTTTGCTAAAATAAATAAAAGTAATGTACGCAGTCCGCAATATATATAATTAAAAGAACAATCAAACCGTTCATTTATAAAATATATTTTTACATCCATTTATTTATTATACAAATAGAAAAAATAATAATAATCATTAACAAACACATTCAATTCCATTCCTTTGCCGAGCAACATGATATAAGATAGAATCTTCCTCATAAAATGCGAAATTAAATAACCATTTTAATTTCTTTATACTTCTAATCGTTGAGTAAAAGCTTGTGAAATACATGGAGGTTAATACATGTAAAAACATGGAGGTAGATTTTTCCATTTAAATTCATGTTTCAAACAATTCATGCTTTCAGATAGTGACTATTTAATGCAAAAATCCTGCATCAAACTCAAAAATAAAGTTTTAATTCCCTTTGACGCTTTAAACAAACGATTTTTATCCTTTCCGTTTGGATAAACCACGGAGTTGGAGAGTAGAACTCCTATAAAAAAAGTTCCGTTTTTTATTAATATCTCGACAACCCGTGGTCTTAGAAACTTGAAACTTGGGCAAAATTTATGGGAAGCTATTTCAAGGTCACCCACAAAATTTCATTAAATTCGGTTCAGCCGTTCTCTCGTGATGATGAGACAAACGAAAGTTTGGTTTTTTACTAATATCTCGAGAACCACTGGTCGTAGAAATTCCAACCATAGACTAAATTTTAAGTGGGGCTATTTCTAGGCTACCCACAAAATTTCATCAAATTCGGTTCAGCCGTTCTCCCGTGATGATGGGACAAACAGACAGACAGACAGACAGACAGACAGACAGACAGATTTTCAATTTTATTTATATAGACTAGCAGCATACCCGTTCTTCGTACGGAGTATATAATATAAAGAAACTTGAAATTCATAATCATGCCCAAATTCTTATAGTATACTAAATGACATGTTTAATCAAAATATTCTGTTAAAATATTTAATATAATGCTCCTGAAAAGAAGTTTAAGAATCTCTGTTCTCGCTATATAAAATTATCTTCATGGACATATCTGAAGAATAAAACATCTTGGACCCCTTATGTAAGCAAATATAAAAAAAAATATGGAATTGAATCAATATATGCAAAATAAAAGCGTTAAAATTGTATGGGACCCGTACTAATTATATACGCGAATATTTGAAAATATAACCTGTATTAGTAGATAACATGTATAAATTGAAAATACCAATAAACCCGTAATCTTTAAATCTGAAGACAGTCATTTATTCCAATATATGTCAAAATTAAAGTGCTAAAATTATATGGGAAGATATACACGTACTACTTATAATGTCCGATTATTAGAAGACGATTACCCGTTTTGCAATATGAGTCACAAATGTTTTTTGGTAAAATACAACAGACGACGTAATGAATTGAATATATAATTAATCCCCTTAATCTTCATACCAGAAGACTGTACTTGATTCCAATATATATGCCAATATACCTGTACTACTTATATTCTCGTAGGTTAGAAGATATACCCGTGCATTCCTAGAAGATTACTCGTACAACGTACAATATGCGTGTGTCAGCAATTTTTGCCGCAATAAAACAATGGCGTAATAACTTAAAAATATCAATAATCCCTGAATCAATAATTCCGGAAAATATCAATAATAATAATGTTTAAACCTGAAGAGTATAATTGATATTATCCAGTCCAAAATGAAATGGCAATGAAATTTATTTTATATACATATCTTCATTATTCAAATCGGAAAGGATTTAATAAAAATCGTCTGCCGCATAAACACATTGGATTTAAATCCGTTGCTAACGACATGATATCATTTGCTTCAAATAAATTGGTAGAAAAAATATCGTCTAAATAGTTATATTTCTATGGAACATTTGGCGACATTTTAAAAAATCGCCAAATTTATCGCCAAGTGGGACTGTAGAACTGACAGTTCCACTTTGCGACAAATTGACGAAATATCATCACAATACTATCCCCTAACAAAAAACAATTAATATCATTTATGTAGCGCAATTTTATCAATTTCAAGATATTTTTATAGATTTGAAAACATTTTTATCAATTTGGTGACATTTTAAAAATTCGCTAAATGTATTACTAAGTAGGATGGTTGGTCTGACAGATAAATGCTAACCAAACATCATTTCAGTACTCTCTTCTAACAAAACAAAAAAAAAATTCATTGATATGTAGAAGACCCAAGCCACACGACCAACCCGAAGGTTTATGGCAGCTGTTTGTGTGTCGTTTATATCAATTTGGCGACATTTCCGTCAATTTGGCAAAGTTTAAGAAAAGTTGTCAAATTAGCGATATCCCTCCAAATTCGTAGCTTTGAATTTGCAGATCTGAATGAAACATTCTTATCCCGTTTCAATATACTAAATGAAAACACTACAATTGTATTAGAAGATATACCCGCTCTACTCTTTTTCTGTTTCAACAATCGGCTATATGAATTTATTGGCTAAACACAATATATGAGTTTAGTAGCTAAATACGATATAAGCTTGAAAACTCTTTGCCAAAATAAATGAAATTGATGTACGCAGTCAGCAATTAATATAATTAAAAGAAAAATCAAACCTTCCATTCATAAGATATTCTTTTATATCCATTTATCCATTTATTTATTATTTAAATCGAAAAAAAATAATAAAAACATTAACAAACATATTTAATTTAATCCGTTATTCGTACGGGGTGTATAATTTAAAGAAACTTATAGTTCGCAATCATGTGCAAATTCTGTTAAAATATTAAATTTATTGCTCCTAAAGAGAAGTATAAGAATATATGTTCTCACTATGCAAAATTATCTTCACGATCAGATCTGAAGAATAAAACATCCTGCCCCCTTTTGTAAGCAAATTTACAGAAGAAAAAATAGGAATTGAATGAATATATGCAACCCCGTACTAATTATATTGTCGCAGATCAGAAAATATGCCAATGTGTTAGTAGAAGATTACCCGTATTACAATATGCGTCTCAAAAATATTTGCCAAAATAAAAGAGATGAAGTAATAAATTGAAAACATCACTAATATCCGTACTCTTTATACCAGAAGGTCGTAATTGATTCCAATATATGCCAATATATATCAAAACATATGTCAATATACCTGTACTACTTATATTCTTGTAGATTAAAAGATATACACGTGTATTTGTAGAAGATTCGTACAACATACAATATATGACTTTAAACAATTTTTGTCATAATAAAATAATTGCATAATAACTTGAAAATATCAATAATCCTTGAATCAATAATCCCCGAAAATATAAATAATAATAATTTTTAAACCTGAAGACCGTAATTGATATTATCCAGTCCAAAATGCTATAAGAAAAATCAAATCGTTCTTTTCTAAAATATATTTTTATATCCATTTATTTATTATTCAAATCGAAAAAATAATTATTAAAATTAACAGACAGATTTAATTTAATTGCGTTTCTGAGTAACATGATATAAGATAGAATCTTATAACATGTTAAATATGTCATGTCTTATAACATAAACTGCGAAATTAAATAACGATTTTGATTTCTCTATACTTTTCATTGTTCCGTAAAAGCTTGTTTTAAATCAACCATGAACCATGGAGATAGATTTCCCCTTTAAATCATGTTTCAAACAATACATGTTTTCAGAAAGTGACTAATTAACGCAAACAATCTCCCATCAAACTCAGAGATTAAATTTTAATTCACTTTCAAACGATTTTCAAGCTTTTCGTTTGGATAAACCACGGAATTAGGGAGTAGAACTCCTAGGAAAAAGTTCCGTTTTTCATTAATATCTAGACAACCCCAGGTCTTAGAAACTCGAAACTTGGACAAAATTTATAGGGGGATATTTCAAGGCTATCCACCAAATTTCATTAAATTCGGTTCAGCCGTTTTTCCGTGATGATGAGACAAACGAAAATTTCGTTTTTTACTAATATCTCGAGAACCACTGGTCGTAAAAACTCAAAACACAAATATAATTTTAAGTAGGGCTATTTCTGGGCTACCTACAAAATTTCATCAAATTCGGTTCAGCCGTTCTCCCGTGATGATGGGACAAACAGACAGACAGACAGACAGACAGACAGACAGACAGACAGACAGACAGACAGACAGACAGATTTTCATTTTTATTTATATAGACTAGCAGCATACCCGTTCTTCGTACGGAGTATATAATATAAAGAAACTTGAAATTCATAATCATGCCCAAATTCTTATAGTATACTAAATGACATGTTTAATCAAAATATTCTGTTAAAATATTTAATATAATGCTCCTAAAAAGAAGTTTAAGAATCTCTGTTCTCGCTATATAAAATTATCTTCATGGACATATCTGAAGAATGAAACATCTTGGACCCCTTATGTAAGCAAATATAAAAAAAATATGGAATTAAATCAATATATGCAAAATAAAAGCGTTAAAATTGTATGGGACCCGTACTAATTATATACGCGAATATTAGAAAATATAACCTGTATTAGTAGATTACATGTATAAATTGAAAATACCAATAAACCCGTAATCTTTAAATCTGAAGCCAGTCATTTATTCCAATATATGTCAAAATTAAAGTGCTAAAATTATATGGGAAGATATACACGTACTACTTATAATGTCCGGTTATTAGTAGAAGATTACCCGTTTTACAATATGAGTCTCAAATGTTTTTTGGTAAAATACAACAGACGACGTAATAAATTGAATATATAATTAATCCCCTTAATCTTCATACCAGAAGAGTGTACTTGATTCCAATATATATGCCAATATATGTCAAAATATATGCCAATATACCTGTACTACTTATATTCTCGTAGGTTAGAAGATATACCCGTGCATTTCTAGAAGATTACTCGTACAACGTACAATAAGCGTGTGTCAGCAATTTTTGCCGCAATAAAACAATGGCGTAATAACTTAAAAATATCAATAATCCCTGAATCAATAATTCCGGAAAATATCAATAATAATAATGTTTAAACCTGAAGAGTATAATTGATATTATCCAGTCCAAAATGAAATGGCAATGAAATTTATTTTATATACATATCTTCATTATTCAAATCGGAAAGGATTTAATAAAAATCGTCTGCCGCATAAACACATTGGATTTAAATCCGTTGCTAAGCGACATGATGTCATTTGCTTCAAATAAATTGGTAAAAAAAATATCGTCTAAGTAGTTATATTTCTATGGAACATTTGGCGAGAGTTTCGTCAAATTAGCGACATTTTAAAAAATCGCCAAATTTATCGCCAAGTGGGACTGTAGAACTGACAGTTCCACTTTGCGACAAATTGACGAAATATCATCACAATACTATCCCCTAACAAAAAACAATTAATATCATTTATGTAGCGTAATTTTATCAATTTCAAGATATTTTTATCGATTTGAAAACATTTTTATCAATTTGGTGACATTTTAAAAATTCGCTAAATGTATTACTAAGTAGGATGGTTGGTCCGACAGAGAAATGCTAACCAAACATCATTTCAGTACTATCTTCTAACAAAACAAAAAAAAAAATTCATTGATATGTAGAAGACCCAAGCCACACGACCAACCCGAAGGTTTATGGCAGCTGTTTGTGTGTCGTTTATATCAATTTGGCGACATTTCCGTCAATTTGGCAAAGTTTAAGAAAAGTTGTCAAATTAGCGATATCCCTCCAAATTCGTAGCTTTGAATTTGCAGATCTGAATGAAACATTCTTATCCCGTTTCAATATACTAAATGAAAACACTACAATTGTATTAGAAGATATACCCGCTCTACTCTTTTTCTGTTTCAACAATCGGCTATATGAATTTATTGGCTAAACACAATATATGAGTTTAGTAGCTAAATACGATATAAGCTTGAAAACTCTTTGCCAAAATAAATGAAATTGATGTACGCAGTCAGCAATTAATATAATTAAAAGAAAAATCAAACCGTCCATTCATAAGATATACTTTTATATCCATTTATCCATTTATTTATTATTTAAATCGAAAAAAAATAATAAAAACATTAACAAACACATTTAATTTAATTGCGATGCCGAGCAACATGATATATCCTCCTAAAATGTTAAAATTTATTAACCACTAACAGCACACCCGTTATTCGTACGGAGTGTATAATTTAAAGAAACTTAAAGTTCGCAATCATGTGCAAATTCTGTTAAAATATTAAATTTATTGCTCCTAAAGAGAAGTTTAAGAATATATGTTCTCACTATGCAAAATTATCTTCACGATCAGATCTGAAGAATAAAACATCCTGCCCCCTTTTGTAAGCAAATTTACAGAAGAAAAAATAGGAATTGAATGAATATATGCAACCCCGTACTAATTATATTGTCGCAGATCAGAAAATATGCCAATGTGTTAGTAGAAGATTACCCGTATTACAATAGGCGTCTCAAAAATATTTGCCAAAATAAAAGAGATGACGTAATAAATTGAAAACATCAATAATATCCGTACTCTTTATACCAGAAGGTCGTAATTGATTCCAATATATGCCAATATATATCAAAACATATGTCAATATACCTGTACTACTTATATTCTCGTAGATTAAAAGATATACACGTGTATTTGTAAAAGATTCGTACAACATACAATATATGAGTTTCAACAATTTTTGTCATAATAAAATAATTGCATAATAACTTGAAAATATCAATAATCCTTGAATCAATAATCCCCGAAAATATAAATAATAATAATTTTTAAACCTGAAGACCGTAATTGATATTATCCACTCAAAAATGCTATAAGAAAAATCAAATCGTTCTTTTCTAAAATATATTTTTATATCCATTTATTTATTATTCAAATCGAAAAAATAATTATTAAAATTAACAGACAGATTTAATTTAATTGCGTTTCTGAGTAACATGATATAAGATAGAATCTTTTAACATGTTAAATATGTCATGTCTTATAACATAAACTGCGAAATTAAATAACGATTTTGATTTCTCTATACTTCTCATTGTTCCGTAAAAGCTTGTTTTAAATAAACCATGAACCATGGAGATAGATTTCCCCTTTAAATCATGTTTCAAACAATTCATGTTTTCAGAAAGTGACTAATTAACGCAAAAAATCTCCCATCAAACTCAGATATTAAATTTTAATTCACTTTCAAACGATTTTCAAGCTTTTCGTTTGGATAAACCACGGAGTTAGGGAGTAGAACTCCTAGGAAAAAGTTCCGTTTTTCATTAATATCTCGACAACCCCAGGTCTTAGAAACTCGAAACTTGTACAAAATTTATGGGGGGATATTTCAAGGCTATTCACCAAATTTCATTAAATTCGGTTCAGCCGTTTTTCCGTGATGATGAGACAAACGAAAATTTCGTTTTTTACTAATATCTCGAGAACCACTGGTCGTAGAAACTCAAAACACGGATATAATTTTAAGTGGGGCTATTTCTGGGCTACCCACAAAATTTCATCAAATTCGGTTCAGCCGTTCTCCCGTGATGGTGTGACAAACAGACAGACAGACAGACAGACAGACAGACAGACAGACAGATTTTCATTTTTATTTATATAGATAGATAAACTTTCAAAAACAATTAGAGAAATAAAGAGAAAATGAGTTTGAGACTGTCGGGAAAGCCATATGCTGCCTACATTAGATTTTGTGTATAAAAGACATATTTTTGTTGGTGGTACTGAAAATTTTGGGTTTTAATTTTGGGTTATCTTAATTTTGGGTTTTCATGGTACGCATTTAGGAAAAGATTGAGAACCCTGCATTAAAGAATTAGATTTCTCAGATCAGAAGAAAATTGTCAGGAACTGAGAAGTCATGGAACTGCGAAATAATCAAAAGACTGCATGACAGAAACGTTTTTATGTGTTTAGAAGTAGTAACTTTTATCAACACTAATTCTTAAATGTTTAACATCTCAAAGAAGAACGATTAGGTGTGCATTGTTAGCAACTGTCCTTATAAAAGACAATACCCTTTAAGAGTATATTTTTTATTCACACAATAAAATACGGTCTATCTTTAAGTGAAATTGGAACATAAATTTGTATTACTCCAAAAGTGGTATAGGTATTAAATTTAAAAGGTCCCGTAAATACTATCACATATAATTCTTTAATCAAACGGTTACAATATTGAGATATGCTACTTTCTTTATATACATAATGTATAAGGAAAGTATTGTGGCGGGGTCGAAAATTCGAATATGAGTTTCCGACGGGAGAGCACGTTTTAAGCATCCGTGATCACGCATCAAACATTTTGAGGTGATGTCTGTGTGTGTGTGTGTGTGTGTGTGTGTGTGTGTGTGTGTGTGTGTGTGTGTGTGTGAAGTATGTGTGTGTGTGAAAGTATGTGTGTGTGTGTGTGAAAGTATGTGTGTGTGTGTGTGAAAGTATGTGTGTGTGTGTGTGTCAGTGTGTGTGTGTGTGTGTCAGTGAGACTGTGGAGACGATAATTGACGAACGAATAGACTGACCGATTTGAACGAAATTTTGTAAAAAAATCACAATCCGTGAATACTAGAAGTCAATTGTTTTTATACGCAATCGAATGTTCAGAACCCCTCTAGATTTTCGAGTGAAATTTTAAAAAAATCATTAAAAAAACAAAACCTTTAATAAAGTAACGAAAATAGACTTTTCTTATGTAATTTTTCATTAGAAAACGATTAACATAAATTTTAGAACACTAGCATGAACCGTTCTCGAGATATTGCATATTTTTAAAAAAAAATTATCAAAAAAGCATGTAAAATTAGAAAACTGTATTACCTATTGAGAAACATGTTCACTTCTCATATGTAATATCATGCGATAAATTTGATGACATCATTCTCGTGGGTCTAGCTCGTTCCATTCATGAAAAAAGATACTTTGAGTAATACTTTTGTATTTGAACGCCAATAGTCATTTGTCTGCTGTAAGAAAAATTTATTTCTCCATCCATAACGCTTCGCGAGATTTTGGCGGCGAATTTGGTGGAATGTCGCCAACTTGTATAAATATTACTAAATTAACAAAAAGCTCGCCAAATGGATAAAAATGAGGCTAAATCAATGAAAGTGACGACTAATTGAAGAAAATTCAATATCTTGGAAAGAATATAAATATCTACTATAAGAATTACCCATTGTTTTACTGTTAAAGTAGTACATTCATTGTATTATATAAGGAAAGTCGTGTGTTGTCCACATCAGATTTTTTCGGTATGCTATGAAAGTGGATAAAAAGAAACTCTTTGGAGATAAACTTCAATTCGCTCGATAATGCTGATGTTCATAAGCATCTTTACGCTATCAGATTATAAGGATATACGTCGATAAAATGCAGGTGTTGGCTAGTGTTGGTAAAATGTGAACTTTTACTTGGAAATGTGAGTTATCTATTGTAACTATAAATTATTTTTAGAAAACTGGGGTGACCAGCAAGAGAAAGCAGTAATTATAAAAAATACTATAAAGTTATCGTATTTAGGCGAAATACTTAGGTATTTTAAGAATTTAAATAATTTAAATAATCAAATTTAAACATTTCTAAATTAGGTTAGGGAGTGAAGTGACTGTGTTTCTTACTTTTCAGTTGCACGCGATTTGCTGTTGTTTGTCCTGCTGTTGTCTGTTTTCATACTTTGTTCTACAAAACTACTCTAAAGGTTAACCTGTTTTATATTTGGATGTACGGTGTAAATAATTATTTTACAGATCGAGTTCTTTGATGAACGTAATCGGATAAAAATTTTCACTGGCTACAACCTCTACTGAAATATTTTTTCTGATCGATCTTTTTACAATTCGAACACGTGGTGAAGATAAATAGTGTACACATCGAGTTTGTTGAAGTTTAAAAGCGTTCTTTAAAAAAAGCTCTTTTTGCTTTTACTTATTATAGCATTTAAAGGTATAATCCAGCATTTTTTATTATGTCGATGTAAAAAAGTATAAATAAACTATTATGCATCTATTAGTATTACATTCATGTCTGCTGCTTAGGGTTACTGCTTAGAGTTGCTGACTGGTTTTAGTAAGAAACATTTTTTTTATTTCTCAAATAGATCAATCTTAAACTTTACGAAATAACAAACAGGTCTCTAACAAAGTTTTCCTGCTGCTTGTTTAGATTGTTTCAAAATTGTAAGAGAACGATGTGATAAAGACAATTTCGTCTTTCCTGTCTTCTACAGTTTGTATGCAACGGACAAAATTGAAACTAACTTTATTGCTACAATAGGTGGGTTGTCAGGTGGTTAGAAGTAGTTTGTAGATGTATAGATAGAAGTGATACAGCTAATGGATTCAATTGCAAACAAAGTATGCACTTGAAAGACAATGTAGACTGTGTTTAAAAGAATTAGATGCATACATAAAATTCTATGAAGACTTGTAGAGATTTTATTAAAGTTCTAAAATTTGGAGAAAATATTTTTATCCAAGTCATGCTGGATTTGTTTTCTGAGTGAAGATATTGCAAGTAAAGTTCAATGTATGGTGTAACTATATATACACTCACTGGCAATGAAAGTTGCGCACCAAAAAGGAAACAAAGGATGAACCTGAAATTTTATTGATGTAAGGATATAGATGAATGATATACATGATCACAAAAACAGCGCAGCAGAACACGTGCAGAGGGAGCTGTGGTATACAGTTCGATCCTCCTCAGTAGCGCATCGCTCAACTTCGTGCTGCGATACAAGCAGCAATACGGTAAGGCATGGTGTCGAACAGAGGCCTGATGTTATCCTGCGGCAGACGAGTCCACACCTGTTGGACGTTACGTTTTAAATCCCGAAGATTGCGGCAACGAGGCAGCTGACGTTCCAACTGGTCCCACACATGCTCGATATGGGACAGGTCTGTGGAGCTGGCAGATCATGGAAGTGTCTGGACATGACTCAGGCAGACCTAGGGGACCCGAACCGTGTGTAGCCGGGCATTATGGTATTATCCTTTTGGAATTGCGCACCTGGAATCCCAGCAACGAATGGGAGCACATGGGGCAGTAGAATCTCATCCACGTACCGCTGACCCGTCAATGTTCGGGGTACCACTACTAAAGCGGATCAGCTATCGTAGGCTATGGCTCCCCAGCCCATGGTGCCTACAGTGGGGCTGGTGTTGCGCTCGATAACGAGGTTGAGATTGTGGTGTTGCGTAGGGGACCACCACACCAGAACATGCTGATCATCGGTCCCCAAAACGAAGCGGTACTCATCGCTAAACACCGCATATCGCCAATCTGTGGCGCTCCACGTTACTCTGGCCCGGCACCACTGCAACCGGAGCCGACGATGTTCCCGTGTTAACGGCAGCAGATGTAATGGACGCTGGGATCGCAGATTCGCTTCCTTCAGGCGTCTAGATATAGTTCGTGGGCACACAGGAGCCGCTACATGTGCCTGTATCGCGGATCGGGTCGCCGTGGACGTTATGCGTGCCTGTCGCACGAACATTCGATCCTCTCTACTCGTGGTATGCCTCGTCCGTCCAGAGCCGGTCCTTCGTGTCTGGATGGCGTCCCATGACCAGGGCTCTCAACACTGTCGAACGGTATAGTCCGAACGATCCACGTGAAGGACTATCCGGCGCGCTGACCGCTCTGTGGTTTTCAACCCGATGATCAGGCCTCTCTCAAAGTCCGTCAGTTTCGTATATCGACGTTTCTGGAGTGTACCCACCATTCTTTTCACTCCGTACTCGTGCTTGCGTCGGCCGAAGCTGATGGGGTTCGACTACACGCCGGTTTATAAGGCCGCTGGCTCATGCTTTCAGCGACACACACGGGTGTACAGTCTACACCAGACTGGGATCATTTGCATACTAGCCCACTCTCTAGCTATTTGCATCATTTCGCGGTTGTAGCATGTTTTATTCGTGGTGTGCAAACTTTCATTGTCCGTTAGTGTATGTATATTCATGAAATGTATCATCTAATCTATATGACAATAGTCCAACCTTTTGTTTTGCCTTTGAAAACCCCCATAAGACCTTCAGTGACCTAATAATTGAATATTGCAAAGTTATATCATCCATCTTTAGACGAAACGTAACAGTGTCCGATTTTGGAGATCATGTGGCAAGAAATAATTGAGTTACGAAAAGTCTTTCCCACACTCCATAAACCTTCCTCAGTGACTCAGATTAGCGGTCTCCAAAGTGGGGTACACGTACTCCTAGGAGTGCGCAAGTCTATACGTTAGGGTACGTCAAAAATTAACATTATTCAATAATATTATAACTGTATGAATGTAACCTTACTAAAACGCCTGTTTAGAACAATCAACGTTCTTGCATTATTCTAATACGAATTCTCCTTATTAAAATCATCACCCGTTTATGTATATACCATAGGGTTAAGCAAGAAAGTCTTAGGAGTGCGAGATTAAAAAATGTTTTTAGACCACTTACTTAGATGTCTGAACCTTCTCACATTCTTATTTCCTCATAATACATTGGGCGGTATTGAGAAAGTATAATTTTTACGAAAATTTCCGATTTCGAGGTTTTGACGTTTTAGGACCCCTTAAACACGTTTTGACTATTTTTAGAGTGATGTCCCTCTGTATGTCTGCTTGCCTATCTGTGGTCGATTTTTTCTGTAGACGATAGCTGACACAAATATTAATATATTTTCACGAAACCTTACAATCACCTTTAATAATGGAAAATCTAGAACTAAGATTTTTTTAATTCGATCGAAAACTTCGAAATTTATTCAAATTTTATATTTTTTAGCATGGCAACTTGAGACAAAATTTGATAAAATAACTCAGAAAAGAGGTTATTTATGGCTTAATGATCATGAAACTTAATAGTTTCAATCATTGTAATGAAAACTAGTCACAATCATTATATTGAAAACTACCCATGAAAATTAGTCAACCCGGAAGGCAACTTGCCCCTCCCGAGAGTACCCCCGGGAGTGCAACGTACTCCCGGGAGGGCAAGTTACCTCCCGGGAGTACATTATCAAACTTGGTTTCAATCGAAAGATTTTTGTCAGTCTCTTTAAAATGAAAGGTAGCTTGCTATAAATGGGATCATTTAAAGCAATAATACAGATTCTTTTTTAATTTTTTCTGTAAAATTTTCAAAAAAAATTACATGCTTCTTAAAAATGAATCTATATATAAGAAAATCGAGTAAGAAAAAGGATTTTTAATTTCTCTCCGCAGCAGAACAGAGAAAATGAAGTCTTTTCAGACACTCCAGAAGCCCCTCGTTGACTTAGAAGGCTGACTCTTTGCACACTAATTATATTGATCACATGATATAATCTAACAGAACCTGATATTAGATTTCTCATCCATGGGCGGGAAAAAGGATAGGTAGTTTTGAAAAATCTTTCCAGTCCCTCCGGATGTCTCACGGTGAGCTTGAAGGCTGAAACTTTGCTTATAATATTAACCGCGGGACAGAGACTTAGAACCAATTATTTTATTAAGACTGCTATTTTCAATGCAAAGCGCGATACATTATTATACAAAGTAAAAATTTAATAAAAAAAATGTTGCCACTTAACTTTTTACAAGTGTTAATTTCCCTGTCATTGACAGACTTAGATAACTAGTATTTAATATGTGTAAACTCCTATTATCATATTAAATATTCTTATCAATAGTAGTGAAATATCATAACGGAGTTTCTAGAGTTTCAGTTGTTTAGTCGACAACTTTTCAACGAACAATGAACGCGTATCATCCATATATGTTAGGTTTATAAGTCCAGATAAAAAGTTTGTGCACACATGGATCTTGATGGTAGTCCTCTTATCCACTTTGAAACACAGGTGGCTGTAAAATTTGTCCTCATGCACATAACACCATAAAAATCAGATTAAAAGATAACGAAAACGAAAAAGAAAATCTTTTATGGAACACAAATTGAAATAAAGAAGCAAAGTAATTATTAAAAAATCGGTGGTGACTCTTGTCCGATGGAGCTTAAATAATTTTGTGAGAATAACATTTTGTAAAATAATATTCCAGTACAGTTCAATAAGTTTATTCGACACGTTTGTTTCGTTTATAGGCTTTTAAAGAGCTACAAATTACGCGATAACTGTTTACAGATAGTTATCACTTTTCGTTTTCGCCTCGATTTCATTTGGAGACTCCGACCATAGACTTTACGTCAAAATATCAAACTATTTTACTAACTTACTTGGCGGTATATAAAACGTATACAATATATCTGACGAGGTTTTACATTCGAGTTAATCTATAAGCTTGCCTGGCGGAACATAAATACGTACTTTACATAAATACGGTCCCAAATCCACTCCTTCTCCTTAGGACATTATACTCTCTGGAATGCAATCCATATATATTCGATTCCAATCCATTTCATTCTAAAATCCGAGTTTCGACTGCGAACCCAAACATACACTACCTTCTCGTTTTCAGCTATATCCTCTCTACCGCCAAACATTCAAAAGCCGAGTGTGCATAAAATCGACAAGGCAAAAGCCTAGCAACTAGGGTTGCCAAATGTTCAGTTTTTCACGGATTCTTCCGTTCTTTTAGCCAAGTTTTGCTTCTCCTTTTATGGTATGCTCGGAGTGGCTGATTATCCGGGTTTTTTTTAAATTCATCCAAAAAAATTTCATAAATGCGTATTTTTCACAAAAGGGTATGTTTTTTTCATAAAACTCTTACGAAAGGAACGAATTCCCTGGGCCGCCAAGAAATTGCTGACACCACTTACACATAGATGTTGGCAACACTTGCATAGAAAAACAAATGAGCAACGCGGCCGGCAGTCTCCAATAATCTCGTTTAGTTTCTCAAAAAACTAAGTAAAATATACTTTTTAAAATGCGTGAAAGCGATGATGACCCATCAAAGACTCCACCGAAGAAAAAATTAAAATCCTGCCATCATCATCAGGTGTATCTGAAAAAGTGGGAAGAGATTTTTCCTTGAGTTAAATCAGGACCAGATGAACATCGGGCGTTTTGCGTATTATGTAGAAAAGGTTTTAGTATTTCCCACGGTGGGCAAAGCGACGTGTAACAACATTCACTCTCTAAAGGACACATACTAAAGGAAAAATCAAGTTTTGGAAGCGCAATTAAACTTTCAAATTATTTTGTTAACTTCAACAACCGTAGTGAATGTGATAGCATTGTAGCATGTGAACTTGGTTTGGTGTATCGTACAGTGAAACATAATTTAAATTACTCTAGCCTAAACTGTGGGAATAAACTTGTGTCACAAATTTTCAATGATTCAGTGATTGCTGCAAAACCTTCATGTGGACGCACTAAAGCAGAAAACCTTGTGAAGCATGTTCTTGCGCCCAGAAGTGTTTTCAGACATTCTCAAAGGCCCTGCACAAACGGCAAGATTTTTCTCTTTGGCAATAGGTGTATCAAATAAGGGTAATCGAAAAATGTCCCCTGCCTGCAATCGTTATTTTGATTCCTAGAAGGAAATACAAAATAAACTTTTGGACTTTGTTGAAAATGCAAATGAAACTTCTGCAGTAATAGCTGATTGCTAACGGTTGCAGAGCCTTGAAAATCAGAAATTGAGTATAAATCAAATATCTTCATACTCAGCAGATAATGCTAATGTAAATTTCGGGAAGAAACATTCAGTGTTCCAGTAGCTACTAAGTAGAAATGAAAACATATTGAAGACTAATTGCTCCAATAACATCATTCACAATGCAATGGAATTTGCCATTGATAAATTGCATATTGATGTGGAGATCATAGTACTCAAAATTTACAATCATTTCTCAGTCTTAGCTAACAGAAGGGAAGCTTTAAAATCATTCTTTGAATTTGTAAATTCAGAGTAGGCTGAGGTTCTAAGACATGTCCCCACCAGATGGGGACTCCAGCAGATGGGGACCCCCCAACTCCAGCCATAACTAGGCTGCTGCAAAGCCGGGAATCAATTAAAATTATTTCCAAAGCACAGATGACTGCCCAAAATTGCTGTTAGTAATATTTATTAATGATGATCCTGAACAAGCTATTTTACCTGAAATCTATTTTCATTTTATAAGCAGTGTTGGAAGTCAGTTAGAAATACTAACAAAAACGCTGGAAAGATGTGATTTGAGTATTTTAGAAACTTACAAACACGTGAAACTTTTCAGTAAAAAAATTCAACAAGGAATTAAAGGCAACTTTTTTGGAACCAAGGCAAAGTAACTCATGAATAGACTTTCTTTATCAATGCAAAAAAATATATTCACAGATTTACCATTTTTTACAGCTCCAGGATGTACATAAGAGATTCGATGTGACAGAAAATAATCGATATGCATCCCTAGAAGCATTTGCTTTACAGAAGGAAATTGAATTAAGCAACAGAAGACCTTAAATTGTGAAAACATATATGTGTTGATGATATGTATAAGGAGTTCTGCAATTATCGTGATACTTACTCTATGCAAAAGTGTAAACAAAGATGATGATGATATTTCAAATTGGGTTAATTATTTTTTCCTCAGAGCCTGAACAAAATATTCCGAATTTATCCAAAGTGGTAGGTTGTTTGTTCAGTATTCCAGGATCAAATGATTTTGTGGCGAGGATTATTTCACTGATGAAGAATAAATGGACCGATTTAGAAACAAATGTTCTCCAGATTTAAAGCGAAACTTCAAGTAGTGGTGAACTGCGAAACTAGATCTTGTACAGATTTTTATAAAATTGCTAAGAGTGATGTAAGATTATTGAAATGTGCCAAATTACCAGCAAAGTATAATTAAAGTTCAAGGTCCGGATGTTCCGGATTAAAGTTCAAGGTCCCGGACCACGATCCGCCAGTTCGTGTCCCCTGATATAGAGTAATAAAAAAAAATTGTCGAGTACTCCTTTTTTTATTTTCAAAATCTGGTAACCCTTCTAGCAACAGAAAAAGCGAATACGAATTATTTTATTATTTTTATTCTGGAACATAAACAAATTCGCAATTTAAATATCGCTTCCCCCAAACGTGAATTCAGTGGAAATCAATCGAAAAGACATTTACAAGACACAATTAATACTTTCTCCGAAAAAGAAATAAAACAATAATTTAATTTAAACACAGTTACGGCAATGGGGTGTGAAAACTTTATCACACATCAATCACTATCTGATCGAGTAACGGCTCCATGAATTCATCTATTTATATGATTATATTTCTTTCTATATTTGAATTGCATCTTTAATCAGCTGGATTCTTTGTTTTTAACTGTACCACACTCTTCATTGGTCTAATTCGAAGATTTTTAATATGGTTTTGGGCTGCGTTTTTAGTATCACGGCCCAAATTGGAAAAACTGTACCATCATCTTCAGTGGTCTAACTCGAAAATTTTTAATATGATTTTAGATTGAATTTTTTGTATCACGGCCCAAATTGGAAAAACTGTACCATCATCTTCAGTGGTCTAACTCGAAGATTTTTAATATGATTTTAAATTGAATTTTTAGTATCACGGCCCAAATTAGAAAAACTGTACCATCATCTTCAGTGGTCTAACTCGAAGATTTTTAATATGATTTTAGGTTAAATATTTAGTATCACGGTCCAAATTGGAAAACTATACCATCCGCTTGAGTTGTCTAACTCGGAGACTTTTAATAGGATTTCATATTGAATTTTAAGCATATCGTGCTTATTTGGAAAACAAGTACACTTACACAAAATGATAAATGCTCGTAATGACATTTGAAATACTGTTCAGCTCTAACTCCAAATCGACTTAGGAATGTATGTTGTTTGTTAACAACTTTGAATAATAATCATATCTTCTCATAAATAGCATAATTGCCCAATATCTTTAAATGTAGATTGACGCGGTTTGCAACCTGGCAACAACGAGCAACTATTAAAATTAATCTTCCTAATAAAATATTGCTAAATGTGGTGTGGGGGATATGCGTTGGATACTCCAGAAAATTCTGGACGAACTTTCTTACAGTGATAGAGGGCAATTCAATAAGTAGAGGAGAGCGATGTCAAGATATATTAAAATCTCTTGTGCAACTGTGGGTATTTACTAGGATATATGATTATTCCTCGATGTTGTTTATAAACAACATAGGTTCCTAAATTCATTTAAAATTAGGACTGAACATTATTTTAATTGACAGTACTTACGTCGCATAAATCCAAAACTCCACAAAAAAAATCTTATGAATTCATATTGAACCAGTTATGATATATACTTAAAACACATGGAATCCAACGCCGAGACATCACGTTGAAAATGGCTTTATTTGTTACTTAAAAAGTATTGTGCATCTGTAGATATTTATGAGGAGATATTATTATTCTTCGAGGTGGCTGATTAACAACATAGATTCCTTAGTTTATTTGGAATTAGGGTTGAAAATTATTTTAAATCATAGTGCCTACGTCACATAAATCCAAAATTCTGTTAAAAATTGTATGGATGGTATATTCATATCTCAAAATATGGAATATTCATATATTCAAAATGGTATATTCATATTGAGCCAGGGCTGATACAACTTTAAATACATGGAATACAACTCCAAGACGTCGCGTTTAAAATGGTTTTATTTTCTGTTTAAAAAGTGTAATATCGTAGAAAATTCAATTCAAAAAGACTATAAACCATGATTAAGTTATTCAGATATCTTTTAAAATCTTCTCCATATCGATTTCCATAACTCCATATCCATACTTATTTATCTTCAAGCAAAAATACTACCTGACAAATTAAAGAGTATGTAATAATAAATAAAAGATTTAATCATGGAAAAGCATCTGAACGAAAATAAAATCTAAATGGGTTAATTAATAGATGAAGATTAATCAAGGAATTACTGACAATGAGTAACAAAATGACAGCAAATTAAGCAAGATTAATTAACAAGTGATATATAATTAGATTGATAAGAAAATATATAGAAAAAAATCTGAACAAATCAACACATGTCTCTCATTACAGATAAGTTATTTTTTGCTGTATATATTCTCGGAATAAATTACGTACTTTATTATTGCAACATCGCAACAAAGAATAATGAAACTGAGTACGGGTTTGCAAGCCTTCTCGCTTATTTGACATTCGAATGAAATGCTATAAAGCTATTTCATTTTTTCAACTAAAGTTTTAAAATACGTTATGAATAGTAAACAACATTTCCTACTCACTGCAAATAATTTTTCTTTGATAATAATTCTTTAGCATCTAAATATATTAAGAACAAACGCATTTTGCCTAAACACCGTGCAAACTTCACTTGGTTATGTCCTTACACAAACTTCGTCTATAAATTACAAAAGAGCACAACATGTTTACTTCCCAAAAGTCAGCATCATATAACCATTTGTGCAACATTTTATGTCCAACTACTTCTAAACTTCTCAATCAGTCTTGCTTCTAAACAACTTCAGCAAGCTTGTAAAATATGATATCGCTGTGAATTCGATTGATATTGGTTTCATATTCGAGAAGGTGAGGCCCAGAATTTGTTCGGACATTTGCAATTTGAAGGTGTTAATATGCTGGACAGTTGCATAGCATTAACACTTTCAAAATTCATAAAATTGTTTGCATTTCTGATGTTATCAATTACCATAGAACAATGTGTAGCAGTTTTAGGAGACCGTTGACACAGTATTCATTCGATAACGCATAGCAACGAACATAATTTGTAACACTTTAAATTGCACCTTATATATACTTTTCACATATATATTTACCAGATCAAATTGCTCGACCTTGCCCAAATCCTAAATAGGTCTCCTACTTATAAACAATAGAAAAGCGTTTGCTACTTAATTAATCGGTCACTACTTATTTTATAAATAAGGAAATAAGCGCCCGCTATTTAAATAATGCATCCTAAATAAACGACCACTACTTATAAATAATTAAATAAGCCCCTTAAAAAATACCTTCACGCTTCTTCAAACGACACTCTATCCGAAAAAAGAGTAAATTAAATTTACAAAAGCTTATTTACAAATTCTTATTAAATTTGCAAATTTATTTAAGCAAATTTACAAATACTTATTAAATGTGTTTGCTAATAGATGGCGGTAGCGTCCCGTGAGGAAAAAAAGAAAGATAGTCTGGATGTCAATAGGGAAACACTGCACCGTTGATTTAAAAATGTTAAGAGTTCGCTAGGTTAAAAATTTATGATTAATAAACGAATAAGTTGAGGGGATTATATTTTATTCTGGAGTAGTATGTAACGTTTTAAGGAGCTGGTGTTTAATTTTAACTTTTAGATTGTATGTAAATTATTTTAAATCGCAATATAAAGTTCAGAGAGCTTTAAAATGCACGAAAAGTACATATTATTCAGAAATTCTCGAAAATTTGTCTATTAATCGTATGGATCCCAAAATTTATTTGAAAGAATATTTTCGATTTTTTTTCGGTGTTGAAAAGATAGAATATCTGTGATATTATTTACGGTTGCTAAGGAATGAATTTGTGTATACATCACCCAAAATCATTATAAATCGAGCTAAAGCATAATATAACTAAATAACTTATTCGAAATTAAAAATAATAACACAAAAGTGCCTATGTACCTGAAGTACCATGTGCCCTGAAATACCTATGTACCAAATTTCATGAACATACGAAGCTTAGATTTCCAGCTATAGACCACACACACACACACACACACACACAACAAAGACACGTCATTTATTATGCAAGATTACTCTTCTAAAATCAAAATAGTTTAATGCTAATTTTTTTTAAATGGCACTTTCTTTTATCCGAATTACATCAAAATCAATTTAGGGTAACACATGCAATACCTAACTTACACATTTCGTTGAAATTTTTAAATACAGTGCATATAAGAAATGTTACAGTGTGAACAAGAAACTTTTACAGTATGAACAAACATTTTAAAGTTCAGTGCATACATAAATATATACATATATACATACATACATATATACATACATACATGCATATATACATATATACATATATGCATACATAAATACATTCATGCATATATATATATACATACATACATGCATATATACATATATATACATATATGCATACATAAATACATTCATACATATATATACATATATGCATACATAAATACATTCATGCATATATATATATACATACATATATACATACATACATACAAAGAGCACAGATGCACAAATACATCAGTTGAAAACTGTCAATTCGTAGGACGCTCAAAGCGTTTGCCTTTAAAAGATTCATACCCGACAGAATGCTTTTCAGACAACGTGCAAAACGTTTAATATCGATTTTCTTAACGTGATCTCAATATTTACCACCTACCTCTACATAGCACAAATTAAAAGCAAGTAATAAGAGGAGACGATTTAATTATGGCGAAGACAGCCTATACGCAAACAAAAATGTAAATGGATTAATTAAGGGATGCAGATTCATCAATGAATTACTGTGAATAAATAACAAAGTGGCACCGAATTAAGCAAGATTAATTAACGAATGACAAGAGTAGATGGATGGAATAATAACACAAAAGTGCCTATGTACCTGAAGTACCATGTGCCCTGAAATACCTATGTACCAAATTTCATGAACATACGAAGCTTAGATTTCCAGCTATAGACCACACACACACACAACAAAGACACGTCATTTATTATGCAAGATTATTCTTCTAAAATCAAAATAGTTTAATGCTAATTTTTTTTAAATGGCACTTTCTTTTATCCGAATTACATCAAAATCAATTTAGGGTAACACATGCAATACCTAACTTACACATTTCGTTGAAATTTTTAAATACAGTGCATATAAGAAATGTTACAGTGTGAACAAGAAACTTTTACAGTATGAACAAACATTTTAAAGTTCAGTGCATACATAAATATATACATATATACATACATACATATATACATACATACATGCATATATACATATATACATATATGCATACATAAATACATTCATGCATATATATATATACATACATACATGCATATATACATATATATACATATATGCATACATAAATACATTCATACATATATATACATATATACATATATGCATACATAAATACATTCATGCATATATATATATACATACATATATACATACATACATACAAAGAGCACAGATGCACAAATACATCAGTTGAAAACTGTCAATTCGTAGGACGCTCAAAGCGTTTGCCTTTAAAAGATTCATACCCGACAGAATGCTTTTCAGACAACGTGCAAAACGTTTAATATCGATTTTCTTAACGTGATCTCAATATTTACCACCTACCTCTACATAGCACAAATTAAAAGCAAGTAATAAGAGGAGACGATTTAATTATGGCGAAGACAGCCTATACGCAAACAAAAATGTAAATGGATTAATTAAGGGATGCAGATTCATCAATGAATTACTGTGAATAAATAACAAAGTGGCACCGAATTAAGCAAGATTAATTAACGAATGACAAGAGTAGATGGATGGTAAGGGGAAATCAGAATAAATGGAATTTTTTCCGAAATTAAATATAGTCATCATGAGTTTCTCCAGACAACTTGGCAACTTTTGTTTTCACTAAACGTACAAAGGAAAAAATATACTATTGCTTTTATAAAATACAGCTGAAAACTGGGTTGACATTTACTCTTTATTAAAAAGATCATTTATTAAGGAATTAGAATGTATAAAAATAAGATGGTTTGCGGTAGATTTCTGTTCCTGCGAGTTCACGCTTACTTTGACGTATATATTAATCCGCAAGTTGAATTCTAAATGCGCAGTTTAAGTATTCGTATACGGCTAGCTCATTTATTAAATAACTCATATTAAAATAACTTAGCATGCTAAATTTAGTGTACATTGTAAATTAAGAAAGAAAGTATATAAGCTAGTTCAAAGTAATCGACATGGAAGAGAAATTGTCCCCCGTAAAGTGGCTGCAGTGCTCATTCGACGTTGTCGTCGAAATTTTTTAGTTAAAATCGCATTTTTTACCAATTTCAAAGCCAAACTAAAACCGTTTTGATCCCATTCGATATTGGAGATCTATAACTTATTCCACACATTAGATTCAAACAGAACGTGTTTGAAATCTTGCAAGACATCTTTATTGAGGGAAACCTTGTCAACGGACATACAAAAATATTACTAACCATTATTCAGCCTCAATGGCTGATTTTCAACAAATGGTATTTCTGATATGGAAGCTGTATATACCATATTGGATATCATTAAGATAAGTAGTTTTGAAACAATTAACATAAAATTCAAAATGCCGATGCACATACTCTGTACTATGAGAAAAATTTAAATATAATAATAGCTGACGTTGTGTTCATGATCTTATAGTAGTCTACCTATGTATGAAGCTGGGTTTCAGTTGGTTAAATAATCTAGGTTAAAACCGATTATGAAACTTTAGTGCAAAATCTTAATATGTTTAATACAGAACAAACATATTTAAAAATAAAATTTCGAAATAGCTTTGCAAGCAAATAAGAGGATACATTTATTTAAAATTTGATTCCTATTGGTTAATTAAGATATCGAAATGGCATGAAATTGTCATTAACTAAAATGTCATTTAAATGTCATTAATTAAAATGTCATGAAAATGTCATTAATGGAAATGGACTGGACATGTTTTAAGAATGCCACAGCATAGCATCCCTGCTGTGGCACTTACTTGGGCGCCTGAAAGAAAAAGATCTTGGGGTCCACCCAAGCTAACTTGGAGGAGACTGGTAGAACAAGAGCGGAATTTGATGAAGATGAGCGAGTTGATCAGAAGCAAGGACTGCGGCACAGGATCGACCAGGGTGACGGCGCAAGCTCAAAGCCTTATATTCCACTAGGCACGATAAGTGATGATGATGCTGAAAATGTCATTAAGTAAAATGTCATGAAATTGTTACTAATTAAAACGTCATGAGAATTTCATTCATTAAAATTTCACTAAAAATCGAGCGTATATTACGTTGGATCCGATAAAAACTTTCGGCACAAAGGCAAAATTTTAAAAAAATAAAGCGTGACGGTGATTGTATTTCCAAGTTTTAGGGAACTCTCTACGAAATTTGGTTTCATTTGGTTGTATACATTGAGAAAGAAGACGCTGCACTCATTTATTAACAGACCGACAGAAAGACTAATTGAACGATAGGCCCTCATAATTTTACGAAGTGTTTTAAACCTTTACAAGCGTATAGATTTTCACTATGACCGGAAAGTATTTTCGACAGAGAACCAATACTTCTCTTTAGCGAAGGAAGTAAAATTATAAAATTTCCTTTTCCTTGCACCAACCTATAAGGCAGGTGTTACTTAACAACTAATAAGCAAGGAGTTAACTTATTCCATCGGGGGAAAACAGTTTACGAATTTCATGAAATAGAACATGTTGGGGAAGGGAGGTAGGTGTCAAGAAAAATCCTTGTCTAAAATTCCGTCCTTTGCATCAGTTCCTTTACCATGGGCAAATGTTTGTAAAATGCTAAAATGGAAATATAATTACTTCTTTAGGTATAAGGGTAAAACTGATATCATTCGATTGACTTCAACATATATTTACAAATCTGTTGTACATCCAAGATGGCACATTTTCTGTCAAACAAATAAAATGTCAAGTTTTAATATATCAGAGAAATAAAATTATATTTCGAAACTTTTTAAGCTTTCTTTGCTTTTTAAATATTTACTTGAGCTAATGTGTTATCATCTTCACGCAAATCCAGTTTCTTCTTCTATAAAAATATATTTAAAAGCTTCAGCAACCACTAAATCATAAATAAAATTTTATTTATTAAATCAAAAAAGAATACTTGGACAAATATATTTTCTGGAATAATTCGTACTTATAGGAAAAATACAATGATTACTAGAATATTTAATTTCATTATAAAACATGAAATAATAACAAACATTCGACTTTTACACTGCGCGTACGGTAAATTATTAACAATTGGAGTATCGCGAAGTGTACTGAGTACGCAATTTGGATTTGAAACTCCAATATCTCAAATAATAATGGCGTTCATGCATCGAAACTCCACCTAACATCCTCAGATAAAATTTAATGTGATTAAATTAAAGCAAAAGAAAGATGTACACTCTTAGTTTATTCATTATCCAACATCAGTCGAAAAATTAAAGTCTTAATGCAGAAATTTTGTACGGAAATTCTGGATTGAGTATAAAAGCTGGATAAAATTAATCGCTGCTTAAAATGCTAAGCATCAGCGGGTAAATATTCAAATTCATTAGAAATCTATATTTCATAATTATATCATATAAATGTTCCTTTATTTCGCAATTTGCGTATGATCTTACTTTTACCTTAACTCTTCTTCAAATATATCATCTAAATGCGTTTATTTGCTGAATTCATTTGGCAGTGTGACACTCATAACATTGCGATTAATAAATGACAATATATCACTTTAGTATCAATTGACATTTAATTCTACTCATAATATAAAATGTTATAATGTGTGTAAAAAAAGGAACTAGACTGTTGTTGTTGTTGTTGAGACCCAGACCGTCCGACCTACCAGAAAGGTAAGAACTAGACTGTGAAAGATCTGCACACAGTTCATCTAGTACAATGAATAAACAACTGTAGAAGCAGAAAATATTATTTAACCAGCAAACTGTACTAGGTCAATTTTTGTAACTCCGAAATTGTACTAGGTCGCATTACTTTAAAATTGCTCGACTCATTTTTTATACACACGATGGCTATTATGGCTAAGGCTCTTTTGGAGCCTTAACTATGGCCAGGAGATACACTTAGACTGTGCAGATAAAATACAATACGATAAATACTGTTCGATTTCAAGTATGTATTCGTTCAATGAGCTGCTGGAACATACCTAGGTTTATATAGAGTTGGAATTCAGAGGATGAGCCAATAGAACACAAGCGGGCATTGCAAATTGTTCCTTATAGGTAGAATATCAGTGTGTAACTAACAATTCCTAACACTAAAGAATGTAACTAGCAATTCCTAATACTAAAGAATGTAACTAACAATTCCTAATACTAAAGAATGTAACTAACAATTCCTAACACTAAATAATGTAACCAACAATTCCTAACATTAAAGAATGTAACTAACAATTCCTAACACTTTTTCGCAGCAAAAGTTCTCAAGGAAAATGTTTAAACTGCAAGTGGCTTGCTGTTCTTGCAATGAAGTACCACAGCGGTACCAGCATTAATGAAACAAATTTATATTTATTGTTTTAAAAAGCAGACATTATTTGCAAAAAAACATGACACGATATATCATTAAAAGGCTAATTTATTTGTAAGAGTAATAATGATTGAGACTTAGTATAAAACAGACAATTAGTATGCATTACTGATTAGGGAAAAAAGAAATGAGATGAATACTGTGTAAGCAGAAACTATATACGTTCATTAAAGAGATAATGCCTTGTATGAAAAACTAGAATGAATTATCCGGCATTCTAAATAAGCGTCCACTGCGTATAAATAATTAAATAAGCACCGGTTACTTAAATAATACACTTTAACACAATTTAAAAAATCTTCGATTCAAAATTTGCACTATTCAAATCGATAATCACAATAGATAGTATATTCAACATACCGCTCATGAAACAAGCGATAAGGCGATTCCACGGAATTCCTTATACCCGCCTTCTCAATCCATTCCAAAATATCCAGTCCGTTACGACAAAAAAAGTGATTCTTCGAATGGGGTCCAATGCTTGAGAGAACTTGCATGTTTCGTTCAAAAAAATGAAAGGCACGTCTGAGATAAAAAATTTATAATTAATCAACAGATGGGTTCATGAAATTATTTTTGCTGGAGTAGTCTGTGCTATTTTAAACAGTTGCTGATGAGCGATTGATGGCAAGTCAATTTTTATATATCATAATATGAAATTCGGGGAGGTCTAAATTGCACAAAAAGTATATATATTTTCAATCGTCTAAAAATCTTATGAATTCCATTCACAGTTTGTTCGAAAGATAATTATTTTTATCTTTACGATGGTGTCAAGATGAAAACTCTGTGATAATATTTTAGGTCGCTAAGGAATCAATTTGCGTGATTATCTCCCAAAATCGTTGTAAAATGAGCTAAAAGATTAAATAACGAAAAACTAATTCGAAATATCAAAAAATAACACCAAAGTGCACCAACTCAGGTACTCAAATACCTATGTACCAAATTTCATGACCTTACGATTTGTCGCTACAGACTACACCCACACACACACACACAAACATCTTCCTTTATTATATAAGAATTAGATTAATCTGATCGAAGTTAACCGCTTAAAATGCGAAATATTGATAATGATTAATCAAAGAACGTAGATTTGCGCTCAATCAATAATAAACTAGATCACAACGTAAAATTACTGCAAATAAAAATAAAAAAGCATAGACCATTCTAAAATCACTGAATTTCCTTCTACAACAAGCTCTGAGACTAGAATGCTCAGATGACTGCATGCTAATACTGTCAAAAAGAAAATGGCTAAACGAGAGAATCCAATTTAGTAGCACCACCTAGTGCATCTACAGGGAAGTTAAACAAAAAATATTAGAAAATTACACTAGGCTGCGCTACTCTATTAAATTATGTCGTTTAGGCATTTTCAGTTTGAGCGGCTCACTTGGCGCTCACATAGGCGTTCTGGCTTGTTGTAAACGAAAAAATTTAGAAAATCAAGGGAATATAAACACATTCTTCTCTTTCGCTACACTTTACGGCGTTATTATATTCAATTATGTCATTTAAACATTTTAGTTTGACAGGCTTAGTCTGCGTCCATTTGGGAATTCTGGTCCTGGCTTATTGCACTGCAGAAGGAAATTCTGTGATTTTCGAAACATGTGTATGCTTTTTATCTTTATTTTTTCAGTATTTTACTTTGTAATCTAGTTCATTAATAATAGACATCGTTTCTTTTTTTCAGTAAAAGGCACTTTAGCAATCTTGCAAATTTCTGTAAAAATAGCTTAAAACATCATGTTTTGTTAATACATAACATCAACTAATCAAGGCAACAATTGATTTTAAAGGCAAAGGAATTCACCTTCTTGTGGATGAGTAAGAGATCAATCAGCAACTCCATCCGCATCAGATATTTTTCATTAATATGAGGGATTTATTTTATATTCAGTTCTATTTTTCCCGATACAGGTTGATATCTTAATTTCTTAGGCTTTTTTTACTTTCCTTATATACATAATGTATAAGGAAAGTATTGTGACGGGGTCGAAAATTCGAAATCGAGTTTTCGACGGGAGAGCACGTTTCAAGCATCCTTGATCACGAATCAAAAATTTCGAAGTGATGTCTGTGTGTGTGTATGCGTGTCAGTGAGTCTGTGGAGACGATAACTGACGAACGAATGGACCGATTCAAACAAAATTTGGAATAAAAATCACAATCCGTAAACACTGGAAGCCTATTGTTTTTATACGCAATCGAATGCTCAGAACCCCCTAAATTTTCGAATGAAATTTTGAAAAAATCGTCAAAAAATCAAAACCGCTAATAAAATGACGCAAATAGACATTTCTTACGTAATTTTTCATTAGAAAACGATTGACATAAATTTTAGAACGCTAACATCAACCGTTCTTGAGATATTGTACATTTAAAAAAAAAATTATCAAAAAGTCATATAAAATAAATAAAATATTTCCTATTGAGAAACATGTTCATTTTTTATATGTAATACCATGCGATAAATTGGGTGACATCATTCTCGTGGATCTAGCTCGTTCCATTCATGAAAAAATATACTTTGAGTAATACTTTTGTATTTGAACGCCAATAATCATTTATCTGCTATAAGAATAACTTATTTCTTCGTTCATAACGCTTGTCGAGATTTTGGCGAAGAATTTGGCGGAATGTCGCCAACTTGGCGTCTTTTTGAAATGTTACCAAATTAACGAAAATCTCACCAAATGGATAAAAATGACGCTAAATCAATGAAAATGACGACTCATTATCGAAAATTCAATATCTTGGAACGAATATAAGTATCTACTATAAGAATAACATTTTTTTAAACTGTAAACGTAGTAAATTCATTGCATTATATAAGGAAAGTCATGTGTTGCCCACATCAGATTTTTTTCTGTTATACCAACAAAGTGGTTTATTTTCAGAATTTTGAAAGTTGGTCAATTGCAGACCTTACTACAATACCGGGCAAACCCACAACGGAGCCGAACATGTGATACCTCATAATATATTACTATCCTTATATACATATAATGTATAAGGAAAGTATTGTGACGGGGTCGAAAATTCGAATTCGAGTTTTCGACGGAAGAGCACGGTTCAAGCATCCCTGGACACGGTTCAGACGTTTTTGAGGTGTTGTCTGTGTGTGGGGGGGGGGGGGGAGTATGTGTGAAAGTTTGTGTGTGTGTCAGTCAGTCTGTGGAGACGATAACTGACAACCGAATGGATCGATTCGAACGAAATTTGGTACAAAAATTACAATCCATAAATACTGGAAGCCTATTGTTTTAAATGCAATCGAATGCTCAGAACCCCCCTAAATTTTCGAGTGAAATTTTGAAAAAATCGTCAAAAAATTAAACCTGTAATAAAAGTGCGCAAATAGACATTCTTATGTAAATTTTCCTTAGAAAATGATTAACATAAACTTTAGAACGCTAGCACGAACCGTTCTCGAGATATTGTACATTTTTCAAATAAATTTATAAAAATATGCCATAAATTAAAAAAAAATATTAACTGTTGAGAAACATGTTCACTTTTCAAATGTATTACCATGCTATAAATTGGGTGACATCATTCTCGTGGATACTCTTTCCATACATGAGAAGAGATACTTTGAGTAATACTTTTGCATTTGAACGACAATAATCATTTATCTGCTATAAGAACAACTTATTTCTCTGTGCATAATGCGTGGTGCTTTTTGCGACGAATTTGGCGGAATATCGCCAACTTGGCGACATTTTTAATGTTGCCAAATCAATGAAAATCTCGCCAAATGGATAAAAATGACACTAAATCAATGAAAATGAGGACTATTTGACGAGAATTCAATATGTTGGAAAGAATATAAGTATCTACTATAGAAATAACCTATTTTTTTTTACTGTAAAAGTAATAAATTCATTGTATTATATAAGGAAAATCATGTGCTGCCCACATCCATGATTTGCAGTATGCATTAAACTCGTCCGGCATGTTCCAAAATATGATAATTTTTGTAGAAATGTACAAATACATGTATTTTTCACATCACTTTTACTTCAGATTTCATTTTCTTAGTTTTTACAAAATGTGTGAACATTCACACTTTAGATCACTGTTGTCTTGTGTCATCTACTATATAATTTGCAAGCATTTTCAGTGAAACTGATTTACATTAACATCGAGAGCTTAGATAATTAAACACCGCAATTGTGCTCATTTTTTCTTCTCTTTTCCACATTTTCACTTTTCAGAACATTTCCTAACGAATAACAGCAGTTTCTCAAAAGCTGAATGTCAACGAAAACTGAATTCCATGAAGCGTGCTGCTAAAATAAGAGAATAGAAAAATGAAAATAAAAGTGAGAAAAGCGGATAACAAAAGAAAGTGAAAAGTGAATTGAAGCTGGAACAAAGCTGAGCACATATTTGCAAAAGTGGACTAAAATTTTGAAAGTTCAACTTTTGTATCAAAGTCTCTTTCACTCCGTTCAGAATCAAAGCCATGTACATACAGGCGAATCCACTTTGAAAAGGTAAAGGAATTTTATTTCTTCCATTTCTAAAACTCTGAAGAATTTTACTAAGAAATAAGAAAGGTGTATCTTTGAAGTTTATGTAAATTCTAAATTTTGATTCACTCTATTTGCTTATAATTTGTTCCATTAAATTCTATCCCTAACCTGCTGGCGAGCATGTATTCATATCAGAATATAATTATCCCCATTTATTTCTCATTTAATAAAATTGCATATTTTGTTTTCAATTTCTAGACACTGAATCTAGTAAAAAATATATATAGTGTTATTTTTTACTACATTAAAATATAGTTTTATGTTTTATTACATTAAAATATAATTTTATTTTTACTTTGCTTATATACATAATGTATAAGGAAAATATTGTGATGGGGTCGAAAATTCGAATTCGAGTTTTCGATGCGAAAGCACGTTTCAAGCATCCTTGATCACGAATCGAACTTTTTTGAGGTGATGTCTCTCTCTGTGTGTGTGTGTGTGTGTGTGTGTGTGTGTGTGTATGTGTGTGTCAGTGAGTCTGTGGAGACGATATCTCACGACCTAAAGGAGCGATTCTAATGAAATTTGGTACAAAAATTATAATCTGTAAATACTGGAAACCTTTTGTTTTTAAATACATTCGAATGTTCAGAACCCCCTACATTTTCGAGTGAAATTTTGAAAAAATCATCAAAAAATTAAAACCTTTAATAAAGTTATACAGATAGACATTTCTTATGTATTTTTTCTTTAGAAAATGATTAACATAAACTTTAGAACGCTAGTATGAACAGTTCTCTAGATATTGCACATTTTTCAAATAAATTTATCAAAAAATCCCATAAATTTAAAATAAATATTAATTGTTGAGAAACATCTTCACTTTTCATTTGTAATATCATGCGATACGTTGGGTGACATAATTTTCGTGGATCTAGCTCATTCCATGCATGAGGAAAGGTAATTTGGGTAATAATTTTGTATTTGAACGCCAATAATCATTTATTTGCTATAAGAATAACTTATTTTTCCGTCCATAATGCTTGACGAGATTTTGCGACGAGTTTGACGGTATGTCGTCAACTTGGAGACTTTTTTTAATATTGCCAAATTAACGAAAATCTCGCCAAATGGATATAAATGACGCTAAATCATTGAAAAGGACGACTAATTGACGAAAATTCAATATCTTGAAAAGAATATAAGTATCTACTATAAGAATAACATATATTTTTTACTGTAAAAGTAGTAAATTCAGTGCATTATATAAGGAAAGTCATGTGCTGCCCACATCAGATTTTTACAACATGAATATACTAAAATAATACTCTCTATAGTTTTTGACACTTTTAAGTTTTAGACAAGAAACTATATTCCTAAATCCCGATATTCAATTAATCTCTGATTTAAGAAGATAATTTAAAATCTACAATATAAATATAAGTATTTAAGAAATAAATCAAAGAATCAAGATTAATAATGAAGTTCAGCTCAACGATATACTACAAATAAAGAGAATTAAATAATATCGTGGACCAACCTGTAAACTTTAGATTTTTGTTCACTTAGCTTTTGTTAGCTTTTTGTTAACTTTAGATCATTGTACAGATAATTGTACAGGAGGACACATAGTGCTGGAACAAATTTTGAACGAATGTAACTTTTGAAATCCATATCAATGTTGAAGATGTTGCAGATCATTGTTTCGAGATCAAATTCAATATTGAAGAAGCGATCAAACACAATGGAGATGAAATCAATGGATTGGCGATCAATGAGTTGACAATTCATGAATTAGCTATCAATGAATTGGCAATCAATCAATTTGCGATCAAATCAATGAATTGCCCATCAATAAATTGGCGATCATAAGAAATTTTGGACAGCAAAACTTATGCTAGACTACACGGACGTGCTGATTCTTTGCAGCGCGATCTTATGTGATCTCGGAAATAAATTCACATATAAGACTTCGTCGAATTTGGCACCCCGACATCAAAAGAATCACATTTACTAACCTGTAGCTAAATGTGTTTTAAATTTCAAAAAATGTTTAAAATAACACATTTCAAACGGAAGGTCATAAAAAAAACATTATTTCTCATTCTGATACTGATTGCTATACAAAAAGACGTAAAATATATAGAATACGGATGTATAAGAAATATGAGCGGCGATTCGCACTTTCGATATTTAAATTCCTTCTTATTGTTGTTTTTCCAATATCCAGGGGATATTTTTATAAGCTCGAACCAATTCCTATCCAATATATCTCTCCCCCTCTCTTGCGAAGGGAAATATAAAGATGATTTTATATGTGAGGACCCCAACGCGGGATCGTTTTGCTGGTTCTCTTTCATACAGTCCCCGCTTCCTTTGTTTGCCATTTTTAATAACGCACTTTTCACGGTGTTCTTCGGAAATAGCATCGAAACATGCCAGGAGATAATGCTGAGAATTTTTATGGAAGAAATTCCTCCGCAACTTTACATGCTAATTTTATTGATGGAGAAAACGTAAAGGCAGTATATCTGCAATTTTTTCGGCCTCATAGGTCATTTTAGTCAGTTTCTTTGTACTTTCACTACTTACATTATGCAATGTGTAAGGAAAATATTGCGGCGGGATCAAAATCTGCATTAGAATTTTCGACGGTGTTTCGCATTTTGCAAGATCCCTAAAATTCAATCAAAGGTTTTCAAGTAATATTTGCGTGAAATTAAGTACTATTTGCGATACATTCCTAAAATTCAATCAAAGATTTTCAAGTAATATTTGCGTGAAATCAAGTAATATTTGCGGAACATCCCTAAAATTCAATCAAAAGTTTTCAAGTAATACTTGCGTGAAATAAAGTAATGTTTAAGGAACGTCCCTAAAATGCAATCAAAGGTTTTCAAGTAATATTTGCGTGTATATATGTACTATCCAGAAATGACTAGCCATGATTAGATGTAACCTCTGCATAGTTAAAAAATCAGATGTGTCAACATATGACTTTCCTTATATAATGCAATGAATTTACTACTTTTACAGTTAAAAAAATGTTATTCTTACAGTAGATACTTATATTCTTTCCAAGATATTGAATTTTCTTCTATTAGTCGTCATTTTCATTGATTTAGCTTCATTTTTATTAATTTGGCGAGATTTTCGTTAATTTGGTGACAATTTAAAATGTCGCCAAGTTGGCGACATTCCGCCAAAATCTCGCCAAGCGTTATGGACGGAGAAATAAGTTATTCTTACAGCAGATAAATGACTATTGGAGTTCAAATACAAATGTATTACTCAAAGTGTCTTTTTTCATGAATGGAACGAACTAGATCCACGAGAATGATGTCACCAAATTTATCGCATGGTATTACATATGAAAAGTGAACATGTTTCTCAATAGGAAATATTTTGTTTTATTTTATATAACTTTTTGATAATTTTTTTGAAAAATGTGCAATATCTCGAGAATGGTTCATGTTAGCGTTCTAAAATTTATGTCAATCGTTTTTCAATGACATATTACATACGAAATGTCTATTTGCGCAACTTTATTAGCAGTTTTGATTTTTTGACGATTTTTTCAAAATTTCACTCGAAAATTTAGGGGGGGTTCTGAACATTCGATTGCGTATAAAAACAACGGGCTTCCAGTGTTTATGGATTGTTATTTTTGTACCAAATTTCATTCGAATCGGTACATTCGTTCGTCAGTTATCGTCTCCACAGACTCACTGACGTACACACACACACATCACTTCAAAAATATTTGATTCGTGATCAGGAATGCTTGAAACGTGCTCTCCCGTCGAAATATCGAATTCGAATTTTCGACCCCGTCACAATACTTTCCTTATACATTATGTATACAAGGAAAGTAAAAAGTTCTTAATATCAAAAGAAATTTTAATTTAAACATAAAAATGTCGTACATTTTATAGTTCTGATAACACGGAAACTGTGGTGTGTAAAAGAGTATTTAATCTCCTATCATTATATGTTGCCTTTTTCTCAACGTTTTAAAGCATTTTAAACAAAAAATCACTCAATTACAACATCATTCTTTATTATTTTCATTCGACGAATAGCCAACAAACGATTTCAGCTTTTGGAACGTAACTAGGTTACCATGCTTATAATAATAAAATCAAAAATTATAAATAGATTCAATCATGAAATATAATAAACAAGAAAGATCAATCATGCATAAGCATTGATTATGAAACACTTTCCAACTGAAATGAAATTTCATTTAAAAATTTCTAAAATGTGATTCATTCAGTGGTAATATCTTTTACATTATCACAGTACTACAGTAATTTATTATACTGAAATATTTAAAACTGTATCGAAATATAAATCATCTGATTCTTTATGCAAAATCAATGAATATTTCATTCATATAACTTGTATTCCAGACTCCAGAGCTAAATAATTTTGTGTGAAAAAAATTCAGCAATTCTTATGTAATTCATCTTACAATCGCTTGAGATATTTGCATTCTGCATATGTTAAAATTAGGCTTCCTTGAAGAAATAATAAAAGTTTAGGGATCATTTAAAATCACAACTATTGTAATTGCATAGGCACGGAATTTAGATACACAGATAATACACAGATAATATATATATATATATATATATATATATATATATATATATATATATATATATATATATATATATATATATATATATATATATATATATATATATATATATATATATATATATATATATATATATATATATATATATATATATATATATATATATATATATATATATATGTGGCCAACGGCCGTACCGTGCTGAAAACACCGGTTCTCGTTAGATCACCGAAGTCAAGCAGCATCGGGCGCGGTTAGTATACTTGGTGGGTGACCACCTCGGAACGCCGTGTGCTGTTGGCCATCTCGGGTGCGGTATCCCCGTGGTTTGCGCGCTAGATTTGCACGCTGCCACATATGCCGCCGTGTTCATGCGGAGTACGATCACGTTAAACATGTGGGTCCGTAAGTCCTTCCGAGAGGTTGGTGGTAGGGGAAGGAGGGTACGGTCCCTGTGGATGCCTCCCCCACTGGGTTCCGGTCTAAATTGGGTGGCACTTCCCGGCCGTCCATACAGTTACCTTACACCTTTCTGGTAGGTCGGACGGTCTGGGTCATCAACATCAACAGATAATATATATGTGTATGTGTATATACTCAAAGTATTGGAATCGTGCCGAAGATCGGAACTCGAATTTTCAAAGGATCTACACGTTTTGGGACTTCTAGAACACGAAAAAACTACTTTTAGGAAGACGTCTGTGTGTGTAAGGGTGTATCTGTGTATGTTTCTGTGTGTCTGTGTGGATATTACATCCACTCTAATTGAAAAACTAATGGACCGAATTTCATACAATTTGGTAGGTATGTTTTTTATGGGAAATCCTGATGTTCATTGGATTATAGTACGATTCGTAATAAAAGAATCTGCCTTCTTTGCGAAATGGCCGCAGAAATTGCCTTTATCCACTCTAGCTAAAAACTAATCAACCAAATTTAACAAAATTTGGAGTATAATATTTCAATAACCTACAAATGATTTATATACCAAATTTAACAAAATTTTGTATATAAATCATTTGTAGGTTATTCTACTACGATTCGGGAAAAAGGAACGGGCTATTTTTGCGAAATGGCCAGCAAAAATCGTTATATATAAAAATAAAAGACTACGTGTGCTCAATTACATCAATTAAATTCCTATTTTATATGTGATTTTTGACAACAAAAAGAATAAGACTAACCCCATTACTCTAGGACTAGCCGTTCTTGAGATATTCTAGTTTTTTCGCGTTTTCGCTACGCCACCTTTGACAATAAGTCCAGCTATCAAATGAGAACCAAATTTAAGTTTAACGTGTAAATTCAATGTCATTTAAAATACTTATGTTGTGCAGATAAACTCAAATTATCATTAAATAAAGAAAGAGAACGAATATGAGTCTGCAGAGAAAGACATGTGCTGTCCACATCAGAATTTTTAACAATATTACACCAATGATTTATAGAAGTGAACGGGGATTATTTTCAGGCCATTTCGAAAAAAATGTATGATCTATATTTAAAGATCCATCAAATTTTTGTCGAATAAAATGTTCAACAAATTTAAGCTGTGTACCAAATTTTAACTCTCTAGGACGTAGGAAAGTGCATTTAAAATGCCATCAATTAAATTTATCAAGAAGAGTTATATAAAATTTAAAAAAAATGAAAAATTGTTATCTACCAAATTTATTTTAAAATATGAAGCCACTCCCATATGCAAAACGTTTAAACAAAGGGAGAGATATTTATTATATAATATCTCTCTCTTTTCTTTCTGGAAGATATCCCAAAGTCAGAATTTAATTGAATTTGTTTTTTTCCCTATATTAAATAATTTTTTTAATTAAAAAACTACTTAACATATTTTACTGAATTTTTTTTTATATATTCTATGGGATAATGTGAATATTTCCTAAAAATTTCGAAGCAATTCGTGAATTTTAAATTTACTTAAAAAATGTTTGAAAAATTAGGTCCCTTAGGGTTCAATGTATTTCATTTTTTCAACCCGGGTTCAATAAAAAACTAATTGGGTGATATTATTTATTTATATTCCCATAGGTCCTACAGACCGTCTGAACAACATACTAAAATTTCATTTTGATAAACTCATTTTTACGGCAGTTATCGTGCTAACGGACAGACAGACAGACAGACAGACAGACAGACAGACAGAATGAACAAAGTCATAAACACTTTTCAACTTTGTTGTAAAGTGTTAAAAACCGTCTGCTAAAATTATAAATTAAATTTTTTTCAAAAGCGGTTGCTTGTGCACCAGTAGAATTAATTAAAAAAGTTTCAGATATTTTTTTCTATGCATGGTGGTACAAAATTAATTTTGTGTGTCTTGCCGTTCTCGAGTTATAGTTGAAAGAATATGGGAACAAAAATTCCAAAATGAACACATTTTTCGAATACAATTCCAAATTATTAGATATTCCTCATTACTCGTAGATTAAGTCCTACGTGTATTCAAAATTTTTTCTATCTTCAGCAGTGTGGACTGTGTTAGTCTCACTCAGCGGTATGATTCATAAATGCATCAATCAGTCTGTTTAAGCGATATCTCAAACATTAGCTGAGCTATTCGAATGAAATTTAATATAATTATCTGTCTCTATAATAGTCTCTATAATACTTGACCCTTAATGAGTTTAAATGCAACTGACACTCAAAAAGGTTCAAATTTTTACTTTCCTTATATACATAATGTATAAGGAAAGTATTGTGACGGGGTCGAAAATTCGAATTTGACTTTTCGACGGGAGAGCACGTTTCAAGCATACCTGATCACGAATCAAACATTTTTGAAGTGATGTTTGTGTGTGTGTGTGTGTGTGTGTGTGTGTGTCAGTGAGTCTGTGGAGACGATAACTGACGAACGAGTGGACCGATTCGAACGAAATTTGGTACAAAAATCACAATCCGTAAACACTGGAAACCTATTGTTCTTAAACGTAATCGAATGTTCAGAACCCACCAAAATTGTCCAGTGAAATTTTGAAAAAATCGTCAAAAAATCAAAACCTCTAATAAAGTTACGCAAATAGACATTTCTTATGTAATTTTTCACTAGAAAACGATTAACATAAATGCGACACGAATAACAAAAAGAACAATACAAATCGACGAGAGAGCACGTTTCAAGCACCCTTGATCACGAATCGAAAATTTTTGAAGTAATGTCTGTGTGTGTGTGTCTGTGTGTGTGTGAAAGTATGTATGTGTGAGTGCGAAAGTTTGTGTGTGTGTGTGAGTGTGTGTGTGTGTGTGTGTGTGCGTGCGTGTGTGTGTGTGTGTGTGTGTGTGTGTATGTGTGTGTGTGTGTGTGTGTGTGTATGCGCGTGTCAGTGAGTTTGTGAAGACGATAACTGATGAACGAATGGATCGATTCGAACGAATTTTGGTACAAATATTACAATACGTAAACACTGGAAGCCTACTGTTTTTATACGTGTGTCTGAAAGTATGTGTGTGTGTGTGTGAAAGTATGTGTGTGTGTGTGAAAGTATGTGTGTGTGTGTGTGTGTGTGTGTCAGTGAGACTGTGGAGACGATAACTGACGAACGAATAGACTGACCGATTTGAACGAAATTTGGTACAAAAATCACAATCCGTGAATACTGGAAGTCAATTGTTTTTATACGCAATCGAATATTCAGAACTCCCCTAAATTGTCGAGAAAAATTTTCAAAAAAATCGTCAAAAAATCAAAACCTCTAATAAAGTTACGCAAATAGACATTTCTTATTTAATTTTTCATTAGAAAACGATTGACATAAATTTTAGAACACTAACATGAATCGTTCTTGAGATATTAAATAAAAAAAGATATTTCCTATTGAGAAGCATGTTCACTTTTCATATGTAATACCATGCGATAAATTGGGTGACATCATTTTCGTGGATCTAGCTCGTTCCATTCATGAAAAAATATACTTTGAGTAATACTTTTGTATTTGAACGCCAATAGCCATTTATCTGCTGTAAGAATAACTTATTTCTCCGTCCATAACGCTTGGCGAGATTTTGCGACGAATTTGGCGGAATATCGCCAACTTGGCGACTGTTTTAAATGTTGCCAAATTAACGAAAAACTCGCCAAATGGATAAAAATGACCCTAAATCAATGAAAATGACGACTCATTGACGAAAACTCAATATCTTGGAAATAATATAAATATCTACTATACAAATAATCTATTTTTTTACTGTAAATGTAATAAATTCATTGCATTATATAAGGAAAATCAAGTGCTGCCCACATCAGATTTTTATATTAACATTTTTAATCCTAAAAATTAAGCACAGACGAGAATTTTCAATACTCTAGCATTTCAGTTGTAATTTTTTGTTTAAGAACACTGAAACAACACATTCTTGAGATATTATACATTTATAAATAAATTTGCCCGGAAATTACTCAAAAAAGGCCATGCCATGACATCATGTTGAATACTAAAATTGTTATCATATGTGTTATATTATCACATGTATAAAAGGAAAACATAAGTACGTTATTTTTTGGCATAAAATACCTAGATAAAATCGCTAAATGTTTTGAAATTAAAGACACAGTATTTATATTTGTTATTTGACATGATTATTAATGAAAATATTAGATATATTGATTAACTAGACCGAATTACCTGGATTTGCCCAGGTCCTTAATAAGGGTCCGCTACTTAAATAATACATTTACAGAATCGCCTCTTCAAATCGTGCAAAGCCATTTATTGGTTTCAGACAAAATCGGAGGGCATGATTTCCGCAAAACTAAAAGTAAATAAGGCATAAATAATACAAATAAATATTTTTAAGAAAGCAAAAATTAAAATAAATAAGGCATAAATAATAAAAGTAAATATTTTTAAGTAAACAAAAATAAAAGTAAATAAGACATAAATAATAAAGGTAAATGTTTTTTAAGAAAGCAAAAATAAAAGTAAATAAATAAAAGAAACGATCATTTCTACATGAGAGAAGATGTGGCTTAAAACTCGCAGTGAATTTCAAGGCAGACATGCGCAAGAAACTCCGCCGACTACTCGAAGACAAAGTCATTCTGTTTGCGGAATCAAAAACCTTCATTTTATGCGTTTGTTTAATAAATCACACAAAAAATGAAATAATGTAGTAATTAAAAATATTAGAATAAGAAGATGTACACACAACTTTTTTATTAACTATAGAAATGTGCTAATGTCCTACGTATTCGATTCAAACATCATTGAAAAGAATTTTCCAGATGATATCGAGATGAAAACTCGGTGATAATATTTTTGGTCGCTAAGGGACCGATTTGAGTGAAAATCGTTTAAAATCGTGCTAAAACATAAAGTAACTAAAATACTGATTAGAATTTGAAAAAAAAAATTGTTCAGGCGCATTGTAACGAGTCCTAAGTACATCGACACACAGAGACAAAGGGAAGTGAGGGAGAAATACACACACACACATATTCTTTTATTTTGTAAGATAATATCGTATGTTAGTTCCAGGATCGTTACAAACGCAAAGGAACAACTTTAGCAACTGACGAAAGGAAATAAAATGATTCCAATAATGATTTTTTGTAATTAACTATTTAGTTCACCTGTTTTATTTTATTACAGGATATTTAAATTTTATTTGTTATTTTTGATAATGTATCTTTATTTGTTACAACTGGTAAATCGTTATTTTGGACATGAATATATTCTATTCAACCGTCCCATTTATGTAAATTAGGGTAAAGCTTGATATTTGTTGTAAATAGGAGTTAGAACGTTTTTCTCTTTTGATTTTTAATTTTGTACATGAAACTCGTTTTCTTTTAAAGGATGAGAGAGATTCAAATAGACGGCATGTTCTTTCTCACCTTTTATATGACATAAACTTTGGAAATAAGTTTATATCTAATGTTTTTAGAATTATAATATTATATACTAACAGCACCCGATACCTCTGATACTTATATATTGAAAGTTCTGCAATAAAAATTCCGTTAAAAATTATAATTTTACGGGAAATAAATTTATTTCTAATACTTTTAGAATTATAATAGTGTATACTAACAGCATCCGATACCTCTTGTACTTAAATATGGAAAGTTTTTTGACAAAAATTTCGTTAAAAATTATCATTTAAGAGTCCATCCTAAAAATTATCATTGCGTTAAAAATTACAATTTTACAGGAAATAAATGTATTTCTAATATTTTTAGAATTATAATATTATGTACTAACAGCACCCGATACCTCTGTTACTTAAATATTGAAAGTTTTTGACAAAAATTTCGCTAAAAATTACCATTTCGTTAAAAATTATCATTTAAGAGTTCATCCTAAAAATTATCATTTCGTTAAAAATTATCATTTAAGAGTTCATCCTAAAAATTATCATTTCGTTAACAATTATCATTTAAGAGTTTATTCTAAAAATTATCATTTTTAGGATGATCTCTTTTGATTTTATAATTTTAGATGTGGTAACAATTCCATGAATTGAAAATTAATATTCAATTATTTTTCTGAACCATATATTTCGAAAACTGTTTAAACTGAGAAAACTTTTGCAGTGATTAAAAACAAAATATTTTAAAGAGACGAAAAGTTACAACAAAGATAAATTCAATTTCTGTCGCAATAACTTTATATCATCAGCAAAATGCAATTTTTCTTTGAAGTCATTTTATATGATCACCAAAAACAATTTCCTTTGCAATAACTTTATATCATCAAAACAAAAAAAAAACAATTTCGTTTGTAATAAATTTTTATCATCAACGTATAACAAACATCATAAACTTTATCATTTTCCGTAAGAATTATTGGTGAACAAATTCATCACCAGATTCATAATAAAAAGAACAGCAGAGCAATTTAAAAAAGTTCCTACCGTGGATACCAAGTACTTAATAAATCTTTTGTATTAAATGAATACTTACTGCAGAATTTGAAAGAATTTTATATTCTGCTGGCTACTCAATCAATAGTGTATTTCACTTCTCGTTGCAATTATCAGTAATGATTTTCATAGCACAAAATGCAGTAAAACTATTAAAAATATTTTACTATAAATCACAATTATTTTTATGATGTTTTTTATTCCTGAAAATGCTACAGTATGGCAACGATAAAATGAAATTAGGCTACAGAAATTCTGGATAATTTATGAGAAGAATAAGTGCTTGCAGTGTTATCATAAAACTCATTTTATCAAATATGCGGTTGAATATGTCGTTCCTCTCGTACAGCTGCTGTTCGTTCTATTTTCGAAGATATACTGAACACTATTTGTTCACATTTCGATAGTTTTAATTCTTCACTTCCTCACCGTCCTTGATTCTTCACTTCAAAATTTGAAAAATCGGAAGCATAAGCCGTATTCACTCCATTAAAGCTTTAAATCTAAATGTATTTATTTGTGCTAAGGGGATAAATTTAGAAGTCACAGTGAACACTGAAATGCATATTTATACGCTGAATTCTTGTATTGTAAATGTAGAATAAAATAAGACCACTAACTTAGACCTTTCCACTTTTAGCTGATCTAGTATTTTCATCAGATTGTAAAGTTCTCATTTAGTCTAAAGGGAACTTTTATTAACCTAAAGTGACTTAACTGCAAATTTTCATTCTTTCTGAAAGAAAAAATAAAATATCATCCTAACATTCAGGGAATTATACAGATACATAAAGGGCAAAAGGTAAATAACACATTTATTAAAATAGCTTATATTAAAGCCTCTTGCCAGAACAAACAAATTAAACCGTGCTACTTGTAGAAAGAACAAAATATCGTAAATTCACAGAAATATATTCATTTACTAGCGACAACTCTACCCTAACCTATCGTACTTGATTAACCCAAACGAAACACAAGATAAACACACTATAATACATCAAATCAAAATGCTTAAGACCGACACGAACTACGCACAATATTGTATAACCAAACAGCCGTCGACGCCCAGGCAGCTGAGATCCGTCGAGGAGCTCGAAAAATATCTACACGCAAGTGAGACTCTCTCCGAGAACGTTCTTATACCGGATCATTGAATCTAACCCGCTACAAAATCCGCAGCTTTGCTAAGCTAGCTCTGTGATTGGTCACTCAAACTGAAAATCTAATACATGATATGTTCACTTGAAAATCAAAATTTAACGTAAATGGGGGAAATGATAGCAAATAAATTACCATAACCTCACACTCACTCCAACTAGACAAAAATTTTGAACGTGAGTTCCCTTTCAACGGAACCGATCGTACAAAATTACCTCACAAAACCCCAATTTCTCTACTGTCAATAAGATAAATTCCCAGACCTTTGGACTACGTCCTACTTCGCTTTATACCAGGGTGAAATACTGGCTGCTTTAAAACCGTTATGACGACTGTACTAGCTGATCTAGTATTTTCATCAGATTGTAAAGTTCTCATTTAGTCTAAAGGGAACTTTTATTAACCTAAAGTGACTTAACTGCAAATTTTCAACTATAATAACTTCTTTATAAATTTTCAATTTATAAAGTTATATGCAAAACAAAACGCCCATACCATTGATGGATTGGTTCTTTCACTCTGTCCTTGCCACTTTGAACTTATGGCCCTTTGAAGTCATCGTTAACAGACCCTTTTATGAGCACTTCTCAAATTTAGATCTGTAGATGAGGGGAATACATGTCAAAATTCAGGAATGAAAACCTTTTAACATCATTTATAATGGGTATTAATTTTAGAAAAAATCACATCACGTGATAGAGAAAATACACACATAAATATACGTTCCCGGCCGTCCAACTAGTTACTCTAAGTCCTCTGGACGAGTCGGACGGTCTGGGTCTTCAACACATAAATATACGATATAATAACCGGTATCATACTGACAATAAACTTTACCCTTACTCTTCTCAATCCATTTCATCTTCCAGAACGGAAACTATGTTAGCAAATGAATTTGCAGTTTATACATCTTAAAAGAAAAGAAACCGGCTTCGTCCAACTTTAATATATCAAAAAATGTATAATTTATTTTAAGATTAAAAGATGCATTTACAATAACTTTTAAAATATATTTTTTTTCCGCACTCAATTGGGCTTCCTTTATTTCAGTGCATTTACACCGTTAAATCTAAAACCAAAGGAGCTAATTATATTCAAGCCGCAAAACCCTATCTTACAAGCTTGACACGGAAAATACTATCAAACGCTAGAAAATTTCCTTCTAATGGCCACCTCCTACCAGATTCAGTACTAGAAAAATAACGGGAGTCCATTTACCTGATTCTTTCTGCGGATTTCACCATCAATTTACAATGATATTACAGTTTAAATTTAAACTCGTAATTGAACATATACACTACTTTTACCAATCACAGTCTTTACTTCTAAAATGTTAGAACAAAATATTGTAAATTTACAATAGCAATAATTCACTTTCAAATTTTTAAAATGGTCATTAAAAACAAATCAAAGTTTATTGACGAAAATGATTTATTAGCTTTTTGAAAAAAATCCAGATATCATTTCACTGACTAGTTTAGAAACATTAGTATGTTAACAAATATTTCAAACATAGCACACTCAAAATTATTTATAAAGTTGTATGCACTTCAATATTTTGCACTTATCTCTTTCATACTGCTTTGCAGAAATCCGTTCATGCCGGCCAGTCTGGGTCTTCCACTTCCTTCTGCATATTTTAGTCCATGAGCGTATTATTATCAGTTGAGAATCTTTGAGTGACCGGAAACTAGATGGTCTTTCCTCAGTACATAGATAATCTTCAATTATGATTTCATACGCGATAGGCGATCTGCAAGATCGTTGTTTCTCCTTTTACTCCACCGATTCTGGTATTGCTGTGGTTGTCTATTTTGCGGTAGACCTACTGCCGGATCCACATACTCGCTGCAATTTTTTGTTTTCGCTCCTCTTCACGTTGCTTCCCTGGCGCTGCCTTACAATGCAATAATTTCTGAGGCCGTTTTTTTTTCGGCATGCATATTTTTCAGTTTCCCCTGTTGAGCATATTCTGATGCCTTTTACGAATATGGAAATTTTTCAACTTGCTAATAACTTTTTTAACTGATTTTGTTCGTGCGCTTTTATTGGGTCTTAACTCGATCTTGCTGATTCACTACGTTTACTCTGCTATCTGCTGCCTTCTCGACATCTCGACTCTGCTATCTGCTGCCTCTCAAACAAAATTCTCTGCGCATTTCGAAATGACTTTTAAAATTGGAATCCACCTGATTATCACATAACTCGTGCACACTGTTGCCACCCCCACTCCTTTCTGACACAACTTTCTATTAGCGTAATATGAGATAACCTTATAAATCTGAATTCACCTTATTAGCACCTGACTCATGTACTGTAAGATCACCTTCCATTTCTGAATCTATCTAATTATCAGATACCTCGCTTACTTCTAAACCACATTCTAATTTCGAATCCATTTCCCTAATTGAAACTCTTGTACCTTGAGATTACTGTATAAATCCACTTTATTACATACATCTATCGTACTTAGTGATCTCTTTTCACATCTAAAACCACAACTTTGCTCAAACTAGGCATTTTTCCATCGCGTAACTTTCCAAATCCTCCTCAGTAACCCCTAGCTCGTCTACTTTTCTATCGCTTTGCCCATCCTCCCATTCGCGTCAACTCAGGATTTCCTTTGTCGTGTCTGTAAATATACTGACACTTTGTGTTTTAAACTCTTGCAGACAATTTGCATTTTAAACCCACGTCTTGCAACTGCCCTCTCCTAGCACGTTCGATCAATATCTAGCTTGATCTTTGGTGTATTTACAGTCAAGACAAGTTTTTATTCATTGTTCTCCTTCACCACTGTAATGCAATTTCTCAAATTTTACTTATAACCCTTTCACTGACCTCAATCCATCAGAGCTATATCTCTGACTTTGCTGCTATTGTCAAAGGTTGAATAAACTGGGTAATCAGTGTTTACAAGTTTAATTTTCTATCGTTAGCCCATCTACAAAATTTGTCTTTGTGCGATTTTAAGTTTAAGTGCCAATGAAGAATTCTGAGCTAGACAGAAACTTCCCCTATCTGTGCACAATATATTTTTACTTTTAGACGCCGAAACAGAGTTCTGTGCCAGACCGACCCCCCCCCCCCCCCGCCCATCCTCTGTGTGTATTATACAGGGTGATTGTAAACTCTTTCAAAAAAAAAATACTGGCTGCTCCTACATGCAAAATGAAAACAACAATTGAAAAATAAAGTTTTTTACTTACTTTGAATCTCACGATCATTCTAACATTTTACACTACTTCAGAGCCTTTTCGCAGGAACGTAGGAGATATGTCTTGAATGATCAAAGTAAATAATTTATGAAAAGTACACAGTTAATGAGTTTGTGTTTTAAATAAGATATAAATAATTTAATTTCAGTTGTTGCTCTGTGCCTAATAACACTTGTATACGTTAATTTGCAAACTAATTCAACGTCATTTTGTAGCCCCCTTGCACGATTTAAGAAAGGTAGCAGATAGCACATCTAAACGAGCAGTCCAAGAATCCTGGTTTCGAGATGCATCCCGAGTGATTTTGGTTTTGAACAAAATTTACTTTCATTATATAACTGAATTTTAAGCAAATGGTAATATAAAGTGTTTTCATTGCCCATAGCTTCATTTTGCCTTGCAAAAGTTGTAGTGTTATACAACAATTATAACAAATCTCAATATATTTTGATTTTGTAAAACAATTGTTTGATTTCGTATAACAATTTAAAAATATATTTTTCTACTCAGAAATTTCTGAGTATTGATTCTGAGAAATTACTATGAAGCATACACCTAGTATTTCATAAGTATATTTTATATTTTTCGTGTTAAATAATTGCATTTATTTTCTCCAGTAATTATTCTAATCTTATTTTCAAATAATGAGAGATATGGAAAAGGAATTTTCCTTTCGGGAAAACGAAGATGCAGCAAAAGGCCAGGGTGTTACAGCGCCAAAAGTAATAACTTCCTAAATCGAAAGACATGTCTGTACATCTTAATAGTTTAAGATAGAATACTCTTCAAAAATAAATTTAAGTAAATTCATATACTTCCCAATACATATATTACATATTTAAATAAGTTAATTTTTCCAAACAATTACATAAACAAATTTAAAGTACAGTATTGTGGCAATTAATTGAGAAATGTCATTTTTTTCGTTTTATCACACGTAAGCTTAGGAAGAAGCACTCCAAATTAGCTCAGAGTTCAAATAGCAGTTATTATCGAAGTAGCAGGTGTTCGTATGCACCTGGTAAGTAGCAGGTGTTCAAATTCCTCCGCCAGGTGGCAGGTGTTCCGCAGTGGTAGTTTCTCAGTTGTTGCGGGGCTCATTAGCGTCATGGATATCAGCGCGGAAACACGTGCTAAAGTGATTGCGCTTAGAGAACACACTTCTAAGACGTTCGAGGAAATAGGTAAAATATGTGGAGTGAGTACAGCAAGTGTCGGGAGGATCTGGAAACGGTTTCAGGAAACAGGAAATGCTGGAACCAACCGCTCTGGAAGATGCGGCCGAAAAAGATCAACTTCGACTCGCGACGACAAAACTTTACATCGAATGAGTGTTAAAAATCCTCGTTTAACCAGTTTTGACCTGTCTAAGTCCATGGTGGCAGCTGGTGTTGATATTGCACCTTCAACAGTGCGATACAGGCTGTTAGAACGCGGACGGAGAGCACGTCGACCGTACAAGAAGCAGCTTCTGACGCTTCGCATGAAGAAAAAAAGGTTGGAATGGGCACGGAAATACAAAACATGGACTGAGCAGGACTGGGAGAAAGTTCTCTTTTCTGACGAAACACATTTTGTGGTTCAGGGATTTAGATCTATGTTCGTGAGAAGGAGCCAAGGAGAACCTCTCAATCAGCACCACATCAATCAAGCACCCAAGCATCCGCCCAAAAAGATGTTTTGGGGTTTTTTCAGCATTTTGGGGACAGAATCTCTTGTTCCCGTAGAGGGAATCATGAACAGTGCCAGTTACGAAATCATATTGATCCGAAAAGTGCTTCCAACCATGGCTAAACTATGGCAGAACGGAGATTGCGTTTTCCAACAAGACAGCGCGCCATGTCACACTTCGAAGCGAATCAAAAATTTCTGCTCAAAAAAAATATTACCGTACTGGATTGGCCCGGGAATTCACCAGACTTGAATCCCATAGAAAATTTGTGGGCTTTTGTCAAAAAACGGCTTCACAAATTTGACTGTACGACGATGGACAAGCTTATTTCGGCCGTTATTGACATATGGTTCAGAGACGTTGAAATTAAAACTACATGTGCTAGTCTAATACATTCCATGCCGAAACGTGTCTGTGATGTTATAAAGTCTCGGGGAGGTCATATCACTTATTAGTTTTAAATGTATCCATAGAAAACTTGAATAAAACTGAATTTTATAAAAAAAACTGCATTTCTCAATTAATTGCCACAATACTGTATATTTAACACAGATAAAAGGTCGCTTGTAGCAAAATATTAACTCTTTGGTGTTCACATCCCTAGGTACCTATATCAATTTTCGAGTTTAAGGTTTTAGCCTTGAGTGTGTTGTTGCTGTTGAAACCCAGACCGTCCGACCTACCAGAAAGGTGTAAGGTAACTGTTTGGACGGTTGGGAAGTGCCACCCAATTTAGACCGGAACCCAGTGGGGGAGGCATCCACAGGGACCGTACCCTCCTTCCCCTACCACTAACCTCTCGGAAGGACTTTCGGACCCACATGTTTAACGTGATCGTACTCCGCATGAACACGGCGGCAGTTTTGGCAGTGGCTGGAATCGAACCCGGGCCTACCGAGTGCAACTCCAGCGCGCTAGTGATTAAAAATCAACTTTAGAATGTCCAAATTAAATTATCACTCGTTTATATAAAACTATAGTAAAGAACCAAAACAACCCCACCCACACTGTAAATAATTTCTGTCTCACTTATGGTTCTAATCCATTAATTCCGTCGGGTTATTCAACTTTATATATTCATTGAAAAAAAAATTATCAGCCAATGACTCACGCGATTATCTTTTCTTTTCTGATTGAAAAATATCTCACCTTTTAATCCTTAAGATTACATATCCAAGCTCAAATTCTGGCTGTATAATCTTCTCCTTCCTTCTCCTTATACTACATAATTTCATTCGCGTAACTCTGTTTATATTCCCTACCATAAATAATAAAAGGTATGAAAAAAATCGATATTCTATTTTTTCAGTCATCTACTACATATAAGCTGCATAGTTACGTTTTTCCAACACAATTGTAAAACATCCATATCTCAGTTGGAACTGTAGCTACAGGAAAACTTGATGGTCCATTCCTCTTTTGAACTTCGAGATTGCCGGTTACCTTGCACTGACGAAGGGGATCCGGATTATCTTCAAAACAGCTGTATGCTACCTTATTGTGCTTTTATATTATTTGCGCTTTTATATTATTTGTGCTTTTATACCTTGCTCAAGTTTTCCGTACCCTTCGCACAAAGTGTATTGTACTTATTGATCTAGTCACAGATCCCCGTAAAACCAGTTGGCGCCCTAATCATTCAGCTGCTAAGACAATTATTTTTCTTCTATATTTGAAGCGGACCCTACAACATAAATAAGATATTACTGCTTTCAACTCCCCACTCCAAACACAGATGAAATTTTGAAATTTATCTTCCTTCCACAGACTCTTTTTCAGGATTCGGTTTTACCTTCCTTGTTCTCAACTCGCTTAATCTTCCAAGCTGCCATGTATCCCAAACTTTTTGTCACAGATCGCCGTCCTCATTCCGAAAGCAGCAACCCCGACGGCATCAGTTTAATAAATATTAAAATCCGAAGCCGCAATTCAATGAAATAAGATTTATTCTCGTGTATTTATTTACTTTTGAGAAGCGCGGCTTTTGTGCTGAGTCGATCTTTGGAAAATAAAAGAAACTCTGGATGTTTTTTTCGAACATCCAATGTCTCAAGTTAGAAAACTTTTTCGAGTTGAGACAACTGTGTTTAATCGAAATTCGGTTACTATGAATTTATGAATTAATAAGACGTGTAAACATATAGTTTTGGACGAGTGCTTTTAATTCTGGATAAATACTTTCAAGATAATTTTAATTTGGACTGTTGCTTAGCGTTTACATCACAATGAATGCTGCTTGTGTGACTGCGAAATGATTTGATTTTACTTTTTAAAAAGAAAATACAAGGATATCGTATCGTATTCTCTATGTGATTTTCTTCATCTCCCAATATTTTCCTTCTTCTCCTTATCTTTATCTTCTATTTTTCTTCCAATACCCCTCTTCTTCTCCTTGTAGAAACAGGCATGTGAAAATTAGTTGACTCCAAAAATTGCTTCAAGGGCATATTAACCGCCTTCATCACTTCTCAGAAAAAGCTAAGATGTCAATTTTCTATATTTTTACCTCTTTTTTATGTCTCTTACGTTTTCATATTATTTCATTTTATTTAAAATTTTTCATATTTTACTGGCTTTTTCTCATTATAAGTGTTTGCTTATTTCTATCTCCCTCTAAATTCTCATCATTTTCTTATATTCACCAACATATTAACGATTACACATTCCTCGTGAATATTTCTTTTTCAGTTTCAGTTTCAATCCCATTTCAGCATTCAACCTAATTTCTTCCCTTCCTATGGATGTGTGGGCGTGAACTAAATCAGCTTTGTATGAGAAAAACCATCTTAATATATATTGCTTCGCTTTCGATTTCAAATACCGATACGTCGTCATTTATTATTTTTACTCAAACCGAACTGCGAAAATAATTGTACTTTCTCAGTTGTATTTAAATTTTTTGATTAGTATGCATTGTGTTTTACTTAATGTAAATGTATCATAAAGCATTTACAATAATTGTAGCTGCATAATTTCTTATATATGTGCTTTTATCAAGAAAATACTAAGAATCTGCATAAAAGTTTAAATTTTTTATGTTTACTTAACATTTTTATCGATTTTCCAAAAATAAAGAAAATTTAGATTTCTTCTATCATTTCATACATTTATTAAAAACCTTTTGAGTAAGGATATCTCTGTAATGACAGTTTTCTATCTGTATTTAGAAGAATAGACACTTTTATCCAATGTCTAAATATATTTTCAACAAAGAATAACTTTCGCACCGAGTTTAATAATTAGAAGCAAACAAAAAATGCTCATCTTGAAAAAGAAACGGTTTATGTTTTCTTGAAGCACCTAAACCGGAATAGCACACATATGAAATTTTGTACGTTTATATCTGTTTAAAGTGTTAAAATATAAACTCACAAATTATGACGACATTAAATGTCTATACATTCTTCATCATACAACATATATCTTCAAGCTGCATGTTGAAAGAAATTGGGATGGCAATGTCAGGAAATACATATTGCAATATAGCATATAATAATGTTATAGTTCATGAATTTTTATTTCATTACTTTAAATAAACAAAAGCGTACAAAATTTCGTATCCGTACATTTCCGGTTTTTCACCATACGATCAGCATTTCTGCTATTTTGCTACACACATTTTTTAACACTATACAACAAAGTTTAAAAGTGTTTATTACTTTGTTCATTCATTCTGGCTGTCTGTCTGTCTGTCCGTTAGCACAACTGCCGTAAAAATGGCTTTATTAAAATGAAATTTTAGTATGTTGTTCAGACGGTCTGTGGGACCTATGGGAATATAAATGAATAATATCACCCAATTAGTCTTGGATTGAACCCGGATTGAAGAAATGAAATACATTGAACCCTGTGAGCCCTAATTTTTCAAACATTTTTTAAGCGGATTTAAAATTCACAATTTGCTCCGAAAGTTTCAGGAAATATTCAAATTATCCCATAAAATATATAAAAAAAATTTCAGCAAAATATATGCAGTAGTTTTTAAATAAAAATTAAAATAATAATTACACATTTTATATGAAGCGATCACGTGCCCATTATATGAAGAGATCACGTGACACACTTCAAAATAAAAGATGGCATCCATCTTGTGTCAAAATCTTGATTTTTAAAAATCTTTTTAATTCGTATTTAGTGTTGTATCCGTCCTGAAATCGCTTTATTTTTGCTTAAATTCTGTGCATCTACATACTGAAATAACGCAATTACAATATATTTGAGTTTAAATGATCATCCAAATTTGATTATTTCTACAACGCAGCATATGTTCCACTTATATAAAATGTAAGCAGCAAAATATGTAGGATGAGTTGTATAAAAATTCCTGTATTTCTTTAACACACAATTATTTTACTCATGGAGTCTGCATAGCTGATATGAATGAAATATTCATTGACTTTACAGAGAGGAGGACGATTTTTTTCGATGAAGTTTTAAGCATAGAATTTAATTACTTGTAGCTCCATGGTCTTAAGTTTTTAAATAAAATAAATTATTTTAGTCAAAATCTTGATTTTTAAAGTTCTTTTTAATTCATATTTAGTGTTGTATCAGTCCTGAAACCGCTTTATTTTTGCTTAAATTCTGTGTATCTACATCCTGAAACAACGCAATTACAATGTATTTAAGTTTAAATGATCATCCAACTTTGATTATTTCTACAACGAAGCCTACTTTTCACTAATGGAAAATGTAAACAGCAAAAAGCAAAATATGTAGAATGCAGCAATTCTTAGTTCAAATATAATAAGAATTGCTTCATTTCTTTAACGCAAAATTATTTATCTCATGGAGTCTGTAATATAACTGATATGAATGGAATATTCATTGATTTTACAGAGAGAAGGGCGATTTTTTTAAGCATAGAGTTTAATTACTTGTACCTCCATGGTCTTCAGTTTTTAAATAAAATAAATTATTATAGTACTGTGATGAATGAAATGAATGGAAAAATGTTAATGAATGAAATGCTGCTTTTATAGAGAGAGCCAGGAGTGTTATATTTCGATGACGTCATTTGAATAAATTTCAATTGTTTTCGATGAAGTTTTCAAATATAATAAATTATTGCAGTATTGTGATAATTTTAAAAATATTACCGAGGAATACATGGCATTTTAGAGATGTTTAAACCAGGCAATTTATATTTTAATGTCGTCATTTAAATGAAGTTCATTTTTTTCGATGAAGTTTTAAGTTTTCAAATATAATAAATTAATGTAGTATTGTGATAATTTTTAAAATATTACCGTGGAATGTATCGCGTTTTAGAGACGTTTAAATAAAATTGCATTGAAGTTGGAAAGTGTTTCTTAATCAATGCTTTATGCATGATTGATCTTTCTTGCTTTCTTTTCATTTTCTTTTTTTCAAACTGAAAAAAAAATCTTTCTTTTTATTGGAAGTCGATTTGGTTTTAATAAAATGTCTATTAGTACATTATGGTGGAAAATTTAAAACGCCATAATTCTAAAACTATTGGACCCATAATTGTAAGATTTTAAAAAGCATACTTTTTTAAAACTAACATTTCCAATAAGGTGTCACTCTTTAAAGTCAGATAAACAATTTGTAAATCAGAGACATTAATAGTTATCCTCTTGTACAGCTGGATAGATAAGGTGTGACCGTTTTCTGTAAGAGTTGCTCCCCACATTTACATTGCATGCCAAGTAAACCTTGCACACCTGACACGAGCAAGTTAAATTCCGATGATCGAATTGTGGGCTTCATCCTAAATATTCATGACTTTACAGTAAAATTCGTCACCAATTCCCAAATAAGTCGTATTATTTATTTGCCGATACAGGATATTATAAGATACATTACGTGACACCAATAGAATTTTTTTTTTTCAAAATAAATTGAATTGCGTGTTTTAACTAATTTCTGGTCATTTGTCTTTATAAATGCTTAGTTATATTATTGATCATAATTATCTATTAGAAATTAAATTATAATTAATTAATCACAACATAAAATGCAACAAATGGAGTAAAATGGCCTTATTTGCGCAGTATTTTACAGTGTGATCTAGCTTATTATTTACTGCACAGTCACGTTCTATTCAACTTTCCGGCTGTTCATTTTGACATGCAAAAATTCGAATGTATGTTCTTATTACCTCCTGTTTATAACGCAATCCGCGCGTAAGGAGCTTATACTGCGGAAATCCAGAAATTATTCTTCCCTTTCCGCAAATTTTTGCACAAATTTTTCTTATCCAAAGTTTGAGATTTTCTCTCCTGTTCTTGATACACCCAAAAGCGTGCATACATATAGGTGGGTCGGAAAAAACAGTCTTAGTTTTACATTTTCTAAAATGTTTCGAATATATATATATATATATATATATATATATATATATATATATATATATATATATATATATATATATATATATATATATATATATATATATATATATATATATATATATATATATATATATAAAATATAAATATATAGAAATTGATAAATCGGAAATAAAAATGTTATAGTAACTTTTGCGTAAGGCAGCATGAGGGTACCAAACACTATATATATAGAAAAAGTGAAAGATAAAAAGTGAAAAAAACATGGAATAAAGGAAGGAAGGCCAGGCAAAAAGCTTACATTATGGCGCTAAGGGGTTGTGACCTTACTCCCCAGTTCAACGAGCTCGTCAGAAACGCCGCGGCCTTTCACTCCTGGTCGCCAGCTATGGCCCAAGCCAACCTCCGGAGTGACATTGAAAACATCACGAGACCTGGATAGAAATGAGGACGAGAGCAATATCACCACAAATAAAGCCAACTGAACTGCCGACTCAAAGGAAATGAAGTGCCAGCTGCGGTCCTTTGATCACAGTGCGGTCCTGTCTTATGGAGGGTTCGATGATTTTGTCTCTAATTGAACTCAAAAAAGACTTAAGTCTTACACTATATGCCAAATTGGTTCTGTATAAATTATCAATATTTTTAAGCATAAAGGAAATTGGATATTTATTAAAAAATGCTTGTTTTAAAAATTCTTGATCAAAATTGATGCGTAAATGCTCTTCTTTGATAGTTCTTTTTATTCTGATTAAACCTCCCAAGAATACATTGCGAAACACATTCAAATGTATGTTGGAATGCCAATGTATAATTCCAATAATGGGTAATTTAAATTTTTTCTTTTATCATAGATGGTGAATATGACAGGGATTTGACTATAGTTGATATTCAAATCCAAAAATTCGACCTCGTTGTTATTTTTAAGAAGATTTTCCTTCAAGATGAGGTTAGGTGGATAAAAATCAAAGTTCATTTTGTAGTTCTCATTCTCATATCCAATAATTACGTCATCCACATAACGTAGGTATATGATTTCGTTGTTTATATGAGATCTTCTTTCATAAAAACTAAGATAGATATCAGCCAATATGGAGGAACATCTCCCCCCCCCCATGGGGATGCCCTTAATTTGTTGATAAACGGATAATCCGTTGTAAAGGTAATTTTCTTTAATAACTATTTTGATTATAGACTTAAATTTATTGAATTCTAGACTTCTTTTTAAGTCATATTCTTCAAATAAGTTGTAAAGTATATTTGTCATGTCATCTAGATCTATAGTATTAAAAAGTTCTTGGAAATCATAAGTTCTTAAGTGCAAAGGATGTTTATGATCTTTTAATATATTGATCATTTGTAGACTGTTTTTTATAATATAGCTTCCTTGGTTATTAAGTTTCAGCAAAATAGGTTGTAAAAGCTTTATTAACATATTATTGGCTTCCTTTGAGTCGGCAGTTCAGTTGGCTTTATTTATGGTGATATTGCTCTCGTCCTCATTTCTATCCAGGTCTCGTGATGTTTTCAATGTCACTCCGGAGGTTGGCTTGGGCCATAGCTGGCGACCAGGAGTGAAAGGCCGCGGCGTTTCTGACGAGCTCGTTGAACTGGGGAGTAAGGTCACAACCCCTTACCGCCATAATGTAAGCTTTTTACCGAGCCTTCCTTCCTTTTTTCCATGTTTTTTTCACTTTTTATCTTTCACTTTTTCTATATATATATATATATATATATATATATATTGTGGTGCAGTAAACGTTTTTATGCAAATCATAATATTAAATTAATTATCTTTAAACATGGTCGTAATTCCACCATATTTATCTTCAGTGCGAGTCCTGGAATAGAATATTTATTAACATAATGCTACTTATTTAATTGCACCATTTTAACTTTTAAAATAACATAATTTATTAACAACATTTGGTTAATTATTAAATTATTTACAACAATTATCCATATTTTCTTGCAGAGGAGATTGAAAATGTGAGACCAGGTAAATTCTATTATCAAATGGTCTAAGGCCTGCTACAATATTTGGTAAACACGTACCTTCAAGTCTGTCTTTGGACTTTGTCACACAGCTCGTATTAAGTCGATCATATTGTACTGGAAATAACTCGAGGTGTAGTACTCCCACTCGTACTCGTCGATCATATCGTACTGCCACTTAAGTGTTTATCTCAGGACATTTCGTTGAAGTGTCTGTGGAGCAACTCCTGTAACAACTCTATATCAAGACATTTCTATGGAATTACTCTCTATGAAATCACTATGAACATCGCTCCTGAATCTCGTGTAGAAGTTGTGTATATCATCTCTAGAACCTTTCGGCTGTCGCCTCTTTCTGCCTGAGGTCTGACACGCCTTCTCGGCTATCATTGGTCGCCCTCAGGACCATGCGGTCAGACAGCTTCCATAATTGGTTAACATTTCTAACCAATCTCGTGACTTCACTTTATCCTCCTATGTTTATGGCCTATTTGACGTTTCGGGTCAGGGTGCCATAAAACTGGCGTCCTTAAGTTTGATGCCATTGTCAAACATTACAACCCTAATAAATATTGAACAAAGAACTGTCGCACATATTCCTGGTCTTATATCTGGTCTCACATATATCTCCGGTCGACACAAAAAAACAAAAAAAAAAGAAGAAACACCACTAAAGTTCGTGTCACTGCCAACTCTATAATTGGCAATTTTCCTTGCTAAACGTTTGTCATAGTTCTGCTGTAATTCTCAAAGCCTTGTTTTGCACACAAAAGTCTATAGGCATATTATACACTATATATGTCAGTTATCTACTCATCAACATTATATCAGGTCGAGCTTTCAAATCAAGCAAAATTTAAATTATGCAAGTATAAAGGGAAGATTTAAAAAAAAAATTTAGACAAAAATTAAATTTCAAGCAATTTTTAAAAATATTTACAAATTTAAAATTATGCAGATCTTAAGGAATTAAATCTGATCTCACATATATATATATATATATATATATGTATGTATACAAGTTGATTATAAAAAACCTTTGCTGATATATGAGCCCCTAGCGATTATACCGTTCAAGGAAACGGAAAGAAATTTTGGATGCAGATATTTTATGGTATGAGCTCAAGAATGATTTGAAAAAACAACAGTCCTGCTCCCACAGTTAGGGTTACAGTGACACAATTTCTAAATTTGCAAATGGCAATGTGAATTATTAATTTTTTAGAAACATATGATAGTTGAAGTTAATTGAAGTTAAGTAATTACATTGCATTGTAACATGACATGCCGCTTTAACCCACCATATTGTCTTTAGGGTGAATCCTGGAATAGAATATTTATTAACATAATGCTACTCAATTAATTGCACAATTTTTCAGTTTGAAAACAACATTATTTATTAACAATATTTGGTTAATTATTAAATTAATTACAACAATTATCATATTATTTACGGAGGAGATTGGACATATGAGACCAGGTAAATTATATCTCTCAAAATGGTTTAAGACCTGCTACAATTATGGATACCTTCAATTTCTTTTGCAAATTTAACACGCAGCTCGTACGTTGATTTTGTATCATCTCTCTTAATCTGCATGGTATTCATACATCAATGTATATCGTATGTACTGGTACTAACTCAAGGTGTTTTAACTGGAATTTGACGTTCAAGTGTATAGCAGGACATTTTGTTTTTGTCTCCGGAATCTGATGTTCAAGTGTATATCACGACAAATCACTTTTGTCTCACTATTGTCGAAGTGTATCTGGAATCTCTGTAGACCCTTCTTGGTTACCGCATCTTTTGCCTGAGGTCTGACATGCCTCTTCGTCTACCATTGGTCGACCTCAGAGCAATGCAACCAGACTTCTTCTATATTGGTTAACATTTTTGACCAATCTCGTGACTCCACTTTAGCCTCCTAGGTTTATGGCCTAATTGACCTCTCGGATCAGGGTGCTGTAAAACTGGCGTCATTCAGGCTGATGGCATTGTCTGATATTACAGACCTAATAAATACTGAATATAAAACTGACCATAAATGGCGTTGAAACGATACCTGCAGCACGAAAAACAACGACACTAGGCAAAGACTACGAAAAAAAGTGAAAATAACCAATAAGGACAAAACAGAGACAGAAAAGCAATACATTTTATTGTGTTTCACAAAATTTCCACGTACCCGCCTTCACACATGATGACACTTTGCATGCAACAGATGGTGGATGGCACTGAAGCCCGTATTATGACAAGAAGAATCTGTTGAACCTCACGTGTGATGACATCTTTCAAATCAAATAAAGTTTGCGGATTGCCGGAATACACTTTGGATTTCACGTATCCCTACAGCCAGAAATCTATTGGAGTGAGATCGGGGGACCTGGATGGCCACGAAAACATGAAATGGCTGGAGATATTTCTGTCACCAAACTGGTGTGTCAATACATGTTTCACAGAAGACCCCACATGTGGGGGAGCGCCATTTTGCATCCACATGACGTCAGATAGAGCATTTCGCTGTTGCAATTTGGGAATAACGTAATTTGTCAAAATTGCTCCACAGCAACCACTCGTTATCGCACACGTGCGTAGACTTGCGACAGTAACCTTTTCAAAAAAGTAAGAGACTGGGATGAAGGTGCCTGTTATCCCGCACGACACAGTCACTTTTGCTTAGTGTAACGGAAGTGAGACCACATCATGGGAATTTTGGTCTGCCCAGTTCACGCAGTTCTTCGAATTCACGTTACCAGTCACGGGGAAATGTGCTTCGTCCGTCCACAGAATGCGTAAAGGCCATCTGTTATCATCGTCATATCGTATGAGGAATTCATTAGAAAAATCTAAAAGCAGTTGGTTATCACCCGCTTGCAACATCTGGGCACACTGGAACCGAAACAGAAACATGTGGAGAGCAAAGCGCAAAATCTTGCGAACCGTACAATTCGGCAAATCCAGCACGAGTGAAACACCGCATGCACTTGCAATACGACCTTCGTTTAGCGCCTCATGCACTTCTGTAACAACCTCGGCAGGAACGGAAGATCTTCCAGGCCGAGATCGATCGCATGTGCAACCAATCTCTTCAAATTTGCGTATCAAGTCCCGTACAGCTTGTACTGAACACGAGTCTCGTCTTAGCCGATGACTTGTGCAGTAGATACACAATGCCTCTGCTGCATTTTGCCGATTCAGGTAATAGAGTTTTACCATTTCACCTCGTTGTTTCACTGTAAGCGTCTTGTTGGTCAAGTCAAAGTGCAAAAAAGCAAGCGGCACTCAAATTACAATGCCTCTTCTTTCTCCTACGGCGATGACATCAGCCATGACCGTGTCTTACGCCGAACCTGGAAATCTGCATACCTTGGCTCTTCTTCTCCTTTCAAAGGAGATTGAGCAGGCTGGGTTCTGATCCGAACACACGGTGTGCAATATGACGTCGATGGAACAAAAGTTCGTGTTCTGGTGAACGCCACAGTTGTTTTCATTTTTTTCTTAGTCTCTACCTAGCTGTTTTACGTGCTGCAGGTGCCTTTTCAACTCCATTTATAATTTTTGCACTGTGAAGATCACATTCCAATAAAAAAAAGTATGTGTTGCCATTTGAAAATTTCGAAATTGTGCCACTCTAACCCCAACTGTGAGAGCAGGACTGTTGTTTTTCACATCATTCTTGAACGCATACCTTAAAATACCTGCATCCATCCAAAATTTTCTTTCCGCTTCCTTGAACGGTATGATCGCTAGGAGCTCATATATCGGCAAAGTTTTTTTTACTCACCCTGTATATATACTATATATATATGTGTGTGTGTGAGCGTGTGTGTATAAATATATATTTCATTTTAAAGACATACGTTAAATGTTGATAGGTGTAGATATTAGTACTATACTGTCACAAGTACAAGCGCATAGTACTGCGTTCTAAAAACTAAAATTCTTGTCTTTTAAACAATTTTTGAACATTGTTTATTATGATATATAGGCAATTTATTGACCAAGTTATTTGAAATTTGGCATGATTCCTCCGATAGTGCTGCGCAGTTAGGTTTGCGATCGAGGCTTACCTTACAATTTTACAGCAAGAAAATAAACAATTTTTAAACGAAAAATCACTGACTTTCGTTTCTAGGGCTGCCAAATTTTTTCCCAAATTAAATATAAAAAAAATTCTACCATGCACTAGGGCCATCTTAGCCCATTCCAGAGCCCTAAAGCAAAAGTGAATTCTAGGGTTCATCATTCAACTATTATCGGATGAAAATGTACATTGATCACGGAAGAGGATCCTCAAGAACTTGGCGAGCACTTGCCTACTTTGCCTATAGTCATAAACGGTCCTGATGCTGGCTGTGTATTGCCCTAAAGTTTACAATTTACTTTGATTTTTATTTTATTGACATTGAAATCCCTCACGAATGCCTTATCCGACATGTTTTTTCTTGGCAACCACGAAGAAAAGATGTTAGACAAGCATGACTGTCACTTGCAGGATTCAATGTTTTTCAAACAAGCATTTAATAATTTCATTTCATTACATATTATATGTGCTTTTTATACCACAAAAATCGCTTAAGAATCATTTATCAATATAATTTTTCGCTATCTAAGCTCAAAAAACTTCTATGTTCGGCCTTCCCAGATATATGTGCCACCTTCAGCTTCCAAACTGTCTCCGATTTCCAAATTTTCCGTCATAAATCACACTCCCCCTTCTACTGTCATGGACCTATCTATACCTTCAGTGTGATAGGGAATAGTAAATTCTGAAGCTGAAATTCAACGAAATGATATTAATTTGTGTCTGCCAATTTATTTACTTTTAAGAATCTTCTATTTGGTATTTGATTGATCTAACTTTGGTTTACCGAACTCAGACATTGTTGAGTGCAGTTAGATGTTCAATTTCAAATTTTATTTTCTAAAATATCCACATGGTAAAATAAGGTATTTAAACATTCATACAAGGTGCTTAAAATGAAAAAATGCCCTTCAGAATAAAAATATAAATAATAATTTTATCCGCAGTTTGACTCAAATCGGATGTTCAGTCGAATTTATGCTCAAATCGAATTTTCTTGTGGTCGGTTTTATCTGATTTGTTGATATTTAAATCGAGATAAATCTAAGAAATTCGAATTTTTAAACATAATTTTTCAAAAAATGACAAAAAAAAAGTGTTTCAAAATGGAAAGCAAAAATATATTTTGAGTAATGTTTTATTTATAAGCAACCAATATGCTTTTGGTGGGTTTAAAAAGCGCTAACGTTATTAATACATTTAACGTTTTTTCTATTTAAACGATAAAAAATTATAAAAATAAGAATATTTACTTTTAGAAGATGAATGAGTGTTTTTAACCAAAAATGATCTCATGTAGCGTTAGGAGTTACTGCGAGCCACTGTCTGTAATGAGGTGCAATAAGAGCAAGGGGGGAAAACACGAGATGCAGGCAGGCACTGAAAACTTTAACGAGTCACAAAAATATGACTACTAGGAAGGCGATGGCCAAACAATATAACTGATAACTGCTGCAGTTTGTCGACGGATTTTGGTTGTTAAAGCGCATGTACATTACTCTTTGTACAAATAACCTTATTTTGGTTATATGGGCATTAAGGTCTTTAAAACATTGTTAAACAAATTTTAAAATTTTTTTAGCTGGTTGTGAACACAGCTAGAGTTTCCTATTTATATTTTGTAATATTTACAAAATATGAAAAGCCTGTAATACGCATGCTTAATTACGATTAGAATAAAAAAAATTATTTATATTCAGTTCTAGTATCTCTAGAATTGGTTTACAACAAAAAAGTTTCTGTAATTCTGGTGAAATAAAATCTTATAAAAGTTAAAATCTGCCCTCGCTGAACATGAATTTCTTAAAACTTCATAAAAATTGAAGTATAAAAAGTACATATTTCACTACAACCCTTCATTTTTTAAACGATCTCTCTAAAAATTTATAACGAATTTACATTCATTACATGTAATCAATATAGACTCTGTTGCAAATAAATATATAGACCCATGCAAATGATCAAACTGCCAGGGCCATTGATGTTATAGGACTCACGCAACGCGCATGGGAACGACACATCGTGCAGTATTTAAAACGACCGGTGTCACTCACGGATTTGGAGGATCTGGATTTTATGCTTAGATACTGAAAATTGCGTACAAAGATGCCTTTTAGTGTACTCGATGGCGATACAAACAATTTGTCGGATTTAGAGATAGGTGGCATCTTAGGTCTATGGGAAGCTTGTTGGTCCAATAAGGTATGAGTCACCATCTTGGTAGGAACGATATTGTAGTTTTTTCGGCATTGACAACAGCAGATTAAAAAATACACGTGTAAATATTGCAAGGTCTATGACTCCCCAGATAGACAACTACTCAAAAGGATCCTTTCAGCCAGGAGAGGAGCCACATTCACACCAATGGCGTCGCGATCAGCCATTCGCAGGCATTTGTCAACCGGACTGACCAATGTTCTGATCCCGAATTTGTTGTCGAGCGGTACATGGCCATCAAGCATGGTATAACAGTCTGGGGAGCCATCTCATGGAATAGTCGATCTCCTTTAATGGTGCTGCAAGCCAGTCTGACGGTTGGCTCATCGACGATATTCCGCAGCCGATTGTTGTGCCTAATCTGCCAAGCCGCCAGGTTCCAATTATCAACAACAACTCAATTAAATGCTTGTTATGTTCGCAATTTCTGAGAAAAAAAAAGAATACGACCAACCCTCATTACTATAGCATTAGCCGTTCTCGGGATATTTTAGTTTTTTCGCATTTATGCAACATCGCCTTTGAATATACGTGCAGTTATCAAATAAAAACGGAAATTGCATTAAATGTGCAAATTCAGTGTAATTTCAATTAACATGCGTGTTTTCTTTTTCTTTTGTGCAGCAAAATGCAATTTAATAATTTTTAAAGAAAGAGAATTTTTAAAGGGAAAATAAAGTCTGCAGATAAAACCATGTGCTGTCCACATCAGCTTTTTCCTTATTCGAATCGTATCTACATCTTATTAGATACAGGGTAACCCACAAATGACTTATTTACCAAATTTTATAAAATTTGGTCACTTTGTTATTCAGCTAAAATGGATGCATTCATTGCACAAACAGACACATAAACACACATCACGTTAAAAATAAGTTTTTCGGATTCTAGAGTTCTCGAAACGTGCAGATCCCTCGAAAAGTTTAGTTGCGATTTTCGACACGATTCCAATACTCTCCCTATACAGTACAATATATTGTAAGAAAAATAAAAATATTCATTATAATATTTATGCTACGCAACATGTTTCCTCAAACTGTGCTTAAGTAAAAAAAAAGTAATAAAGACCGGAAAAATTATGAAAAGATAAAGTATTTAAAATTTAAAATATGATACCAAACACTAACACGCTTACGTTGTCTCCAACGTTGAATGAACATCAAGTCAAATACCAAAATTTATATTGCTTACATGGAAAATTATTCTTTTCTATACTCGCTTAATCTTCCACACTGGACATGTTTTCCAAACCTTTTGTTATAGATCGCCATTCTCATTCTAAAGCAGCAGCCAAACAGCATTAGTTTGATATATATAAAATTCTAAAACCGCAATTCTATGAAATAGGATTTATTTGTGTGCATTTATTTATTTACTTTTGAGAAGCGCAGCATTTACGATAAATCAATCTTTGGAGAGTAAAGGGAACTTTAGAATATTTTCTGGCACTCCATGTGTAGGGTCAACGCAAATATTGAATAAAAGACTATCGTGCTCTGTATCTTAATATAGCATCGACTAGCCAAGAAGAGATCAATAGTCCGAATCCCGATTGAGATGTAAATTCTTCACAACTGAACCTAGGGAAATTAACTCTGGGGGTTAGATGCAGTTGACGACAATTACTATAATTCCCCATAGGAGTCTACGATTTATTGCAGCAATTTTTCAATTCACGGTTAAATACATCGAACATGATGTCAATGTCTTAACAAGAAAGATCAATCATGCATAAAGCATTGATTATGAAACACTTTCCAACTCTAATTTTATTTAAACATCTCTAAAATGCGATACATTCAGTGGTAATATTTTTAAAGTTATCACAATGCTGCAATAATTAATTATATTTGAAAATTTAAAACTTCGTCGGAAAAAACGAACTTGATTCAAATGACGTCATAGAAATATAAATCGCCTGGCTCTCTGTGTAAAAGCAGTAACTATTTCATTCATGCATTTTCATTTCATTCATCACAGTACTACAATAATTTATTCTACTTAAAAACTTAAAACCATGGAGGTGAAAGTAATTTAACTCTATGCATAGAACTTCATCGAAAAAGTCCGCCATTAAATCGTCTGCTTCTCTATACAAAATCAATGAATGTTTTATTCATATCATCTATATTGCAGACTCCAGTACAAAATAATTTGTGTTAAAGAAATTCAGCAATTCTTATACAACTCATCTTACAGCCTAATCCGATTACCCGATTACATTCTCCATAAGTCAAAATTAGGTTTCGTTGTAGAAATAATCAACGTTTGTTGATCATTTAAACTCAAATATATTGTAATTGTATTGCTTCAGCATACAGGTTCACAAAAATTAAGCAAAAATAAAGCGATTTTAAGACGGATGCAACAGTAATTATAAATTAAAAACAACTTTAAAAATTACAATTTTGACACAAGATGGATGGCATTGATCATTTAAACTCAAATACGTTGTAATTACGCTGTTTCAGAATAAAGATACACGGAAATTAAGCAAAAATAAAGCAGTTATAGGACGGATACAAGACTAAATATAATTTTAAAAAAAATTTTAAAATCACGATTTTGACATAAGATGGATGCCATATTTTATTTTGAAGTGGGTCACGTGATCTCTTCATATAAAGGGTGTAATTATTATTTTAATTTTTTTTTAAAAACCTACTGACTATATTTTGCTGAAATTTTTTTTTATATTTTATGGGATAATTTGAATATTTCATAATACTTTCGAAGCAATTAGGGAATTTTAAATTTGCCTAAAAAATGTTTGAAAAATTAGGTCCCATAGGGTTCAATTATGTCATTTTTTCAATCCAGGTTCAATCCAAAACTAATTGGGTGATATTATTCATTTATATTCCCATAGATCCCACAGACTGTCTGAACAACATACTAAAATTTCATTTTGATAAAGTCATTTTTACGGCAGTTATCGTGCTAACGGACAGATAGACAGACAGAATGAACAAAGTCATAAACACTTTTCAACTGTGTTGTAAAGTGTTAAAAACAACAGAGTGAGGGTGTCATACAGGTCTAAAATTGCACTTTGATCTGGAGCCTGAAAGAAGAGAGTGTGGTGTACAAGTATACTAAGAAAGATGGAAAGAGAACCGCATCTCAACGCAATTGACAGAGAATTGACTAATCAGACGTGGATCGTGAATCACAACTGGGACATACAACTGGGACATACAACTGGGACATAGACGTGAATCACAACTGGGACATGAATTCTTAAGGCGGTACCATTGAATGTTTGATAAATTTCTTTAAAAAATCGATTTTACAAATTTTAGTCCAAAACGTTACTTATATATTAATAAATCTATCATTTATGAAATTATTTATGAATGAAATTATTTATGAAATTATTTATGAATGAAATTCTGCTTTTATAGAGAGAGCCAGGCGTGTTATTTTTTCGATGACGTCATTTGAATGAATTTCAATTGTTTTCGATGAAGTTTTCAAATATAATAAATTTTCGTGGTATTATGATAATTCTAAAATTATTACCGAGAAATGTATCACATTTCAGAGATGTTTAAACCAGGCAATTTATATTTCAATGCCGTCATTTGAATAAAGTTCATTTTTTTCGATGAAGGTTTAAGTTTTCAAATAAAATAAATTAATGTAGTATTGTGATAAGTTTTAAAATATTACTTAGGAATGTATTACATTTTGGATATGTTTTAATAAAATTGCATTGAAGTTGGAAAGTGTTTCATAATCAATGCTTTAAGCAGGATTAATCTTTCTTGTTAATTCTAAAAATTGCGAGTTATACTAATTTAAAAAATTTTCAATTTTAAGATAACTTTTAACACTTTACAACATGGTTGACAAACACTTTACAACAAAATTTTAAGAAATATTCAAATTATCCCATAAAATATATAAACAAATTTCAGCAAAATATGTTCAGTAGTTTTTTAAATAAAAATTAAAATAATAATTACACCCATATAGTAATATGAAGAGATCACGTGATTCAATTCAAAATAAAATATGGCTTTTGTCCCAAAGTAAAAATCATGAGTTTAAAAGCTCTTTTAAATTTAGATTAATTGCTGCATCCGTTCTAAAACCGCTTTATTTTTGATCAATTTATGGGTATCTATATTTTGCGCCAAAGCAATTACTATAATTTTGAGTTTAAAAAAACATCAAACTTGGATTATTTCTACAACGAAGTCTAATTTTAACGGATGCAGAATGTAAGCAAATCAAGCTGTAAGATGAGTTGTATAAGAATTGCTGATTTTTTTTAACAGAAAATTATTTAACTCTAGAGTCTGGAACATTGGTGATATGGATGAAATATTAATTGATTTTACATAGAGAAGCAGACAATTTTATAGAATTGTCTTTTTCGATGAAGTATTAAGCATAGAGTTAGAAAGTGCTTTTACCTCCATGGTTTTAAGTTTACAAGTAAATTAAATTATTGCAGAACTGTGATAATTTATGAGAATGTAGACAAGTGATTATGAGTTCTAAAAGAGTTGCTGATTTATTTTTTCACGCAAAGTTATTTAGGTATGGAGTCTGGAATAAAAGTGATTTGAATAATATACTCATTGCTTTTTGCTTTTACATAGAGATCCAGACGATTTATATTTCGATGACGTTATTTGGATAAAGTTCATTTTTTTCGACGAAGTTTTAAGTTTTCAAATAAAATAAATTATTGTAGTTCTGTGATAATTAACAAATATCACCGCTGAATATATCGCATTTTAGAGATGCGATACTTTCAGCGGACTGCATTTCATTTGGAAAAGTGTTTCATAACCAATGCTTCATGCGTGATTGATCTTTATATTTTCTTAATTTACAAGTAAAAATTAACGCTTGGGAAAATTCAAATTTATGTTTTATTCCAACTTCATTTATTGTTATTTTTCATCGTAAATGTCCTAAGTTGAAATAAAAATTTGCAGTACAATGGAAATTAAAAAACATTATAAACTCAGTAGTACGCCCCTTTAATACAACTTAGTTACAAATACAAAAACTATTGCAAATGTGACTATTCTATTAAAAGAAGATGAATTTTATAAATGACTATATGTATGTAACGTAAGTAACACCGTTATGTGGGGAATATTTACATTACATACAAAGAAATATATAAAAAACTGGCACGTATAGTTCTGAGCAAACCATCTTATTTCTGTAAGTTAAACATTTCAAATAAAATTCCTAATGTTATTTGTAACATTACACATATTTAACAAGAAAGATCAATCATACATAAAACATTGATTATGAAACACTTTCCAACTGAAACGTAATTTTATTCAAACATCTCTAAAATACGATACATTCAGCGCTGACATATATTAAATTATCACAGTACTACAATAATTTATTATATTTGAAAACTTAAAACTTCATCGAAAAAGATGAACTTTATTCCAATGACGTCATCGAAATATAAATCGTCCGGCTCTCTATGTAAAAGCAATGAATATTTCATTCAAATCAATTTTATTCCAGACTCCAGAGCTAAATAATTTTGCGTGAAAAAATCAGCAATTCTTACACAACTCATCATACAATCTCTTGTTTACATTCTACATCCATTAAAATTTGGCTCCGTTGTAGAAATAATCAAAATATTATGATCATTTAAACTCAAAAATATTGTAATTGCGTTGTCGCAGAATATAGATGCACAGAAATTACGCAAAAACAAAGCGGTTTTAGGACGGATGCAACACTAAACTTAAATGTAAATGAACTTAAGTCACGATTTGACACTGGGAAAAGAATGGATGCCGTTTTTCATTTTGAAGTGGATCACGTAATATCTTCATATAATATGGGTGTAATTATTATTTTAATTTTTGTTTTAAAAACTTCCGAACATACTTTGCTGAATTTTTTTTTATAGATTTTATGGAATAATTTGAATATTTTCTAAAATTGTCGAAACAATTTATGAATTTTAACTTCGCTTAAAAATGTTTGAAAAATTATGTCCTATAAGATTCAATGTATTTCACTTTTTCAATCCTGGTTCAGTTCAAAACTAATCGGGTGATATTATTCATTTACATTCCCATATGTCCCACAGAGCGTTTATACAGCATGCTAAAATTTCAGTTTGATAAAGTCATTTTTACGGCAGTTATCGTGCAAACGGACAGACATACAGACAGAATGAATCAACAAAGTCATAAACACTTTTCAACTATGTTGGAAAGTGTTAAAAACAGAAAATTAATATGAAAAAATTAAAATATTTTGCCATAAATTAAAAGGTGTAAATTAAAATGCATTGAATAATACAAATACCCTTAAATTGTTCTCCCTCAAATTGGGAAACGTATGTATGGATGAAGCTCAAAATTTTATCGTGAAAGTGAATATTTCTTAAAATATATATTATTCGTAATATTCATGTTTTCCCATCTATCAGGAGTTCGCTTTATCGTCCAAGCTCTGTCATGCTTTCCAAAGATTCTGCCATACATCTCCCCGTTCCCGTTCTAAAATAAGCAGTCTTACAGATTTCGTTTGATATATATTAAAATCTAAATCCACAATTCACACACAATAAAGCAAGATTTATTCGAGCGTATTTTTTATTTATTTTTGGGAATATATGCGTTTCTATAGAATCAATGTAAATAAAGAATATCCTAAGAAAATTCTGGCATTGCATGTTTTGAATCGAAAGGCTTTTCTGGTTAATATAGCTTCATAACATGAAGATGCTAATAGTGTAAAGTGTTTCTTGCAATAGAAAGTATACTTGTCAACTTCATACTAAATATGGGTGTCACTACTGCAGGTGAATTTAGCTAGTTTACTCCTATGTTGTATTGCTAGCTGCATTGCTCACAAATGAAAATAAAAACAAGAAAGATCAATCATGCTTAAAGCATTGATTATGAAACACTTTCCAACTTCAATGCAATTTTATTTAAAAAAGTCGAAAATGCAATACATTCCTCGGTAATATTTTAAAACTTATCATGATACTACATTGATTTATTATATTTGAAAACTTAAACCTTCATTGAAAAAAATGAACTTCATTCAAATGACGGCATTGAAATATAAATTGCGTGGTTTGAATATCTCTAAAATGCAATACATTCCACGGTAATATTTTTAAATCTATCATAATACTACGATAATTTATTATATTTGAAAACTTCATCGAAAACAACTGAAATTAATTCAAATGACGTCATAGAAAAAATAACACGCCTGGATCTCTCTATAAAAGCAGGATTTCATTCATAACTTTCTCCATTTCATTCATCACAATACTATAATAATTTATTTTATTTAAAAATTAAGACCATGGAGCTACAATTCATAAACTTTATGCTTAAAACTTCATCGAAAAATATCGTTCTTCTGTTTATAAAATCAATTAATATTTCATTCATATCAGCCATGCAGACTCCATGGACTGAATTATTTTGTGTTAAAGAAATACAGTAATTCTAATACAACTCATTCTACATATTTTGCTGTTTACATTTTACATAGGTGAAAAATAGGCTTAATTGTAGAAATAATCAAATTTGAATGAGAATTTAAACTCAAATATATTGTCATTGTGTTGTTTTAGTATGTAGATGCACAGAATGTAAGCAGAAATAAAGTAGTTTTAGGATGGATACAACACTCAATATGAATTAAAAAGAACTTTAAAAAATCACGAATTTGAAACAAGATGGATGCCATATCTCATTTTGAAGTGGGTCATGTGATCGTTTCATATCATGGTCACATGATCGTTTCATATAAGATGTGTAATTATTATTTTAATTTTTATTTAAAAAACTACTGAATATATTTAGCTGAATTTTTTTTATATATTTTATGGAACAATTTGACTATTACCTAAAATTTTCGAAGCAATTTGTGAATTTTAAATCCGCTTAAAAAATGTTAGAAAAATTAGGCCCCATAGGGCTCAATGTATTTCATTTTTTCAACCCGGGTTCAATCCAAAACTAATTGTGTGATATTATTCATTTATATTCCCATAGGTCCTACAGATCGTCTGAACAACATACTAAAATTTCATTTTGGTTAAGTCATTTTTACGGCAGTTATCGTGCTAACGGACAGACAGACAGACAGACAGACAGACAGAATGAACAAAGTCATAAACACTTTTCAACTTTGTTGTAAAGTGTTAATTAGGATGGGAAAAGAAACATTGCAGGTTAAAACCTGATTTTTCATACTCCCAATTCTATCGCTTTAAACTGTCTAATCATTAAGTTTATTACAAAATTTAAAAAGTCTTTAATACACGAACAAATTTAATTATTCTAATAACTGCAGGAGATTGAAGCATTCTAATAACTGCAGGAGATTGAAGCATTCTAATAACTGCAGGAGATTGAAGCATTCTAATAACTGCAGGAGATTGGAGCATTCTAATAACTGCAGGAGATTGAAGCATTCTAATAACTGCAGGAGATTGAGGCATTCTAATAACTGCAGGAGATTGAAGCATTCTAATAACTGCAGGAGATTGAAGCATTCTAATAACTGCAGGAGATTGAAGCATTCTAATAACTGCAGGAGATTGAAGCATTCTAATAACCGCAGGAGATTGAAGGATTCTAATAACTGCAGGAGATTGAAGCATTCTAATAACTGCAGGAGATTGAAGCATTCTAATAACTGCAGGAGATTGAAGCATCCTAATAACTGCAGGAGATTGAAGCATTCTAATAACTGCAGGAGATTGAAGCATTCTAATAACTTCAGGAGATTGAAGCATTCTAATAACTGGAGATTGAAGCATTCTAATAATTGCAGGAGATTGAAGCATTCTAATAACTGCAGGAGATTGAAGCATTCTAATAACTGCAGGAAATTAAATCATTGCATTAACAGTTCAAGAAATTGCGGAGTATTAAATATCAAGCTGGTAGCGTGTGTAGTGCAGGGAAACCGCTGTGTTTATTGTTTTAATTTCCTTTTCCAAAGGTGTAACGCATATGTTTGGACGGCTCAGGAATGCCACCCAATTTGGACGGGAACCCAGTAATACCGCATCCACAGTGACCGTACCATCCTTCTCCTACCACCAACCTCTCGGAAGGACTTATGGACCCACATATTTAATGTACCCGTACTCCTCGTGAACATAGGGATACTTTGTGCATATCGGGGATTCGAACTCGATCGTCCGAGTGCAATCTCCGATCGCTAACCACTGAGCTGCCCTTTACCTCTCTTGCGTTAAATTGTCGAAAAGTAAAATGCCACACTCAAAAACGCACAAGATTTATCTCCTCTACACTATATAACAGACATATTACATACTTGTCTTGGTCACCACTTACCAATGGACTTGACAGCATGACAAACAATGAACTTGCAACAGTTAACTTGCAACAATGAACTTACTATCCATGTTAGCTTTCACAATTTGTAAACTGAAAAAAAGACCGAGAAAATTGAA